>VDFB02000002.1:15414395-16015682 GCA_007258455.2 Sequoia sempervirens | reverse complement strand
GATAGGTTGGATGAAGCAGTGTGGGCCTATAATACCACGTGGAAAACAACTGGATTTTCTCTGTATGAACTTGTGTATGGGAAGAAGCTAGTTATGCCAATAGAATTTGAGTTAAAAACATTGAAAATAGCAGTAGAAATTGGAATTGATTTATTTGAATCTAAGAAAAGTAGAATTTTCCAGCTCAATAGACTCGATGAAATAAGAATGGAGGCACTTCAACATACAGAGGTGATTCAGAAGCAAAGGAAGGAATGGCACGATAAGTATATTGTGTCCAGACAGTTCAAAGAAGGAGATTGGACATTGTTATTTGACTCTAGAGTTGAAGAGTTTAAAGGGAAAATCCATACTAGATGGTTAGGTCCCTATGAGATACAAGTATTTGAAAATGGAGTTGTCCAATTGGTTCCAATTGATGAAGAAAAAAGAGTCATGCTAGTTAATGGTCATTGATTGAAGACATATCATAAGCCCGCAACAAAGGAGGAGTTTTTAGATGATCTGCAAAACAGAACTGAACATTTTCTCATGGAAGACATTTCTTCCATGAGAGAAGATCTTTAAACCTTTGAAGAAGGCATGAATAAACAAGGTAAATTGAAAACCAGCAAATGGTGGTTTGTCTTGAGAAAAAAAGGAAGTAAATTGAAAACCAATAAATGGCAGTTTTCTTTCGGAAAAAAAAAAAGACATGACTGAAAACTAGCAAATGGCAGTCTATCTAAGTTAACTCCTAAATGCTCCTAAAGAACTTTCAAAAGCTCTTGAAGGCTCCTGAAGATTGAAGACTCTAAAGACTATGTTTGATTCGATAACTCCTAAAGGCTCTTGAAGAGCTCCCAAAAGCTTCTGAAGGCTCCTGAAGAACTCTTGAAGGCTCCTAAAGAACTCAAAGGCTCGAAATAAATTAAGGTGCACATTTAATATGAATATTATTTTTGAATATTATTTTCTAAGGTAGTGAGACTAATGTAAAATAGGTAAATATTTATAAATATAGACATCTTCACCATATTGTTATTAATAATGATAATGACTTAATTATTTCAAAAAGTATCAGGATGGTTGATGTAGAAATGATGTGACATTGGATGATGCCACTACTAATAACGAATCTTGTTATGATTCACTTGTCTTTTCAAAAATCTTCCCAAGTTCATGTTGACATGTGTAAAAGTCGCCGCCAACTTTGAGAATTAAAATTGCAACTTCATTTTATGGCATGCGAATCATTCAGAGTAGTGAAGGAAATTAATGCAGAAAATTAATGGCACGTCATGTCATTTTCAAAATGGCTATTCCAAAAACAAGGAAAAATCATTCCACATTTTGTTAAGAAATTCAATCTACCAGTTAATTCCACTAGTAAAGTCCGCCATTGTTGAAATCTGCCATTGTTGACAAACAGAGATTGGGAACAAAAGGAATGTTGAGCCAAAGAATTTCACTCTTGACTCTTAAACCAAGAGATTGTTAGCAGAAGTTGGATGGATGGATTTTGTAATGCAATATGAAGGTTTTTAGCTGGAAATGATTGAAGAATTTGTGAGAAGTTTCCATGTGAATGTCACCAAGGTGAGGGGAGAAATCATGGAGGTTACTCCAGAAATAATAAGTGAAATTTTTGGAATTCCAGTGAAAGGAAAATCGGTTAACAAGGGCCGGGTCAAATTTGAAAAATTAGTGGTTGTGTTTCACCAAGAGCCAAAAAGAAGGCCAGAAATTCAAATGCATAAAGGAGACTAGTGCAGAATATCTCATAACAATTTGGACGAGCCATGGAGAACTGTTGTGACGTGGCTAATGAAATTCTTCACTTGTGAAGGACAGTATGGTATGATATTGGGTCTGGGAATGTGGCTATTAATACATTTGAGGTATGGATAGACAAAACCTTCTGCTAGGATAGATCTTCTAGCATTTTTGTTCCAACAAATTGCTTCCATAATTTTGAGGGTAAAATCTAGGGGGGAATCTTCTATAAAATACCAAGGATTAATTCATTTGATAATTAAGCACCATTTCTTAAAGAAAGAAACTAGGAAGCAAGGTTGGTTAGAATTCTTGTATGCACCTATAGAAAAGAAAAAAGGGAAACCCACAAGGGGACCCACAGCTAAAAAAGTCAAGAATTGAGAAAGGAGAATCTTCCAAGAAGAGGGGAAAAAGAAAATTACAAGAAACATCTAGGGTAACCCATGCTAGTTCAAAAAAGAAGAAGCAAGAAGTACATGAGGAAAGCACTAGCCATGTTGAAACTATTGTGTCAACCCCTAAAGAGACACCTATAATTCAAACCCCTATTTCAAAAAGTCCAATAGAAATTGTTGCAGGCCATGAAGAGACCCGTACACCATTACATTTTCTTGAGCAGCCTCAAAGCCCCCCTAAAGGCCCGATGCCGACTCCTGAAAGAGCCCCTTTTTTTGAAATCCGTGACTTTGCTAAAGAGTCTGAGGCACAATTTGAAGAGCATGAAGCATCAGAGGAATTTGAAGAAGAGGAAACCTTGAGATCCCCTACACCTTCTTTGAATTTTGAGCAAAGAAAAGGAAAAGAACCATTGATTGAAGAAGAAGAATCCCATGAAAAATTGAATGAAGAGGAGTTAGAACCTAAGGAATTGCTAAGGGCTATGAAAATTTCTCAATTAGAAGCTGAATTAGAGCAAGAAAGGAAAAACATGCAATTCCTTGAAGAGAATTTGAGAAGAAAAGAAGAAGAATTGCAACAATCCTTCAACAAAACTTAGGAAATGGAAAGGAAAATTGAACAAAATGAAGCAAGATATAGAGAGAAATTGAATAAAACTGAGGATTCCCTACAACAATCTAGTGTACAAGCATTAGCAAATGCTGAAGAAATTTCAAAATTAAAAGAAGAATTGCAGCAAAAGGAAGAACAATTAAAACAACAATCTATGCAGTTTTATTCACAAGAAGCATCTACTTCCGTGGCCCCACCGCTCTACCTTTCTCTATCTTCCATTCCCTCTGACATTCCTTCCATTCCATCAGATGTTCCTCCTTCAACCTAGCCTAGATATCTCTCCCTGGTAGCCTTGAAATTTAAGGAGAAAAATAAACAATTGAAAGAGCAAGTGTAGAGGTTAGAGGAAGAAAAAAATAAGATTGAAAGAAGATTTGAGCAAGCAATAAAAAAATGTTTTGTGTTACTTTCCATGAGAAGACTAGTAGGGGTTTATGCTTTGTTCCTTAGAGAAAGGTTTCTAGAATGGAAGCTTAATCAATTAATCTTAGTAAGAAGCCTCGATTATCATAATGGTGGAGATTTTCTGCAGGATTACTTTCATAGCCACCCTGACATTCGAAATCAAATGTGTGAGTTTTTCCAGCATGGATTTTTAATGGGAGATAATGATGACTCTATGTTAAATGTCTATGTTGGTGAGCTGCAAATTAGATCATTTGTCTCCTTAATGCAGAATCAAATAGAATGGTCAAGAAGAATGGACAAATATAAGGAGGCTTAGAGAAGGTATGGCTTACCAATGAGGCCTGAGATGCCTCATGCAGAGATATATCAAAGCAGTAAGATTAGTGGTAAGGCTCAATCAAATTAATCCTCTTTATGTTTCAAACTTGCTTAGTAGTATTTCTACATTCTAGAATGTTGAGGGAACACTTCCCCCATTGGCAATACAATCCTGTGAGGAAAGATATCAACTCATTCCTAAGTTAGTTAGAAGAAGAGAACCAATAAGTCTAAACAATATCAGATGAAGTTTAATAAGAATCGGGCATGTGATCACTTTGATTGAGCAGTAGAAAGAATTTTGGGTCAGCATGAGGTTCAGAATGTCGATTATCATTATGCAAGCCCAAAAGCTCAAAGAATCAACCAATATACCTAAGGGAGTGTTAAGACCATGGTTTGAAAAGTTGAGACAAAACTATGGCTTTGCACTCAATAGCAAATTGCCACACCCATACAAGGAAGGAGTGTTCGACTGTTGCATTTGGATGGAGGCATTAAACAAGGAAAAGGAGGCTACCATAATTCTTGATGAAGAACCATGAGGACATGGTCTAGAACAAGGGGGGAATAAAATGATGAGAGATTCAAAGTACTTTCATTTTATGTTTAAAAACTTTAATTTTTGTTAATTAACATGACTGACGATTGATTATAGATTAACATATTTACTCATTTTGCTTTATGTTTAGCTAAATTAGTGGATATATTTGAAGTAATGGTTTATGTTAGATGCATTATTTTATGATGCTAATAAAGAGATAATTATGTTGTGCACATTGATCTTTTACTACCATAATTGTTATCCTTTTCCTAAGGGTTTTGAACAGGGTATTTTAAAGATTGATGATGTGGTTAAACTCTCAATTTAATCAAGGGAAGTAATCATGCCAATTGATGGGCCCAGCTAGATGATGAGTCACTCAAGTCCAAATCAGCTTCTTTGTAGTTGATTATGGAACTTCTACTTCCAGCGCGCCAATCTTGCATATTTCTCTATGTCCTGCTTTAGTCCTGTTTCAGTTTTGCTTTAGTTTTTTTCTAATCTTTAGTTAGATGCCTTAAATCTTGGCAGTTAATCACCATGTTGTAAATTCAATAAGGATATGTTATAAATATCCATTTTTCAGTTTTAAATAGAAGTTAGATAATTTTCAACCAGATTTTTGTAATTGATGGCAATACTTTGTTATGTGTCCCACTTTGATCAAATTGAATGAAAGAAAGAAGTTAACTCAATCACTATGTTAAGGGATCTTACCTAAGGAAGATCAGGGCCCGCTCAACCAAAGGGATCGATCTTGTGTTAGTATTTTACTAAGTTATGATATTTTTGGTTATTAATATTAAATCTGAAGTGTTAGATGTTAATTTTGGAATGATAAGTTGTTAATCGTTTTTAGTTGTTGAATGATAAATTTGGATAGTTACTTTTGTTTGAATCAATTTTGAATTTAGCTTATCACGGTTAGATTAAGTGGTTAGAATCATTATAAGATTTATTAGATTAATCAAATTTAGATGTTGTTCGAAATAATTAAGTTTAGTAATTATTTGTTGAGTTTAATTAGAAGCAATGATGGAGACTTATGAAAAGATGGAATTGAAGTTAGTTGAAAATCTGTTCATGGAAATTAGTGTTTATGTTTTCTAGATTAATTATCATTTAAGTTTTCTAGATTAATTGTCATTTTCTTGTAATTTAATTATGTTCTTAAAATAGTATTTAATTTCCAACAAATCTTAAAATAGATTTCCTTTAAAGCAAAATAGAATTAATTTGAATTTCATATTTTAAATTAAGAATTAAAGTAGATGTTAATCTTCTCCATGAATCAATCACAATCAAGTCTAATGAAGTCAAAAATAAGTCAACAGAACTTTAGTTTAGGAAATATAATAGAGTAAATCCTTAGGAATTAATCTTTGCAGTTCAGCTCCTAAGAGCTCCTGAAGGAGCTAAATCGATACTTGAAGTCACTGTTTACAGTGCAAAACCCCCCAAAAAATTTGTGACAACCATCCTTATCGCATATAGCTCGGAGACACACCTGGTTCGATAAATAATTGACTTAATGATGCATGTTGTGACATCAACGACCTTGCCCATCAGTATAGGTTTCTAGAATTCTACAATCTAGTCATGTAGCTCTGCAAGGCTTGGCCAAAACCTCCAGAATCTACCAACCAGCTCTTGTTCTACAAAATAAGATATATTTTCAGCCACTTAATCAACAATATCCCCAATGAAAGAAACTGTTGGGGAAGAGGTTGCGCACCAAAGATCCCTAGGATCCTGACGCTCACTATGATCATTGTTCTCCACCCCAGATCTCCCCATCCATCCATTGCTCATGAATCTCCCATTTCTTCTACAGAGATCGAGGCCAAGCAGACCTATCACCCACATGTCTCTGCAACCTGGGGGAAGACGTAGGTTATCCCCTAGGGTCTGAGGCCTATTGATTTGGTACTTTTTCCTACCCATGATTCTTCCTTTCCCGTCCTTCCACCACCATTGAATATGAGTGACCAAGGTTTACAACACTCGATTGAGGATTTTGTCGCCTCCCATTGTTTGGGCTAGACAAGGTTTCTGCAGAGGCATCGAAGGATGCCCTAGTTGCACCAGTCGATGGCCAATAATTTTCCTCCTTCACATATGATGCCCCTTCCTTGCTTTTTCCATGCCTCAACGATTTTTTTTTCTTTGCTTGCGCTTGAGTGTTGTCCCCAGTTGGTTCAAAGTCATGGAAATCCGGCGCAGCGGCTAGAGGGCAAGCCAAAAAAATTTTGTAGGGCACTAGAGACAACTTAATTCATTGTAGAGCTCTAAGTAAAAATAATATCCTCCTTGTATTAATTATATTCATGCATCTTTAATGAAATATAGTAACATTTATTTTATCAAAAAATAACTCAGCTCTCAATATGATGAAAAATAATTTCAAAAATGTCACAAATTGATTTGTCACTATACAAAGAAATTTGAATCTATCAAACAATAGCCTTGGAATGGTAAAGTTATTTTTTACCTATTTAAGGTCACACTAGTGGAAGTGAACTGCATGCATGTAGAAGTTAACATGGAATATAGAACTAAAATTCACCCATAGAAATATTTGTTAGAAAATTGTTTTAACTAAAAATGATTTACCTCAATTTGATATACATGTGTCTAGGGGAATGATTTTGAGAGACAATGTTTGAGAACTTACTATCGATAAGGATTGGTTCTCCTTTGGTAAAAGCCTGGGTGGGGTAGTTAAATAAGGATGAATAAATACTTTATATAACAAGCAATCCTTTAGTATACCCCTACAATGTTAATGTATGCTAGTATCACAAAAATATGCTTTTAATACATCTATAGATGCATGCATGTGCTATGTTATCCTAAATGATTCAAATGAATTAGGGATATTATTTAAATACACCACCCTAACATGAAATTTAAAATAATTCATGATTTTGTCAACTCAAAATGGCTAGTAAGGAGAGGAGACATGAGACAAAGTTTGTGTATTTGAATTTAAGATTTAATGTTAAAATTGTGTGCAAAAAGATAACCTAGGTGGTGAATAACTATATGTAGAGTTAGATCTAGATTCTAGGGATGGTTGATGTACAAACAAGGTACAATAACATTATTTTCTAAATTCCATTAAAAAATTCACCAAATTACACATTAATAAACTATCTGTAATACCTATATATAGTATAGTTTTATTTATTTTAATATTTTCAAATTTTTAAAATTTGAGTCTTTAATAAATATTTTGAATTTTTGAAATATATTATTTTTAATAAATTTAGAATAAAATATAAATTAGAACTCTTTTACATATATTTTATTAATTATTTAATTTAACAGTTTTTTGCTACTATAGCTAGGTTAGATACTTATGAGTTGCAAAAAGGAACATTAAATCTTGAATTACTAGTAATTATGAGATTCACTAGATCCATCAATGTTCTAAAATATTTCAATACATTCTTATATTAATTGACCCTAGCTACAAAACCAAATTAGGGCACCTATAATCAAAGTTGACACCTTCCATTGGGCTATTATGAAAAATGAAGAAAGAACCAAATATCATAATGGTGCAATCATCCCATTATATATGAACCAATATTTAAAGAATATGTATATCAATGCAATCCTAGAAAAAAATTTATAACCACCAACTAGGAGATTGACTAAAAAACTTAGTTCACTAACCACTAAATTAGAGGACCAAACACAAAAAAACAAGTCAAAAAAAGCTAACTATCATGGTAGAGTAAGGGAACAAATTACATAGCCCTCTTGCTACTCCTAAGGGCACTTGCATATTTTGCAACCATCATCATGAACTAGGGGGAATCAACTATATGCTTCTCTTTGAATGTCTCATCACAACAAGAAATAGGTACATTGAAGCAAGCTTTGATAAATTGAGCCACCTTCAACCCCTTTACTAATTATATCACCACCTAGTGTAGGCAACACACATTCTTGCTCGACCCATGAAAATGCTCAAAATGAAAATTAAAAAATCTTCCAACTGATTGTCAATATCATAAATATCATCATGAAGGATTATACATTCTAACAATAGAAAACAAAATCATTGTGTTACTTAAGGCCTATACAACATCACATGCATTATGCCTACTTACTCACTATTTAAGATCCACGAGCATCATCACCATCATTTTTCACCCGCTTTCTTGACCAATTCTCAAATTCTCATGACCCACATCTCACATCTGAATTCCCAATTCCTTTCTTCAAAATGTATAAAGTTTTTCCAACATCTCCTCTCCATACTCTTTATCTTTTTGTCTACACTTTGCATTCCTAAACCAACCAAACACATCTACCACCTTCCTTTTCCTTTCCCAAGATTCATGGAAGTACTAATAGAAGTCTCACTAAGGACAAAACTCATAGGCCCAAAATTAACCCCACATACACTGTCGTGGGACAAGATTCATGGAAGTACTAATAGAAGTCTCACTAAGGACAAAACTCATAGGCCCAAAATTAACCCCACATACACTGTCGTGGGAGATGTGAAATCTAGAACCTCAAGACTTTAAGATACCACAAAATAAGATAACTTCACACCATGTAAACTCATGAAATTGGTCACTCTTATCTAGAACCATCAACCCTTTTCACCCAATTAATACTATAAAAGATTTCCTCCTATCACATACAAACCGTCACTACCATCTTTAAACACCTTACTTCTCATTATGCTGAATCACCACCCCATATCAAACTAATTTGACATTATTTTAATGAGAATTCATATTAAATTTACTATATCTTTAAATTTACAATACCATTAAAAATATCTTAATGACAAAGATTAGACAAGTTTTAATTTATTTTATTTGATATTTAATTAAAAAAATCTTACACAACTCTTACCAGAAATATAGTAAAATTGTAGAAATCTGATATCTCTAATTTAACTTATTTAGAAAATCTTTTCAACCAGTCAAAGAAAGACAAGATTCTAATTAAAATCTTAGACAACTCTTACCAGAAATATTCTTATACTGTAGAAATCTAATATCTCTAATTTAACTTATTTAGCAAATCTTTTCAGCCAGTCAAAGGGATAAGGTTCTATTTAAATTTCAGCCACTCAAAGGGATAAGGTTCTATTTAAACTGTCATATCTGTTTAACAGTCAAGTTCACTTAATTTTCCCACTACTAAAAAATGAAGAACAGTTGAGCAGGCGGCTTGCATTGATTGATAAGCCTGTCTGATGGCAATCACTACAAAACAAACAACTTTGAATCCACCACAAATCCTAAAATTTAGGCATTTATACATTCTGGGTCAGTTCTCCGTATCTCACATCTTATCACTTGGACAAGAAAAAGAGATAAGGAAAACAACACGAGGACAAGGAGTTGTTATTCACTTTTAATCTAAACAGGTATACTCATTGAAGTGTGTCTTTCAGATTATGTACATTTCATAACTGAAATGTTCAATCTTATCCTGGGCCCTGCCAGCCTGAAATGCACTCATTACTAACCACTACTAGTGGAGTAACACATCAAAGATATGTCAAATCTCTGACGTTAAGCCAATATTACATCCATTTTACCTCTCAAGGAAATAAGATCACAGATTACTTTTATGGGATAACCCATTAATGGATGCATATCTGAAATATGATAAGAAATTTATACTGGGATATGGGTATGCATGCAATGGCATGAAGCTAATTTGGGCTTCAAATCATTTCTCTACAGTTTGTCGGTCAATGTTTGAAGGTTGTTCATCAACGTGTTTCATGCAGGACCATGTTTGTATTGATGATTATTCCATGGCTACTCTTAGATATTATTGGGTTTATCAGTTAAATCTATTTTTTTTATCCATAGATGTTGTTAAGGGTGTGGTACGATGGATAAAAGTAAGGCATGTCGATAAATCTATTATAGTTTAGATTTCTATTGGATTTTTCAGTCAGTAAGTCTTATGTCTTTATTGGGTCACTAAGCTCGTGGAATTGGATCGCTTGTATTAATGAAGGGGTGATAATGCTTGAGATGGGAAAAGGTCCTCTAGAAGCAGTCTATCTGACTCAGACCAAGCTGAAAATTCTTGAGTTTACCAACAACAAAAAATCACGGAAAAGAATTAGATAATTATTACATTAAGGGTGTGGTGTGATGGATAAAAGTATGGCACGTCGATAAATATATCATGATTTAGATTTTGATTGGGTCGTTGAGTCTACAAGTCTTGTGTCTTTATTGGGTCACTAAACTCGATCACTTGTATTAATGTAAGGGGTGATAATGTTCAAGATGATAATTTAGGTTTTCTAGAAGTTTTGTGACTGGGACCAAGCTCAAAATTCCCGAGTTTACCAACAAGAAAAATTCATGGAAAAAAATTAGATAATTATTATATTAAGAAGTATTTTATGATGGTACTAACAAGGAGTTTCATATAGTGATTATATACATAAAAGTTAAAATATATCCTATATGTACTTTTAAAAATATTATAACTATTTAGAGTTGACATTTACTTTTAAATTTAAAGACATCAAACCTTTAAAATACATATGATTGTCAAACTTTTAAAAATTTAAAAGTGGCACATACCTATATGATATGTACTACCCTTTTTAAAATAAAAACAAAATAAAAGAATTATTCATTTCAAACGAAAACTAAAAATTATATACAAAAATAAAACAAGTATATTAAAACAAAAATAACTTTTGAATAATGTAGATAAAATAAAATCTTTCCTAGATAAAAATTAAAATTTATGTGTCTATGTATATAGTAAATAAAATAAACTAATTCTTAATGGACATTTTTTGATAAAAGTATTTAAGAGAGAAAGTTATTGATATTTTGACTATTGAATAAAATGATGTTTAAATAAAAGATTATAATCTTCATTTTCATGCTTTCTAATTATTTGTTTCAAAGTGACAAAACTCCAAACTCTTAATAATGTTTGCTTATATCTTAATAATTGTATCTAAAATAATTACTATTTATATATTTATGGACATGATTATTCATATGTGTTTATTGACCATCCAATAAGATGTTAGATATTGTTGCTTATATTACCGATAGTCATGAAAGTTATAATATCAATTATGAAAGAAAATAAATTGATGATGTCCACAAGTTTGAAACAATTTTTTTCTATTTTATAATTTTTTATTTTTACATAAGAATGATCTAAGAATCAAAATTTAATTATTGATAGATTATTTTATAAATATTCAATTTATTTATATTTAATAAATTTTATCTAATTTTAAAACATAAATATCTCAACTATAAATTTTAGTTTAGATTTTTATAAATGTTTTTTTTTTTTTTTTGACAAAAGTGGCAAGTCACTATAAAATATTATTAAATATTTGAATAAGATATTACAAAAACTGGTTATGTGGAGCATACCCGCATGAAAGAACCAATAAGAAAACCTTCAATTATAACCAGCAAGAAAAATCCAATTAGATCGTTTGTACAAAGTATGTTGATGATTCAAAACTCAGCATTTTCCCAAGATAATCCTATATAAATACTTCTGGAACAATTAAAAAACCTTGACCAACTTCTTCTATGAACAATACTAACTATGATTCAACCCAAAATGCTCATTTTCACTACCCTTACAAAGATCATAGATTAATGCATTTAGCCCCTTTACAAAATTAAAAAAATCCTATATATAAAATGCAAAAAACTCACTGTCAAAATATTATGCTTTTCCATTTGCAAATTTTTCCTCCATTCCCTTTGTTTGCTTGAAATTCTTTATAAATGTTCAATTCATTTATATTTAATAAATTTTATCTAATTTTGAAATAGAAATATCTCAATTATAAATGTTAGTTATTATATCAAAAAAATTCTAAATTAAGGATTTGTAGTAGTGGAAAAAAAAAAAAAGTTAGAGCTATTTCTTTTTTCAATAACATCAAAGGTATAAGAAAACAAGTTGACGATTAAGGATGTTGAAACCCAAACAAAATTAAAAAAATAATATATTGATATTTGAAGGTTTTAAAATGTATAACTTGTTATAAAACAATATGTTTTTTTTTTTTTTGGATTATTGAGAATAATATATGAGTTACAATTTAATTATTTTTAAATTTTTCACAAATGCATTTATATTTTATGATTTTATTTAATTTTAATTATAAGTCATTTTAAAATAATATTAAGAATCATTATTTGATAACAACATTTAAAAATTAGTTATAATCAATACTTATTTGAAGAATTATTTTAGTTTATTGACATTGTTTAGAATTTTTTTGAAGAGTTATTTTATATTTTTAGTTCTTTTAAAATATATGTGTCCGGGCATTGTTGTTAAAATTATATATTTCACATAACAAATAAAAATTCTCCATTTTAATTTGACAATCATTTACACATCAAATAATTACTATTTAATAATAAATATAATATTAATATTAATAAGCATTATAGATGTCTTAAACGCATATATTATAAATATAGTTTCAAGCTATTTTAATTACTAAATAACATTTTTTTTAATAATTTTACAAAAACTAAACTAAAACAAATTAGTTTTTAAAGTTATATAATAATATAAATATCATTTTAAAAAATAACATATACATAGTTATTTATTTTAGGATCTACTTAAGAACTAAAACAAGTAAATAAAATAAACTAACTCTTAAAGTAAATAAAAATAGTTCTTCAAATAAAAGTAAACAATCTAAATAAAATAAAATCATTCTTAAAAACTAATTTTTGTTTTACATATACATACATACATGTATATGTATGTATGTATGTGTGTGTTTATGTATACATACACATATACATATATTCTATTATTTTATTTTATTTTTAATAGGCAAGCTATTATTTAGTGGTCAACTCTCTTTATATGCATAACTAATTAATTATAGATCCTCATGGAGGAGAGGTGGTGGATTCCTTCAACACCAAACCCCACATAACACAAATTTTCATCTTACTAATCATCTGATACATAACCCCTAAATGAGTTATTGTGTATTAAATACAAGATTACATCTATTAATTTATTGATCTAATCCATTTTTTCTAGAGAAAATAGCAACAAGTAGTTGCATAGAAATCTCTAAAAATCTTTCAAATTACATTCAATGAAACTTTCTCTAAGTAACCAAAGGGATTTTTGCATTATACTAATGTTACAAATAACCTAGAGATTGAAAATACCCCACCTAGGTCCCTCAAATTGTCAGTAATATTGTAGTCTTTAAATGATTTAAGAGATGTATTATGGAATTTCTTCTAGACATAATTGACTATGACTATCTTATCCCATATTTTCTATCCCAAGGTGTATACAAAATTCTCAAGAAAGGATTCCACAATTTGGTTGTGATAAGCATGTATAGCCTCCAATAAATGGATAGGTCAATGATAGTCATTATAGTACTCTCTACATGATCAACACTAATGCATAAGATCCAATGTAACTATGCCAAGAGAGACTCATGATTGTACTCACAAGACTAGTTTTTCAAGAACATTTTGTGGGCCATTTATCGTAAGAAGAAAATTTACAAGAGGTCCCAATTAATATTTCTTTCAGTTTCCATACCCATGTGAAATAAAGAGATAGGAGGAGTATAGATTGAAAGGACATCTAAAGGTTTATGGGTGATATTCTCCCCAATACACAGCCAACTCCAACAAGCACATGTGAATTTGCAATTCAACAATAGAATAATTATATACTTGGCCTCCATATAGAGAGGGAATCTCAATGGATGTTTGATTCTAATTGTTCATAATCTATCAACCATAAGGATTTATTTATGTATGGATATCCAAGCTAAGGTGCTTAACTTTAGAAGATAGAAAATTTTCCAACAGTTAAATCTACTAGACATGCTCTACCCAATGTAGAAATGTTGAGGAGTTGATATACATGATTTAACATGTAGATGCATAATTTAGCCCCAAGCAATCCTCCTTAGATGAAATGATAATTTTTAGTATTGATTCTTCCATAAGCTTTTTCTTCAAAGAAGATGAAAGAGAAGTATTATTAAGATGCATCTAAACCCATTAGTTTTCATTGGGAGTGTCAATCAATCACCATGCCTCCCCATGAGACTTCCAAAATATCCTTACATTCATTAAAATCAAGATTTCTTAACAATGATAAGAGACCATTCTTTAATATTTTAATAAAATATTAGTACTTAATCTATTGATGATTGAGGCTCAATGATAATAGGATAGCATTGTATCATGAAGTTCTAAATTTGAGAACCACCAAGTAGTAGATAGAATTCTAGGTGAATCTAGGGTAAACCCACAAAAGTGGTTTACAATTCAAATGAGCAAGGAAAACTTGTAAAAAATGACCCCATGCCAAAAATTTTCATTTTGGGGGTTTGAACGAACCAAAAGAGGGTTCGCTCGAACTAGGGTTCGAGTGAACCCATTTAATGCATGTACGAACCAATTGGCCAAAAAATCAAATGGAAACCCCTTTATGGAAGGGGGTTCGAATGAACCCTGGTTCGCTCAAACCCCTAGGGGTTCGCTTGAAGCCTCCTTGGTTTGAGCGAACCCCCCCTTTCCCTGATTTTTGACCTTGTTCACAAAAAAAATCAAAATTTTTGCACTTCGAAGCTCAGGTTGAAGATGAGAATGGTGGAGACTTCACAAACCCAACTAGAATCAAGTATTCCTCAGAACGAGCTATCCAACAAATATAATTTTAATATGCTTTGGTTTTATTATATATTTGTCTTTTTAGTTTTATTAAACATAGGTTTTTCACCAAAAATCAAGCTCTTTGTTTTGCACATGTGTAAAAATAGAAGATTATCAAACAAAAATTTTGAAAAATATGAGTGCACTAGATATTGAAGTCCTTGATCAAACAAAAAAAAATCGATACATACAAAAAAAGTTATGTGTTATATGGTCGCACTATGTCTGAATTGTAATTGGTTTGACTTCAAAACTTGATTAAAGAAAAAATATTCAATAAAAAACTATCTAACCAAGTGGAAACACTAGATATCAGAGTTATAAATCTAAATTGTAAAGAATTATAATTTTATCCTTCATGGAAAAAAATTTATGCATTATACGATGAGCGTCACTTTTTAAAAATGTTGTTTTCTAAAAAAAACTAGTTTTTGAGGGAGATGGAAAAAGAAGTGCAATCTGATTCCAAAAAATTTCAAAAAAATATATTTAGAATCTATAGACAAAATTTCATGAAACTCTAGTTTGCATCATCTTCAAATTCTTCACGATTTAGCCACTATAGGTGCCTAAAAGTGAAGATTTAGTTTTAAAAAATATTTCATTGTCCAATTTGACCAAAAATTGTAAACCAGTTTTGTGGGATCACCCTCTAAGGAATTGAGGTACCTCTTATTTTAGGATTTGACCACATGGCCTCTAATATTTCATACATCTTTTAAATTAATTTATACCCTAGCTTATAGTTTTTCTAGTTCAAGGATTGAATTCTAGTGCCACAATCTTCCTTATATTTATAAGTGATGTCCTAATTGATCAAAAAAATCCTCTTACTATAAGGAGGAAGAGGTCCACTCCTAGAACAATAAAGCACCAAATGACACCACAATCTTCAACAAAGAAGAATTTTTCCGAAGAAAAGAGTGTTTCCCAGTGCCTTCTCAAGGATTAAGGAGTACTCCTTTCAAATGCTTTATAATTATGGATGGGTGCAATGCTCTAGTTTATTTTTTGGATAGCATACCATGTTGGAACAAGTATTTGACACTTGATGTCTGAATGAAGAATGTAATCTTTTTTTGAAGATTAATATAAAACCTAATTTATGTACCAAAAAAAAATCCTCTTACTATAATTTTAACTTTCCCAAAATAAATTTATACATCATATCATCAATTATTGACGTTTCCTTATTGGTAAGATAAATGCAAGGCACCATGTAGATCAATATGATAAAAATTTATTTTCCATTAACACCTTGCTAGCAAGATCTATAATTACTTATGTTTCCATGATTTGGACTTAGCTTTTCAAGCTTCTATAGTATCTTCCCATAAATTTGTTATGGTATCCTCCCTTAAACAGATTTACTCCAAGATATTTTCTAGGATTGTACAAATGTTGAAACTAAGAAAATATATAATTTTCCTTTTCATGTGACCTTTCAAGTATTAGAGAAGAATAAGTTTTTATTTATTTATTTATGATTCACCCAAATGCAACAAAATATTTATCCAAAGTATCCTTTACAATTTTATCTTCCTCAACCTCATCCTCCCTATAAAATAATATATCATCTATATTTTTTTCATCACTTTTATTGCTTGACCAAATGCGTCTACTATAAATAAAAAAAGGAAGGGGGAAAGGGGGATGATATTTATTAATCCCTTAGAGGCCTCCAATAATCCACAAGGATCCCCATTAACCAAAACATAGAATTAGGGGATAAAGATGCAATTGAAATCCAATCCCACCAAGCACTCCTAAAGTTGAATTATTATAGTATCCTCATCAAGATTAAATAATTGACTCTATTATATTTTTTACTTATATCCAATTTTATAACCATATTTTTTTTAGCATTAGCAATTGAGTGCATATATTTGCATGCAATAAAAAATAAATTTATAATTATCCTCCCTAAAGTAAAACTACCTTTTCTTGATATATTTAAACTTAGGAGAACAACATTAAGCTTGTTATCAATCAACTTGGAAATGCTTATACAAAGTATCACAAAAACAGATATTAGGAAAAAAATAGAGAAATATTCAATTGAGGGTTTCCTAAGAATGAGAATTTTTTTAGTGTTGTTTTTCTTTAAGGATCTTCATAGATTCTTCAACCACATCCCACACATCATGGAAGATAATTTCCTAGAGTTTTGGTAAAAATAATGTAGGAAAAACACTCAATCATAGAGCATTATTTTGGTGGAGTTGGAAGGCAACTAATTTTACTTCTTTCACTAATATAAAGGCAATGAGAGTCAAATAATTATAGTTAGAAATCAAGCATGGGATGATATCTAATAGGATTGTCTAATTACACATTTTAGAAACCTCATGAGTGGCCAAAAAATCCTTAAAGAAATAGGTAGCCTCAACATGAATTCCTTCCACCTTGGTGAAGAGATTTATATCAATATACATGATGGATTCAATTCTAATTTTTATATATTCTCACTTTGGTGGTGTTATAAAAAATTTGATATTCAAATATCTCATCTCCAACTATTTCTCTTTTTATTTTGATTTAAAAAATCCTCTCTCCAAAATTTTTGCATGTCATCCCTTAAGATCATTTTCCTTCATAGTTTCATCCTCATACATGAAATGGGATAGAATATTTTAATTGAGAGCCTCAATATCTTATTGAATTATTTCTTCCTCTTGGAAGAGATTCTTGAAAGAAGTAAAATTCCACTCATTCATCCTTTGCTTGAGGAGAAATAATTTCTTCATGAAGCAAATAATATTTTAACATTTGGAAAATCATGATTGCATGAGATCTTTGATAAAATATTTTTTTAAAGATATTATTCTAAAATTGAAAGGGCATAGAAAATGGGATTGCTTCTTAGTTATAGATAAGAGAATTAAATAATGATTCAATCTAGAGATGAGACAAAATGATAAGTTAAAAAATGAATCAATTGAAGTAATTGGAATTATGAAATTGTTGCAATTATGAGCAATTGGTATTGTCATTGATGTCAACAATATTGTGTTGTAATTGGTGTCAACTATATGAGAAGAAGTTTTCTGCAAGAGTGCATGCATCTATTGGTATTGTCTATGTTGGTGCATTAATGATGCTTTGATTAGTTGTATTGTTTCATCATCGGTAAGCTACTAGTGTCAACCTCTATTGTTGCTTTGATAAGCTTATATATATGGATGTATGCTTAAAGTTGCTATGTTGAAATTAGCTTGATGATGATGAAGTACTGAAGATGATGAGGATGTGTCCTTGGTGCTTGGTTTCGAAGTACTTTTTAGAAAAAATGATAAAAAGAGGAAACAATGAGTTGCAATGTGTTTTGGGTTGAAGAGTAGTTTTCTGGTTTTTCACTGTATTTCTTCTAGATTGAAGATCTACCTATGAATTTTAGATTTGTTTATTAGAGGTGTTCAAAGGTGTTGTACTCAAAATTTTGTGTATTAGATCATTGTATAGAGGAATTTGTGTTCACCAATGTGTGAGTTGTGTATTGTAGAGGTGTTTGGGAGAAATTTTTTTGCTCCATGTTTCTTTGTAGTTTTGGTTTAGGTCTTGTAGATCTAAAGTTGTGTTGATAGTGTTGGTATCTTTCATCAGCCAAAGTTGTTTGAGGCTTGGTGCTTTGGAAGTCAATTTCTTAAGTTACAGTGTATGGCATAGTTGTCTAAATATATTGGGTGTGTACATTCCTGAGGTGAATTTTTTTGATAAAGTAAGCTGCATTTTCAGGGTGCAATACCCTTTACACAACGATCCCAAGGGACCAAAAAGATACAAAGTCTGTAGTTACATCAAAAGACTAGTAACAATAGAAAATAAGAGAAATAGGAACAACAGACCGATAATAGAGAAAGAACCAACAACCCAAATCACAGACCCACACATTACATAGCATTCCCACCCCACTTCTCAAAGAGAAGATTTAGCACATCCTCACCCACCCAATTAGGTCCCTCTCCCACCTTTTCCTTATCCACCTCTTCCTTGAGAACCCCCAAGAGAGTGGTAGTAGACCTGTGAATGATCTTAATGGTGAATCATGTCAATTGAATGAAATTATGTTCCAATTTTTCCACCTATTCCTGTAGCTTGTTGAAGTCCTCTTCCATGCCCTTTTCCCTCTTAATAGTCTCTTCCTCACTAGCCATTAGGTCTGAAGACTAGGTGATGGAGTCTGCATTGATCATTTTGTTCATGTCTGAGAAGTGGTTGGGTTCTTCAACAAAAGCATCTATTTCATCGACAGTGTCCTTATTGCACTCCTCTTTGCCACTAGTCTTCCCCTCTTTGTTGCCCCTCTTTCCTGCCAATCTCCTCTAAGCTCTTGGATATCTCATCCACCAGTAACTCCATCTTTCTTTTTTCTAGCCTATGGAACTTCCTGAAACTGGTTTGCTCCATCCCCACATCCACAGTAGCTGCCACAATGGTATCCCCTTTAGATTCATGGTCTTTAGTGCTCTTTTCCTCACTTTCTAAAGTCGACATCTCAACTTGGCACAAATTATCCTTCTTACCTTTTGTTTTTACCGACATTTTTTTTCTTTCTTGGTAGGTTCATTTTTTAAAATCACACAGCCTGACAACCACCTTAGACTGGGCATTTTCCACTCCACCTTTCTTCTTTTTTGTAGTGGGTTTTGGTCTAGGAACATTTTTAGGTTGGATTTGCATAGGAGGGGTTTTCCTCTTAGGAAAAATAGAGGCAACAAGGGAGGGTTTGTCAAGGGAGTGGTCAGGAGATTCCATCTCTTCCACATGAATAACAAAAATGGGTTTGGGAGGCCAAATGGAAATGATAGAGCCAAAGAATTAGGCCCTGGTGTAAAGGCAATGGAGGTGGATTATCCTAGTTTTGGGTAGTAGCTTCAAGGGTTTCTTTCATCAAGATTTCCAGGGAAGTTAGCAAGAAAAAAGGAAAACTTAAGATCATTTTTTGCCTAAGGTGATTGAGTAACGGTAAATGATAAAAGTAAAAGACCTTAAATCTTCACTCAAGAGTAGGATACTTCATGTGAGCAAGACAAACCTAATCCCATAGTTTAGGAATATCCTCCCTTTCATAACCCACTTGCTTCTTAACCAGCTTCTCATTCTCTCTAAAAAATGCATTAAGGCTCTCTAAGTCCTGGACTTTGGTGTGCTTCTTCAATTTCTTACCATTGCAGGAAAGAATCACAACCTTTCCAATAACATCTTCATTAACTTCAAATGAAATTCCACCCACCGTCACTCTCTTGTCATTCTAAGAGGTAGAAAATTGAGTCGAACAATTCTCATCGTGCCCCACTAGATGCTTTATAAGAGGTGCTAAACCACCCTCAATGCATATATGCCAAAAAAATGGGGTTCCTATGAAATTCATTATAGGAGTCAGGCTCAATCCTAACTCTGTTGCCTCCCATCTCCTCACACTGAATCCATAAGCTTCCTCAAACCAACAAAGTTTGCAAAATTTTTAAATGGCAACTAGTGAACTAACCCACCTCAATTACATCATTCCCAATCTAATGACAACTATTCCTAATTTTAAGGAATCCAAAAATTCACACAAGTCGGTGGTCATTTCCAATAAATTGATCATTGTAGGGCCATAATGAGGTATTCTTAAGTACAACATACTTAAGCCAAAATCCATGATAAAACTAATCATGATATTATAAATCAGTCTATGGCTAACTTTGGTCCAACACATACACCAAGGAAAAATGGTCGTGGGGTCATAATTAAATTTCCTTAAGTACAACTTATTAAAGATTAGATCTATGATAAAAGTGAGCAAATAATAATTAGCCATCAAATTGAAGATAAACATTTCCAAATACACGTTCTTGAAAACATGAAAGATGTTATGGTACATTTGACAAGACTTCCGGAAAACGTTCCTCATGTGAAAGTTGTTGCAAAGGATATTTTTGGATTTCAAGGTATTTGTGGAATATTCCAAATTGCATTCAGGTAACATTTTTTTTCCATGAGTTATTATTGTATCAAAGGAAGTGTGTATTTAAAATTTTAATGGTGTTTACATGGGTAACAACTAACCTGGGTGTTTACACTACTTACAAAATTTATGGAAGCATGGTGTGGCGTGTATGAGTGGATTTAGGTCCTAGCTAAGGTGTGTTCTAGTTTTCCTTCATTCCTTTCCACTGCAAGATTGTTTTGGTGCTGACCTAATTTGAATTTGCATAGTTGATGTGCATAGCCAACATTGGAGAATGGTTTCAAGGTTGAAGATGATATAAATATGAGTTGAGTTATTGATGGGTGATGAGATATACAAGATAGATGTGAATGATGTGAATTGCATAGTGTTAGAGTGTGAATTTGAGAAGCATAGTGTGATCTTTCATGTGTTAGATTGTTGGATGCAATGAGAAAAAGGTGTCTACAATTCTTTAGAGAGACTGTGAAGTTATTGGTGATGTAATGGTGGGTTTTTCTATTGCTTTGAGATGGATTTCTCATTGTAACACTCTTCTCTATCTTCTTTTCTATTATGGCAGTGAACCTTTCTTTCTCTCAAGGGTAGTGAGCCCTCTAGGAGTGAGCCCTATTGTATTTGGTGTTAAAATTACTATATATTGTGAGTTAATCCTCACTATGGTTTTTCCCATCATGGGTATCCCATGTAAATATGGTGTTCTTTTGTGCATGGTGTTGGTTTAATTTAGTTTCTGTTATTTTATTTCATGATAAAACAATCTAAAAAAATTAAGGGTTAATTGAATAAATATGGATTTGAATGTTTATGATGGTTTTGAAGTTTTAAGGTACAACTAATTCACCCCCCTCTGAGTTGTCTTGTGCATTCAACAATCGGTATCAAAGAAAGGTTACTTTGAAGAAATATTAATTGCTTGAGGTATATCTAGGATGATGCACAAGAAAGAGATTCATATGTTTTATAGAACAAACTATGCATTATGGAAGGTCCAAGGATGAAAGGTTTTTTGGTTTATTTGGTATTTGATATCTAGAAGTCAATTAAAGATGGATATACTATGCCTGGAAATGGTTTGAGCATTAATGATGATATTAAGGTTTATTAAAGCAATGGTAAAGTAAGGTATGCTCTCTTAAGTGGTCTTACAAATTTTGAATTAGTGAAAGTGATGAGTCTAAAAACTGTTAGAGACATTTGGGTAAAGTTAGAAAACATTATGAAGGAGATAATAAGGTCAAAGAAGCTAAGATACAGAATCTAAAGATCATGTTTGAGAACCTATGGATGTCAGAAGATGAAAATGTTACAAGCTATATGAAAAGGGTAGATGAATTTGTTAGCTCCATCAGAGGTCTTGGTGGAAAACTCAAAGAACCAAAAGTGGTAAAGAAAATTCTTAGAACTCTTCCTAAATCTTATAGTCATAAAAAAATTTCTATTGAGGAATTTGCAAATTTAAATCAACATACCAAAGATCAGTTGTATGGTTCTTTAACTACATTTGAGATGAGATGATTTAGTACAAATAGTGATGCAAAAGTTGAGACTGCTTTTAAGGTTGGCAAATCAAAGCAGATCAAGGAATCAGATCAAGAGGATCTTGATGATGTGGAAGCTAACTTTGTAAGTATAATGAAGAAGGGTACTAGTAAGTACAATGGTAAGTTTCCTTTCAAATGTTTTAGTTGTAGAAAAATAGGTCATTATGCTTCAAGATGTCCAAACATAGCTTTGAATAATAAAAATCAGGAGACCAAAAGAAATATGATTAAGAAAAGTTATTATGTTAGAGAAGATGAAAGTATTTCTAATGATGAATCTAATTATGGATATGATGATGATGAATTCTTGTTCATGGCTTTAAAAGTTGAATCTATTTTTTCTAATTCTAAGATATGTGCAAAGGAATGTCCTATGGAAACAAAGGATAAGATTGAAGGTACTTTGGTATCTACTTTTCATGCTAGAGAGGATAAATATTAGATCATTAACAGTGGATGCTCTAATCGTATGACCGGTGACAAGTGTAAGTTTGTTAAACTTGAAAAATATGGAGGATGTGTTAGATTTGGTGATGATACATCTGCTAAGATATGTGGAATTGGTTCTATCAGTTTTGATGGAAAGCATAATACTAATGATTTCTACTATTTTAAGGGTTAAAGGCATGAACTCTTGAGTGTTAGACAAATTTGTAGAAAAGGATACAATTTTATGTTTTAGGATGATGGATGTGAGATCAAAAAAGGATCTAGAAATGTGGTTACTACTGGAAGAAGGACAAATGAAAATTTTTATCAACTCAAGAGTGTTGATGGTCACTACTTTATGACTCAAATTAATGAAAGATAGCTATGTCATAGAAGAATGTGCCACATAAATTTTGATAGCCTAGTGAGGATAAGTTTAGTTCAAGATATGAGAGATCTTCCAAAGATTACAAAGCCTATCAATATTGTCTACAAGGAGTGTCAAATTGGAAAGCAAGAAAGAAGAATATTTAAATTCAAAGAATAATCTTCTACTGGACTATTGGAATTGATACATATAGATATTTTTGGTCCTAGACAAGTAAGAATTATTCAAGGTGATAGGTATTTCATGATATTATTTAATGATTGTTCTAGAATGACATGGGTTAATTTTCTCAAAGAAAAATAAGAAGCTCTAGACAAGTTTAAAGCATTCAAAGTTATGGTTGAGAATGAAATGGATATGAAAACCAAATGATTGAGGTCTTACAAAGGTGGAGAGTTCACCTCCAATGAGTTTAACATATTTTGTAAGAATCACGGCATAAAGAGGCACTTGTCCATGCCTAGGACTCCTGAGAAAAATGGAGTGGTTCAAAGAAATAATAGGACTTCTTGAAAGAAGCTACAAGAACAATGATGAAATAAGAAAATTTACAAGAAGGCTACTAGAGGGAAGAAATTCATACTATTTTTTATATACTTAACAGAGTTTAAGCAAGAGAAAATAACACAAAGACTCCCTATGAGCTATGGTATGGAATAATTCCTATTGTCAAGTACTTTAGAGTTTTTGGAAGAAAATGCTATATTAGAAGAGATGAAGATAACTTAGGAAATTTTGATGAAAGGTTAGATGAAGGTATCTTCCTTGGATATTCTACTAGAAGCAAATATTATTGATGCTACAACAAGAGATTGAGAAAGATTGTTGAAAGTGCAAGTGTCAAGGTTGATGAATATTTATAGAAGAATTAAGTGGTAACAGATGAATATGAGTCAAATGAGTCTTCTTGCAGAGAAGAAAAATCTAAAGAAAAAAAAGTGTAGATTGAAGAGAAAGAAGCTTCAAAAACGACTCCTAAAACTTCTAAGTATGTGTAGAAGAATCATTTTGAAGAACATATCATTGGAGATAAGAGAAAATGTGTACTAACAAGAAGGAAAGATACTAAAGAATAGGTAAATCTATGTTTACTTTCTAAATTTGAACCTAAAATAGTGATTGAGGCATGCAAAGATGAATATTGGATCAAGGTTATGGAAGAAGAGTTGTTGCAGATTGAGAAGAATCAGACTTGGGAACTTTTCCTAAGACCAAAAAACAAAAATTTGATTGGAACTAGGTGGGTATTCAAAAAGAAACTGAATGAGAATGGAGAAGTGGTAAAGAAAAAATTAAGGCTTATGTGTAAAGGCTACTCACAAGTTTGAAGGAATACATTTTGAAGAGATATTTTCTCTAGTGACAAGAATGGAAGTTATTAAGATGATTTTGTCTTTTGCAGTACACAAGAACTTCAATGTTTATCAAATGGATGTGAAGTTTTATTTCTTAAATAGATAATTTGAAGAAGAGGTATACATAGAACAACCATAAGGTTTCCAATTATCAAACAAATTGAATATGGTCTACAGATTGAAGAATGCATTATATGGATTGAAGCAAGCTTCTAGAGCTTGGTATGCAAGGTTGGATAGGTATTTGATACAATAGGGACTCAATAAAGGTACCACAGATAACAATCTTTACTTTAAAGTTGAAAAAGATCAAATCTTGATTGTGGTTGTATATGTTGATGACATAATCTTTGGAGGTAATGAAGCTATGTGCAAGAAGTTTGCAAAAAAAATGCAAAAAGAGTTTGAAATGTCTATGTTTGGGAGATGAATTTCTTCCTTGGATTACAAATAAATCAGATAGATAAAGGTATTTTAATTTCACAATCAAAGTATTTCAAAGAAATGTTGAAGAAAATTGGACTGAAAGATTCTAATCCAATGTGCACCCATATAGTTATTGTTTGCAAGGTAAGCAAGAATGATGAATCTCCTAAGGCTACTTAGAGAAAGTATAGATCAATGATTGAAGGACTGTTATATCTAACTGCTACTAGACCAAATATCATGCATGCATTTTGTCTTGTTGCTAGATTTCAAGAAGATCCTAGAGAGTTACATGTTGCGGTAGTGAAAATAATATCTAGATACTTGAAGGGCACTCTAGATCATGGCTTGTGTTATACAATGGATATTGATTTTACTCTAAGTGCTTACACAAACACAGATTGGGCTAGTTGTGTAGATGACAAGAAAAGTACAAGTGGTGGTGCATTCTTTCTTGGATGAAAATTGGTGTCATGGCTAGGCAAGAAACAAGGTTTAGTGTCTTTATCTACTACAATTTTATAGTACATTGCAACATCTTGTTGCACACAAGTGTTCTGGATGAGGCAAATATTGAAGGATATTAGGGTGGTATATAATGAACCAGTTTATATCTTCTGTGAAAATACATGTGCTATCAATATTTCAAAGAATATGGTAATGCATTCAAGGAAAAAACATATCTCAATCCAATATCACTTTTTGAGAGAGTAGGTTGTAGAGTGAAGTAAATATTGAGTATGTGCCTACAAAGGATCGGGTTTTTGATATATTCACTATGGCTCTTCCTAAGGATACATTTGATTAACTCTTATAGAAGTTGGGGGTTATTGAACCTCCTCCTTTGAACTAGATGCATACAGAGATGCATCAATCCAGTGGATTTCAAGATCCATTCTTTGGTTTGGACTGATGATTGGTGGCTACCTCTCAGGGGGAGTAGGTAGTGACACTATTGGTTGTTGCAATAAAAAAAAGTGATTGTTTTCATTATGTAGTAATTGAGGATTAGTGAAGTATGGTGTGTGCTCCTAAGGGGGAGTATACTAAGTAGTGAAGGAAATAATTTTTTATAATAGTTGTGAGAAGGTTTATTGATGTCAAAGGGGAAACATAAGTGATACAAACCTTTTGTCCTTTTCCATTGATGTCAAAGGAGGAGAGAATAATGTGAAAAAGAAAGGGGGAGAATGAAACATGTGAAAGAAATAAGTTGAAAGGGGGAGAGTGAGTAATGTGAAAGTGAAAAGGAAATAGGTATGGAGAAAATTTTTCTTTTGATGATTTCACATCATGTGTTGTCATCAATGACAAGGGGGGAGATTGTTGCAAGTATGAGAAATTGGTGTTGTCATTGATGACAACAAGCTTGTGTTGTCATTGATGACAACAAGCTTGTGTTGTCATTGGTGTCAACTATATAAGAATAAGAATGTTGCAAGAGTATATGTACTTTTTGTTATTGTATATATTGTTGCATTAATGATGCTTTAATTAGTTGTATTATGTCATCATCAGTAAGCTACTAGTGTCAACCTCTAGTGTTACTTCGATAAGCTTCTATCTATGGATGTATGGTTGAATTTACTATGTTGCAGTTGGCTTGATGGTGAAGAAGAAGTATTGAAGATGATGAGGATGTATCTCTAGTGCTTGGTTTCCAAGTAATTTTGAGAAAATTTGATAAAAATAGGAAATTTTGAGTTGCAATGAGTTAAGGGTTGAAGAGTAGTCTTATGGTTTTGCTTCATTTTTCTTGTACATTGAAGATATTCCTATGTATTTTAGATATGTTGATCAGAGTTGTTCAAAGGTGTTTTACTCATAATTTAGTGTGTCGGATCACTGTGTAGAGGAAGGTGTGTTCACCAATGTGTGAACTGTGTATTGCAAAGGTGTCTAGGAGAATTTTTTTCTCCACATTTCTTCACATTTTTGTTTTAGGTCTTGCAGATCTAAAGGCATGTTGATAGTGTTGGTATCTTTCTTTAGTCATTTTTTTTAGGTTTGGTGGTTCATAAGTTTGTTTCTTAAGTTACAGTGTATGGAAAAGATGTCTAAATGTATTGAGTGTGTGCATTCTTCAGGTGAAAATTGTTGTCAAGGAGTTTTTTGGATTTCAAGGTATTTGTGGAATATTCTAGATTGTGTTTAGGTGAAATTTGTTGTCTACAAATTTTTGTTGGATCAAAGGAAGCATGTTCTTAAAATTTTAATTATGTTTACATGGGTAACAACCGACCTGGGTGTTTACACTAGCAAAAAATTTGGAAGTATGGCATGGCATGTATGATTGGATTTAGGTCCTAGATAAGGTGTGTTGTGGTAGGCCTTCATTCCTGTACACTATGGGAATGTGTTGGTGTCAACCTAATTTGAATTTGCATGGTTGATGTGCATAACCTACCTTGGAGAATGGTTTCAAGGTTGAAGATGATATAAATATGAGTTGAGTTGTTGAGGGGTGATGAGATAGACAAGATAGATGTAAATGATGTGAATTGTAGAGTTTTAGAGTTTGAATTTGAGAAGTGTAATACAAGCTTTCATGTGTTATATTGTTGGATGTAGTGAGCAGAAGGTGTCTACAATTCTTTAGAGAGACTGTGAAGATGTTAGTGATGTTGTGGTAGAATTTTTTGTTTCTTTGAGATGGATTTCTCATTGTAAGACTCTTCTCTATCTTCTTTTCTATTATGGAAGCAAGCCTTTATTTCTCTTGGGAAGTGAGCTCTCCAGCAATTAGCCCTATTGTATTCAATGTTGATATTACTTTATATTGTGAGTTAATTCTCACTGTGTTTTTTCCCTTCTTGGGTTTTCCATGTAAATCCAGTGTTCTTTTGTGCATGGCATTGGTTTGATTTAGTTTATGTTATTTTCTTTCATGATAAAACAATTTAAACAAATTAAGGGTTAATTGAATGAATATGGATTTGAATGTTTATGAGGGTTTTTTAATTTTAAGGTACAATTGATTCGCCCCCTTTCCCTCTCAATTGTCTTGTGCATTCAATAGAAATAACCTATCCAATTGATTTGAAATATTAGAAAAGGAATTTTATCTCTTTAACCTCCATTGAATGAATCCATTCACTATATTCATAATCTAGGGTGATTCTTTTGGGGATCATTGAAATCGATAAAATGTAGATTCATCCATATATCCTTGAATAAGCATTAAGAATATTCTAATTAGTGAAATGTACATTTCCAAAACCATTCCTAATCTATGTGAGCCCTTCATTCAACTAATATTCCTCTAATACATTTTATAATTTGACCCAAGTGGGAGAGTTGAATAGAGTACAACACAATGGATCAAATTTTGGACACCATGTCTAGATATATCAATAGGCATTTTCAAACTTACAAGGTCCATTATTGAGGAAAAATCATCTTCATATTCCTTTTTAAAAAATGTAATAGGGTTGGATATATACCTCAACATTTCCTCTCTACTAATCAAAATATTCAAGTTCTATCTAACCTTGTTGTCTATAATATTTTCAAAAAAAATAGTTTTTTCCTTTTCAAGTGTAAGTCATTTTCCTCCTCTAAATAACTTATTTTTTATATATATTTATATATACATATATACATACATACATATTAAAATATGTTAAATTGGTTTTGGAAAAGGAAAAACTCCTCCTTGAGAACCAACTTGTTATATTACCATTTAGATGGATCAAAAAAATTGTTGTTATGGTTTGATAAATATTTTAATGCTAAAAGTTGGAAATGCAAAATCAAATAACTGTAACTTCAATACAAAATGACGGATTACAAAAAATGGTTTAAAATATATCTTTCTTTACTATAAAATAAATATAATTTATGCAAAAGTGAAAAGTATAGGTCTTAATGTTGCTTCTATAACTATTTTAAATCCTTTATCATCTTGTATAGACACAATAAAAAAATAATAGGAAGCCTCAAAACTATACCTACACACACAAAAATAAGAAACATGGGCCCTACTATATGTGAAAAGTATTTAAATAGTAAAAATCATAGAAAAACCCAACTAAAAGGAATTAAGAATAAATAAGGAAAAAGGAAGGTTATCACTTGAAAATCACCTTCTTCCAATCTAAATACCTAAACATAGAGAAAAGAAAGAAAATGATTGGGTGGTTGTTTAGGGGATTTCTTGAGTCTAACCACCATCTTGGTTTTTCTACCTACACAAACTACTAGGACTGATTGGATAATAGATTTTTAATAAATGGTAGAAATGGAAATAAATATTGATAAAATGACATGTAAATGATTTGAAAGATAGATTGAGACATAACATGCTAACACCAATAGCATCCAAATTTTAGCATAAAGAGAAAACATTCAAAGTAAATGAGAAGGAGACAACAAGATTTATGAATCTCTCACCAAGAAGCCATGAACAACTCCCAAAGTGAAATCAAAGCTGCAACATAGTTGTCTTACTAAATCCCATAGCCAAGAAATGACACACAAAGTGTTGGATGAACATTATTGCTTCAAAACCTATAAAGCTTTATGAGGATTATAGAGTGAAATAAAAAGTATAGTATTGTGTGTTTGAGAGAGAGTGTGAGATATTTCTTTCCTTTTTTACAAAATAGAATTCCACATGTTTTTTATCAAGCTCGAATATCATAAAAGAGCATTACATCTAACAGATTTGTTGGAATATAACATTCCAACAACCACTTTAATCATATTTTTTTGTAGGATATTAGCACGCCATGTAGAAATCTATGGGTAGTGCTTTCATCTAGGAGAAATGGACTAAAATTTCCAAAACCATCATAATTATGCTAGAAAAAATGAATTATAGTGTTAACATATTATGTTTAAACTATTTTTAAGTCATGAGATAAAAAGGGAGACATTACATAGTGTGAAATTGCAAGGTATACAATTTATTACACTACATTTTCCCCCACTTTAGTAGGAATATGCACTATACTAAATATGCATGCTAAAGTAAGAAATGAATTGAACTTAAAAATTATCAAATGATACTTTAGAAGAAACATAATCTTCAATCCACATGGATATGCCCCCAAGGAAATAAGAGTTGTACAATAACTAAAATATATTGCATAAGACAAACATGTTAATGAAAAAATAATCACAAAAAATATGTTAGCTAAAAGACACACATCAAGAAAAAATAACACACATTAAACATTCACACAACACACAAAGAAACAAAAATGAGACTTATCCAGAAAGAGAAAGAGATGCAATAGGACGAGCATAAGATTGAAGGTTTTGATAAATTATATTGATAGATGATTCTGATAAATGATTTGATAATATGGTCAACAAGTTATTTTAAGCTAAAGACCATACAAAAATTTTATTGATCGTGGTTGTTGCAAGTTGGGATGTAAAACAACCATGAAAATATAGGATATATGAAAATCAATAGCCCAGCAAGTTGCGCTATACTAGGTAGTTCTTATACTATCAAGATGCTTATAAATATTTGATATTTAAGATAATAATATTATGATTGTGCATTGTGATAAAGCCCCTTGAAATGATTGCATGACTCAAGGAGTACAATTTTTTTAAGGGGAGAGAGATAAAAGAAAGATGTGTCATGAAACAAAAGAGGTTGTGCTCATGGAATGTCATCATAGAAGCCAAGGATGACAATAAGCTCCACAACATCACTCATGACAAGAACAGTAAGGGATCCATAGACCTGGGTTTAGTATGAATATTTGATAATTGTGTATATAAATAGATTATTTTTTAATAGCCATCATTCCCTAGGTTTAGTGGAAATACAAGCACAAAGGAATAAATTCACATATAAAATCAAATAAAAAAATTGGGTCAACATGGGAGAGACCTAAACATCTCAACGCTTTGCATAATCCTCAAAATCAAGAATATCAATATATAAGATATAGTAGAAAGATGATATGAATAGAAGAATTTACAAAGCTTAATCACTCTTGTATCCATATACCTAAAATGGTGTCATGGGTCTTCTAGGTAATATTAACAAACATATACCAAAAATTGTAGGGGAGACACAAACAAATCTCACAAAAAAAGCTAAAAATATAAAGTTGAGAGGAGTATTTATTTAAAATATTCACTCAAACAACTCACAAGTATCCCAATCTTGATAATAAGGGGAGTGAGGTCGAGCCAACAAATGAAATATTATTAGGGAATTACTAGGCATCTCACCTATAACAAGATCCAAATACCTAGTTTCAAGTGCACTATCATCTTGGACATCCTTTGAGGTGAGAATCAATGATTTTTTTTTTAAATCATAGACAACATAGAAATATCTCTAATGAACTCAAATATATTTTCCCTTGAGTAGAATTAGGTGAGTCACTATTAAAATAAATTACAATAGGATTGTCACATCTACTCTCATGAGAAAAAGCAATGATAGGTGCAAAAGAAGTATGTACTTCTTCTACAAAGAAGACTAATGAAGAATAGTTTGAATGTGATGGAAATGATGGATTTAGGTTTTTTGTGATAAGGTGAAGTTGGATAATGTTTTGGTTTACACTTGGGAGGTGGGAGGTGGATATTGATATCAAAATAGGTAGGGTGGATGATATTTGGGAAGGCTTCATGATGGGTATACTAAAATGGTACTAAGCTATAAAGTGTAACATAGGAGATTATAGATTTATTTAGCAATTTTATTGACTCTGAAAATGATGAAATGATGATACGATCTAAAATCAAAGTTAGTTTCATTGAAAGATCCTAGAGCACTTCCACCCACTTTAGCTAAGGATCATTAGGATCTTGAGAAGGAATAGGAGATGGTCCAAAAGAAACAACCACTAGTGGTGGAGATGGAGGGGAAGAAGGTATCACCAAATATGGGGGTGGCTGCTTCGAAGGAGGATGCTCAGATTTGGGAATTTATAAAGCAATTTATTCATGGTCTAATGCACATCAATGATTATTACACTCTTGTGCAAGTTTGTTACGTCGATTATGGGGCACATACACAATTTCATAAAGGGTTTTCTCTGCTCCAATTGTGGGGTTTTCTTCACTTCAAGGATAGAAGGAAGAATAATCTTATTAGGTAGAGGGAGAGATATCTAGGGTGCATGTTTTATATCTTATATTAGAGGTACCTTTCCTCTTTCTTTCATAGGAGAATTTGGAGGAACAAGAGAAACCACAAATGGATGAGACATGGGTGGTGCATGTTAAGACTTTTATCCATTGGGATTTCTTCCTTTTTCTACCTAAGAGGTAGTTCTAGGAAGCATTGGAGCTATAGGAGAGAAAATGTGAGGAATATTTACCCAACATGGGTGCCTTTTTCCAATTTATATTTCTAACATTAGGGGGAATAAGAGGTGCCACTGAAGGTTGGGAAAACTTAGGGGGAGTTGGAGGTCTACTCAATAGTTCATTATTTTATTTAGCCACCAAAGATGTAGGAATGGAGACAGAAGCATACTACTGCAATGAAGAGATCAAAGGGGAAAAAATCACTAATGATGATGATGATGATGAAAAAGGAGATACCAATGATGAAGGTGCTAAAAAATAGCTTTAAACTTAAAATTTTCTTTAAATAGTAAATCAATGTGAGTTCCTATAGGACCTAGAGATAATGACGAAAAAAGTTCAATAGAAAGTCCTCCAACATACACAAGTGGCCTATATCTAGTATGCAATATAGTGTGCATTATGTCATGATGAGAAAACTTCAAGAATTTTGGTATCACATAAGATACTGTATCCATGGAGGTTAGCCATGAAATTCCTAACTTCACCCTAAATAAATTAGATCCTAGGATGACAACAAATGTGGTTTCCACTAACTTGGGTCCAACTTGAACCTTAAAAGTAATGGAACCCATGGAAGGAAGGGACATCTACCATCGTGTGTAGGAATGGTTACCAAAAAATAATTATATTTTTCTCTATGAAAATCATTAATAAAAATAATTTATTACTAGTAGGATCAACAAGAAAGCCACAAATGGTCTTCTCATTTAAATGAGAGGGGATATAAATACGTATGTCATCCTTTGTAAAGGAAAATAATTTTTAAAAAATATGATAAGTATGGTGATATCATGTGTTGAAAGTGATCTAGTGGAAATATCAACCATAGCAATGATTTGTTTTATTTATTTTTGAGAATTTATAAAATTTGAGGCACCAATTGAGACAAAGTTAGAATAATGTATATGAAAAGGGTTAGTATAGATTTGGAGCTCCTTATTTTTCTTAACAATTTATTTCTTAGTAGTTTCCTTCTTATCTCATATCTAGATAATACCAACATTGATGTGTTCTTGCACCAAATAGTAAATATGCATACATATCTCGATAGCATGACTAGGGACATGGTGAAACTAAAAAAAAAAAATTAGGATCATACCAATCTAGATAAGTTTTATTAGTCAATAGAGGTTTGATTTTAGGAAGAGAATTAAACTTATCTTTTTTAAACAACATTTGCATGATATTGTACAAAGAGTCTGATATCTTTATGAATGATCTATGTTTTTGAGGTACTATAGTAGAGATTCTAGAATCCTTTAGTACAATAATGATTATTTCTTTCTAGTTTAAAGGATCATTTAGTTTATAACTTATGGAGGAAGATGCAACACCTTTATTATCAATATAAGTTGATGAGGTAGATCTCGCATATTGACTAACAAACTAATCATAGTCCCTCAAAGATGAGGGAAGGAGTTCTATTTAAATAATAATACCTTTTTTTTAAGTATTAGCTACAAGTTTCTGATGAATATACGCTATACATTGGAATCAATGAACACATAAGGTGTTTATGAGAAACAATGATTCATATTTGAAGATAAAATCGATCACTTTCTTAGTAGGACCCTTCTTATAATGGATGAGATTAGTGAAAGTCATCTATAGTCTAATATTTTCTTAGAAATGGTAGAGAAATTGATTGATTAGTTTCTTGAATGTAAAAATAGAATTTTTAGGAAGGGAGAAATACTAGTCTAGCATAGTATCTTTCAATGACCATGGGAATAGTTTGACTAATAATGCATCCTAAAAGTTAAAGTCACTAAATAATGCATTAAATAGGAAATGAATTTGGGGGGTCTCTTTTAACCTTGTATTTTTTGAATTGTGGTGCATCAAAGTCCTGAGAGAGAGGAATGTTAAGAATGTGTAGTGCAACACATGAAACACACACAAATAATACACACATAAACCAAAAATGATATCATGAATCAAAAGGAAACTTGGAGAATCATGGAACCAACCTAGTTAAAAGTACATAAATGAGGGAAAGATAGGTGAGAACAAAATGACAATAAGGAAAATAAATAGACCACTTGAACCTCAAACTAGCATGAACATGAAAGCTAATGATGGGAAAAGGGAGTATGAGGGTTTGCAAGGATTTTTGCATAAATTTGCAAAGCTCAAATTTTCTTCAAATGCATGAGGTAAATGAAAAATAAACCTATGATTAGCCTATAAACCTCCTCAGCAACAACCCATAACTTTCATTTAATTTTGCACTAAATGCTTTGACCACATATTAAATGCACTTGATAGATATGATAGGCATAATAGTTGAGGTAAAAATATGTCACCACCATCGGTCCTTCAGGACTGGGGGTTCACTTAGATGAATACTTTGATACCAAAATTTTAAAGTGGCAAAGATGACAAAACAGAGACAAACAAACATGAGAGGTCAAGCATGATGGGTATGGCATACCAACATTGAGTATTTTGAAAATTTGGCACTTCGTAAAACACACAAATGAAAAATAAAAGAGAAAAGAGGAAGGTAACAAGGAAAAAGGGGAGAGAAGAGAGAGAGAGAGAGAGAGAGAGAGAGGAAAAAAGAAAGAGAAAAGAGAAAAATAGGGCATGGGTGCAAGGCACAATAGGAACCTTCTAATGGATTATAATATTTTTAGAATTATGAATAAACATGAGATGTAGGATCAAACAACGAATATGAAAAACTTCCATGTAAGAGATCTATAAACAATAATTTATTATATCATTAATAAGAAAAATTTACAGAATGAACCTCAAGAGTCTTCAAGAGGGATAATAGAATGAGGACGAGTGATTTATAAGAGTGACCCTAAATGATAAAGGGATCATATCATGACAAGTGTCGTAATCCTATGTGATGACATAGAATGATCTAATGATAAATCACTCTAGTTAATAGAAAAAGGAAGTCCTAAGTTTTTCTTAAGTGCATGAAATGAATTAGCCTAATAATCAATTAAAGATTAATTAATGATTAGCTAATGTATGATTTCTCTATAATCACCCTTAATATGAACTTAGGGAGTATCTAAAAACATTAAAAACTCAATGCATAAAATGCAAAGAATACATGATGGGTCCTGAAAAACAAGGTTTGATGAGGTATCCATGTACAAACAATCTAATCTCTCACAAATAGAGAAAAAGAAAAAAAATCATAGGAAAAACTACTCTCCAAAAGAGAGAAAGACAAATAAAGGACTAAGAAGCCTCCAAAACAATGTCCCAAAAGGAATAGGAACATGAAGAACATTGTTGAAGCATGAATAAGTTGTAGACAACTATAGAATGGTGATTGATATAGTGCTGAAATGAAGAAAATGTTGGGAAATAATGCATCAATGCCTAGTTTATTTAATCCATTTCCTACATAACCCCATGAGAGAAAATCATGCATACAAGATTACAAAATATCCAAATTCATAGATCAAAATAGAAAAGACACAAGATAACACAAGATATACCATGGGAAAACCCTCAAGAAGGAAAAACCTAACCTCCAAAGCATCCATACTCCATCTATTATTCAACAATAAGATAATACATGCACTTATGAAGTTACCATGAATAATTCTAAAGCATCAAGCCTCTCCAATTCATCCTCCATGTGTTCAATCATGAATCCACATATCCCATTCCACGCTTCACATATGAACTCCTCAGAAAGACTCAATAATGACAACCCACTCACCCATCCCACCTTAACCACTAAAAATGTGATTGCCTTTGTAGATACAATCTCACAAAAATACAACCAAGTGGTAAGATAAAACCATGTGTCACAAAACCATTGACCCATCATTTAATATTGGGTACTAAGTTTTCACTTTATTAAATACTTTCCCCAAATATTAAATTATTATCCTATGTCTCACACACATAAAATGATAACCCAATGTTACAATATAACTTTACAAGTGGCCCCAAAAAAATATCTAATGTGGTTAAACACACATCCTAGGTGCACTAAAACTAAATAATTATTTAATTACAACATTATAATAAATAATTTTATGCAATGGTGTACAAAACCAAATCCTAACATTCTCCCACTTGTATACATTGTATAAGAATCAATCAATTAAATCCATCATCATAGCCATACATGAAATCATATAAATATCCAACATGATATCATGCTCCATCAAGATACCTACAATAAAACCAAAGTGACCACAATCTCAAGTAAGAACTCCTCTCATCCTCAAACATGCCACCTATGGAAGAAAGGAACATGCCAAGGTGAAGATACACCAAACCAAGAATACAAGCATCAAATCCAAGTGATAAAAAAGGCTCCAAGTTACCATCAAAGTTAAAAACCCACATGATCAGAAATTGAATCCACAACACATGCTAATACATCCAACCATCCACACCTCCTATGTATCAACAACATCAATAAACTCATGTCAACAGTGTATGCAACCCATAAACCACAATCACAAGCTCCCTATATCAAACCTATCAATGAAGAACTTACATATCTAGGAACTCCTATTGCATGGGTAATGTCAAATATAAAAATTATCAAGGCATATAAAGTCTACCAATTGACACTATACCAAGGTGTGATGAATGATCAAAACATGAAGTATAAATAACAATAAAAATAATCCACACATGCAACACCAATAGCTACAAAATATCTCACATGTCACCACAATCCTCCCAAATAATAATAATATGAACCTCCAAGAAGGAAGCATAAAATGAAGAGAAAACTTATAAATCATAAAATGTCCTACCAACACCTCAAAGTGATACATTTTGTCAAGTATGATCTCCTTACAACCCCAAATGAGAACCTAAAAAACACCAATCCACTAAATCTTAAATATCAAATGCAAATTATGAATCATGTATAATATCAACATGGATGTAAGCCTCTCTAACCAAGGAAATCAAACTCAAAGTATCAATTCCAAAATTAAGAAATTATCCCAATAACCATCTCTTAAAACTCATCATCAATAGATGATAACATAAAATAACTCATATGCACAAGGAGATATCCATACTAAAAATCCCTCAAAATGAATCCTCTAGAACCAACTATCCATAGCTCAAGATCCATATATATGAAAGATAAAAAAAATCATGCTTAACAATCCTCAAATGAGTCTCCAAAATTAATAACCATGGCTCAAGACTCATTCCATGAGAAAAAAAAAAGAATGAAACATAACACATCTAAAACAAGAATGGGAAAATACCTTTCAGATGATAAACATCCAATTAGACCAAGAGTGGGAATTGATAATGCTCCTCCAAGATAACCAATTCATCATGAATTAATCCAAGAACAATCTCCTCTATAGGTTCATCATGATCTCACGTCCATATCTAGGTAAATTCTCCTTGGTGTTCTTGTTGAAACCTCAAAACAGTAACCATCTCAATCAAGTGTCTCTAATCCCAAGAGAAATCTAGCCTCACCCAAGTCTCCAAGTATCCATGAGCACCTAAAAATGATCAATCCATGTTAAGCTCCAAATGTATCACAACACTATTATGAAGCTCCCAAGCACATAAATAATGTACTCAACACACAAAGAACCAACATGATCAATGCCAAAGCTCCAACCATAGAATTAGGAACCCAACATGACTTCATGATCTAACCATTTCCTCCTAGGATATCACATGCAGCAATGCATACATCTCGGTCTCAAGAGAACATGTATCATGTCAAAACTCAAACTAGTATCCAAATTATAACAAGACACAATACCAAACACAGTCTAAACCAATAATCAACATCTCCAATTACATGAAGATTATAACCATCTCCTAACAATGAACTTGTAAATGTGAGAATTATTCTACATCTCAATAGGATCTAAGATCTCCTTTAAAATATCCACAAACACTAAGATGATTATCCATCACCAATGATGAATCCACATCACTTCCAACAACTCCCATTAAATTGTGATACTAAGTTATACATGGTATTGTGACAACCATCTCCTAAATGGAGATCACCCATGGTCCACACACACTCAACTACAATCCCAATAGCTCTAGAGAAGAAGTAAAACCAAGATATTTAATCCAAGAAGATACAACCACCATAAAAACATTAGGAATCAATCCTATACTACCAAGTCATCACTATCAAAAGCTTCCACTGAAATGTGTAACCAATGAAATGAAAAAAATATAGCATGACATCATGATAAAACCACGTGATACAAGTCCCAAACACTAACAATAATGGAACTCTAATCATCCATACTCTCATCCCAAAGAAATATTCCAATACACAAATGACCATAGACAAGGCCAACTAACAAAGTCTTCATTAACACTAAATCAAACTTGTGTATATAGAAAACCCATACTAAGTCATCCCACTAAAAATAAATAGGTGATAAACCCATATAATTGCATAAATAATATAGCCCAAACACTAAAACATGCAAACTCATCATTACATTAGTAACCTAAAAATTGGTATATCAAAGAAGATAATCTTGTATATAAAAAGACTCAAACACCAAATAAACCATAGATCTAATTTACTAAACATGTCCACAAATGAGTAATCATAGTCAAGGAACCAATAAAGCATTTAAGAGATAAGAACAACCTCATAACACCAAACCATATCACCACCAAACAACCACATACATGATCATGTTGTTCCAATTCTCAAATGTACTTGCATATCCATGGCACCATAATCATTACCAAAATTGTACCTATACTAAACTATCACCCACACAAGACTCCAAGTCTCTACACGTGTCAACCCATGTCCTCAAAATCAAAGATATTTTATGTACCTATCACTATAAAATTCTAATTGAAAAAAACCTAAAAACATGTGCCAGGAAACACTAAATTGATAATTAATTATACCATCATAAATATCATATAAAACTTGTTGGTCGAGAAAGATATCTATGATTGGATTTGGGTCTCGTAAAAGGGTTGGACCTGTAATTGGATATTCTTATGCGATCTATGGCTCTAGAAATGGAAGAGATGCTTATGGGACTGGATAAGCAACTATAGAACCAAGCTCAGGATCTCACTCTCGAAAGTCATAATCTCTATCACTAGCATCAGTATCTGGATCTTGAAAGGGTGAATCTTCATCCCCATCATGAAACTCATATTTTGGATATCGATCTCTATATATGGAGGATGGATCTCACTTATTATCATAGTCATCAAGAGATTAATCTTCCACCCACCCCTATCTACTCTCTCGAGGTTTTTCCTCTTGAATCATTTAAATTCTCACAAAATTACACATGAATCTCAAGAACCTACAAGTGATAAAAACAAGTACAATCCTCTCTCTACAGTATAAACTAAAAATATGATTGATCCACAATGTAGTACATCACACATGCTCTCCAATGGCTATTCAAAATTGAAAATCCAATTCCATATGCAAAATTTATGCTCAAGACTGTGAAACTAAGAATATCTAAATTTTGGGCCTTGAAAACTAATAAAAACAATAAAATCATGGAACCAAACTTGTACCACTACATAATTCTTGGAGAGATCTTTCCATTAACTATTGTAATTTGAAAATTTGAAATCATGGGTGAAAGTTTTTTCCATTTGAAAAAATTCCTCCAATTTGGCTTATAGGTAGCTAGATGGTAGTCCCCAAGTGGAGCCACTAGTGGTGCCTAGGTGGTAGGATAACAATGGAATTTTAAAGTTAATAATTTAAAAAAAAAAACTGGTAGTGTAAAAATGAAAGCCCCATAGGGTTGGGTCAAGTGGTCCCCCACCCAACCAAGGACCACAGTCGAGAGGCTGACAGAGCTTATGGTGTACAATCAGCCAACCTATCATGTTAGTGTACACCGACTAGCAAGGTCATGGGGGTTTGTGGACCCCTATCAGTCATTTCAATTTAATTTTTTTATTGTATCTTTTTTAACTTTTAATAAATTATTTAATAAAGGTTTAGTTTCGTAAATTGTCACCCTTGACAATTGAGCCTAATTAAGTACCTAATTTCCTAAATTATGCATTATCAGGCCTATTTTTACCATTTTTTGAGAAATTGTAAGCATTGAACAAATTCATTTATGTAATGTTTTTACCCTGACACCTAAAATCTTATAAAATAAGGTAAGTACTAGGACACCCTTGGGCATTTGAGTACCCCTATTTTGTCAGGATGCAAATTTAAATTTTAACATTTGAAATTTAAATTGTAAATGTCATTTATTGGGATCTAATTTGTGGAAAATTAGAATAAATGCATATAAATACCTAGTTATTGTATCATTTCAAAAAGACAACAAAAAATATTGAGCAATTATTATTGTCAAGAGCACTATCAAGCAATTCAAGAGCAAAATTTCATAGCTTTATTACAGAAATTCAAGATCCAAGCATCATGTCAAATCTTATGTGAGTTTATGCATGTTTATGTTATCATTGTTTGTGAAGGCTAACCCTTGTTTTAGGTCTCCATGCAATTCAATAAATTCAAGAAAGCAAGATCCAAGACCTTGAAGTGATGTGCATGACTTTAGTCCTTCAAGGAAGCCACTAAAGGGTGATGAGTTACAAAAATTTATTGATTCATCATTCCTTCCAATCATTTATATTTCCTATCATTGGCATTTCCATTGTGGAAGTGGAAACACTAACATGGGGTTTGACTAAGTAGATCCCCTTAATGGCCAAACTCTTTCTCTCTCTTTGAATGTGTAGGTTTCGGGTTTGAAGAGGATTAAAGGAAGCTTGAAAATAATCTTTCCATTATTGCATTCAAATTCCTACACCTTGTCAACTCATGGAAACTCACCTATAGAATTATCTGATAGTGATTTAACAAGTCTGCAAGTAGGAAAAAGGATCTTATATTTGACATTAGTGGACTACAAAATCATAGCCTGGACACCTCTACAAGGACACAAATTCCCTTGGGTAACTATTTCCTAATATTTAGGCTGACACCAAAATTTCAAAATAGGAACACAACACTCTTCCCTTCCCAGATCTACCTACAAATATATGTTTTAGTCTATTAATTATCAATATCTTGTATTTTTCATATTAGGGCACATAGTCTAATTAGGTCAATCAAGGTATATCAATTCTAGTTCACTCTAAGACTCAAAAATATGCAAATCCAAGTCTAATTGGCTCACCTCCATAGTTGAAAGTCAATCTAAACACCTTGTTGATCTCCATCTTAATCAAACATTAAAAAATACCCCACAACAAAACAACAAAATTTGAATCCTACGTTTACACATTAGGCCTAGGGTTCTATTTTTCTTTGTTTCATTTTGGTTAACATGACCTATTAACATTATACACCTTCTAAACTTCAACCTAGATTTAAGTTTTGCATTGGATTGTTTTGCATTTCTCACTTAGGGTTTCATTTTTGCATCATAAAAGACATAATTTTAAAAAAATTGTATATAATATTGGATTAAGGTTTATTTTGATCATTTAGATCAGATCTACATTAAAAATTACATTCATAATTATCATTTTTTTTTCAAGAATTGTTACACATTTGCATTTAAGTCACATTATCTTAAATTGAGAAAATTTTGGAGAAATAGTGACTTTCAAAATTGTTTGCACACAAAAATAGAGCACTTAGACGATCCAATAAGCATTCAATTTTTTATTTTTTAGACACCTTATAAAAGGCATGGACACCCTTGGGCACATCTTTCCTTTTGCACTTGAATCAAAAAACTTTTGCATAATGCTTTATCTATGTGTCTTCAGTGTATGTTTGCTTGTAGATCTATGTTTTGGAATTCTTAATTGCATTCATTTAGGCATCTTTCATATAGCTCAAAAAGTTAAAAAATTACATTTTTTTGTTTCAAAATTGTCATTTATTGTTCACATATTGTTACACACTTGCATTAGCACAAATTGAGAAAATTATGGAAACACATTTACTGTCAGACCTGTCTAGAACCAAGCCTAGAATCCTTGAGCAATATCACACACTCAACTTTTAAATTTCCTGAAACCCTACCTAGGACAAGGATGCCCTTAGGCGACTATTTCCTCTTGCTCCTTTTGGCTCAAAAAAAAATTTGACGGAGTTTTCTCAGGATCATCTATCCAGACTTGTCTATCTTCCAATCAGTTGTTGCATAACAGTCTGAATGTTAGTAAAAGAGTCATCATGATGACTCAATATTTTGGTAAGATGTTGACTTCTTTGAATTCCTTGGTTGATGTTTCAAATTGTGTGTTTGGTGATGACCCTAATTATAATGAGAATATTCATGATTCTTCACCTCCTAATGCATGTACTCATGATGTCAATATCTTGGGACAAGATAAGGAGAGTATTAATGAGTTTATACATAATTCTTTGTACAACCTTGAGAATAACACAACCTTTTATCCTTCCATGAGATTTCCTAATTACCCATACCAACAACTAGCACCAACTATCATACCACCACTTAAAATGTTTTCCACATTGCACAAGGAAAGTGACTTGTGATTCATACCCCAACCAATGCACATGGAGACACCTATCAATAACAATCACAAGGAAAGCACATCAACCAATCTCCCATCATATGAGCATAAAGTTACAAACACACCCATTAACTTGGAACAAAGCTATGGATAAGGCTTTACGTTATTAACAAAAAAAGGATGTGATATAAAGAAGGAACATGAGATCCACTCCCTTTTGGAACAAACACCATCAGAAGACACAAAAGGATTAGGTTACCAAGGTCCTCCACCTTTACATCAAAAATTTGTTCCACCAAACAAGAAATAGAAAGTCCATGGTCCTCTTAAGAAAGTTTGGTTACCTTCTCCGTGTCATTTATCAAAAAATGAGAGTATCCTAGAGCTACACTATTAAAATTGGGATTAATCACACTGCCACCAGTGTGAGAATGAAAAGAGAATAAAAAAAAGAATAAAAATGCATCTTATTGTGCATATAATAGAATATTTGGACATAATACTGATGAATGTTATGCTTTAAAGAAGAAATTGATGGAATTTGACCCTTACACAGATCTAATTGAATGTATGATAGATTAACATTCATGTGCTTTGCTCCTTTCCATATGGTAGTTGTAGTATCACACAATACTCACTACCATGTACATGGGGGTATAAACTAGGCTTTATGGAAATATATGTCATATTTTAAGGAGCAACATATCATCATTCATTTTTGGGCTCATCTTTGTTCCTAAAGTTGGGAGGAAACTGTCAAATGAACAAGACAATTGAGAGTGGGTTGAATCAATTGTACCAATTTAGAACATTAAAACCCTCAATAGTAACCTGATCCACATGCATTCATTAAACCCTTAATCTATCATAAATTTTAAACATGAAAAGAAGATCATAGAAACTGAAATAACCAACACCATACACAAGAGAACACCAAATTTACATGGAAAACCCAATGAGGGAAAAACCACAGTGAGGATTAACTCATAATATAAGCAATTGCAAAACGAGAACAAGGAGGCTAACTACCAAATAGGACACATTATCTAGAAAGGCTCATAGCCCAGGCTCACTACCGAAATATAAAGAAGAAAGAAGATAGAATGTTACTTAGAGAAAATTATCTCAATGCAATAGAGAATCTGCCACAACTGCTCCAACAACACTAGCAACCTTCAAGATACTAAGATACCTTATCTCACTACATTCGACAATATTGTGTTATAGCTCACATTGCAATTCACACTTTTGCACTTAATTTTGCATCACAACACTCAACTCTATTCCACTCTTCATCTTGCATCAATTCACCTTGCATTTGTACCTTCCGCAATGTGAAAAACATCTTCAAGTCAGCTACGTGCTCACTTTACTCTTTACAAATTCAAAATAGGTCAGCACTAAACATTTCTATGGTGGATAGAAATGAAATTAGACCAAAGAAAGACTTAACTGGGTCCCAAAAAATCTTTCACATGCCATGTTATGCCTTCATTAATGTTCAAACATCTTTGAATGTAGTGTAAACACCAGGTTGGTCATTACCTATGAAAACACCATTAAAATTTGAATTACATGCTTCATCGAATCCAAGGACAACTTACAAACCACATGCCATGCTTCATCATGATTTTAAATATTCCTCTATCCTCCTAAAATCCATCAAACTTCTTTGCAACAATTCACACCTTTAGAACATACACAACTTGTACATTCAAACTACACTTCCAAACACTGTAACTCTAAAATCCATCTTCTAGAATACCAAACCACTAATCTTCTTGATGCAGGAAAGAGATCAACACCATTAACATACCCTCAAAATTGAAAGACCTAAAGAGAAACTATGGAGAAATGCAAAGAAAATATATTTCTCCTAGACACCTCTATAAACAACAGTGTAAAACTAGTTCACAGATTGGTGAACATAACTTCCTATGACCATCAATCCAAAAGCCAAATTTTTGGATGTAGAAAAATTGAACACCTCTAACCAACAAAACCACACAAGTAGAATTTTAACCTAGAAGAAATGCGAAGAAAAACCAGAACATCTCTATAAACCAGAATACCTCTACAACACCTTGTTTCCTTATTTTATCAATTTTCTCAATATCCTTGACATCTAAACCATCAATAGAATCTTATCAAAGTAACACCAAAGGTTAAAATTAGAAACTTAACTAATGACAACATAATACAACTAATCAAAGAAATAATCTCTTCTCAACTATTGCACAACAATAATCAATGACAACACAAGCTTGTTGACATCAATGACAACATCTTCCTACTTGCAACAATCTATCCCTTTGTCATTGATGGCAACACAAGATGTGAAAAATCATCAAAGAAAACATACAACTCTGAACATATCTATTTCCTTTTCTCTTTTCTCCCCTTGACACTCTCTCTCCCTTTCATACGTGCCTTTTTCACATGACTTATCTCTCTCATGACTTCTCTTTCTCTCCACCTTTGACATCAATGGAAAAGGATAAAATATTTTGAATTTTTCTCCCCCTTTGACATAGAACCAAGATACTTGCAACTACTCTAAACACTCCCCCTTAGGAGTAACCATCCAACTCAGCTACTTTTGCACCATGACAACATATATTCCATACTACAACAATGACAGTACCTACTCCCCCTGAGAGGTAGCCACAAACATCAGTCAAGATAAGGAATGAATCCATGGATCCACTAGATTGGTACATCTTCATATGCATCTAGATCATTTAGAAGGAGTAGCAATGACCCCCAACTTCTCTCGAAGATACTCAAAAGTATCCTTAGGAAGAGATTTAGTAAATATGTCAGCAATCTAATCCTTTTTAGGTACAAATTCAAGATTTACTTCATTCTCCACAAGCTTCTCTCCCAAAAAGTGATACCTAATTGATATATGTTTTTTTCTTGAGTGCATCATTGGATTCTTTGAAATGTTGTTTGCATTTGTATCATCACAAAAGATAGAAATAGGCTCATCATACACTACTCTGATATCCTTCAATGTTTGTCTCATCCATAATACCTATGTATAGCATGATGTTTTTGCAATATACTCAACCTCTATAGCAAATAAAGAAACAAAATCTTGGTTATTACAAAGCCATGATACCAATCTATATCTGAGAAAGAATGAACCACCACTAGTACTTTTCTTATCATCAACACAAACAACCCAATCTGCATCTGTATAAGAATTCAATGTGAAATCAGTATCCTTAGGATACCACAAGCCATAATCCAAAGTACCATTCAAATATATGAACATCCTCTTCACTATTGTAGCATGTGTCTCTTTAGGATCTTCTTGAAATCTAGCCATAAGACAAACTACAAGCATGATATCCAGTCTAGTAGTAGTTAGATATAGAATTCCACCAATCATAGATCTTACTTGCTCTAATTAGCCTTACGGGTTTTGTCATCCTTGCTCAATTTGAAACCAGTAGTTCCATAGGAGTACATATCAATTTAGAGTCATCCATTCCAAACTTTTTCAACATCTTTTTAATATACTTTGATTGTGAAATAAATATGCCTTTATCTATTTGATTGATTTGTAGCCCAAGAAATAAATTCATCTCCCCAAACATAGACATCTAAAATTATTTCTACATCTCTTCTAAAAAATTTCTTCACATGGCTTCATTTCCTCCAAATATTATGTCATCAACATACACAACCACTATCAAGATTTAATCTTCCTCAACTTTAAAGTAAATATTACTATCTATGATGCCTTTATTCAATCCTTGTTGTATCAAATATTTTTCCAACCTTACATACCAAGCTCTAGGAGCTTGATTTAATCCATACAATTCCTTTTGCAATTTGTAGACCATATTAAGTTTATCTGACAAATAAAATCCTTTCGACTATTCCATGTAAACTTCTCCTTCTAGTTCTCCATTCAAGAAAGCAAACTTCACATCCATCTAATAAACTTTAAATTCTTTGTGTTGCAAAATCTAGAAAAATTATGATTTCTTCCATTCTAGCCACCAGAGAAAATGTATCCTCAAATTCTATTCCTTCAACTTGTGCATAGCCCTTACACACAAGCCTCGCCTTGTTTCTTACCAATTCTCCATTCTCATTCAACTTGTTTCTAAACACCACTTAGTGCCAATAATATTTTTATCTTCAAGTCTAGGAACAAGTTCCCAAGTATGATTCTTCTCAATTTGCATAAGTTCTTCTTCCATTTCCTTCACCCAATGTTCATCTTTGCATGCCTCACTTACTATCTTTGGTTCAATTTTAGAAAGTAAACACATATTTACCTCCATTTCAATAGCTCTTCTTCTTGTCAACACACCTTTGTTTTTGTCTCTAATGATATGCTCTTCATAATGATTTCTTTGTACATACTTAGGAGTATTAGGAGTCTTTTTTGAGACTTCTTCCTCTTCATTCTACACTTATTTTTCCTTAGATTCTTCTCCTTCTTCACAATCAAGTTCATCTAACTCATATCCATCTATTATGAATGAATTCTGCAAATCTTCATCAACCTTGACACTTGCACTCTCAACAATCCTTCTAGGTCTTTTGTTGTAACATCTATAAGCTTTTATTTTAGTAGAATATCCAAGGAAGATACCTTCATCAGAAATTACATCAAATTTTCCTAAGTTTTCATCATCTCTTCTGATATAGCATTTGCTTCCAAACACTCTAAATTACTTGATAGTAGAGATCCTCTCATACCACAATTCATAGCGATTCTTTGTGTTGTTAGCTATTTCTTGAACCCTATTAAGTATGTAAAGAGTAGTGTGTATTTTTTCTCTCGTATACTTGTGGTAGGTTAGCTTCTCTCGTCTAGTCCTTGAAGCTTTTGAACAGTCTTTTTTTTCCTTTCAAACTCTCTATTTTGCTAAGGATTTCTAGGGGCAGACAAGTGCCTCTTTATTCCATGATTCTCACAAAACATGTTAAATTCATTGGAAGCGAATTCTCCACCTCTATCAGTCCTCAAACATTTGATCTTCAAATCCATCTTATTTTCAACCATAGATTTAAATTCTTTAAATCTATCTAGAGTTTTATATTTTTCTCTAAGAAAGGTAACCCATGTCATTCTAGAGTAATCATCAATAAAAAGCATGAAATACCTACTGCCTTGAAAAATTATCACCCTTGCTAGACCACAAAGGTTTTTGTGTACCAATTCCAACAATCTAGTAGAAGATTTTTCCTTTCCCTTGAAACTACTTCTAGTTTGTTTTCCAAATTGAAAATATTTTCAAACAACTTTGATAGGATTTGTAATCCTCGAAAGATCTCTCACCACTTTAACTAAACTGATTCTAACCAAGTTATCAAAATTGATGTGACACATTCTCATGTGCCATGGCTAGTTTTCATTAATCTGATTCATAAAACAATGACCATCAACACCCTTGAGCTGATAGATATTTTGATATCTCCTCTTTCCATTAACAATTATAGTTTCAAAACTTTTTCTAATCTAACATCCATCATCCTAAAACATAAGATTTTATCCTTTATTACACATTTTTCCAAAACTCAATAGGTTATTCCTTAAACCTTCAACATAGTAAACATCTTTAGTATTATGGTTTCCATAAAAAATGATTGATCATATTCAACAAATCTTAGCACCTGAATCATCTTTAAATTTAACAAGTCCTCCATATTTTTCAAGTTTAACAAACTTACTATTGTCTCTGGTCATATGATTTGAGCAACTACTATCAATAACCCAATAGCTCTTGTCTTGTCTGACATGAAAAGAAGATACCAAAGTTCCTCCAATTTTATCATTTTTTCTCTGGAACACTTTCCTTCACACATCTTTTGGAGTTAGTAGAAACATATCCATTATTTAAATCCAAGAACAAACATTCATTATCTTCAATATCTCCATAATCAAATTCATCATTAGAAATACCAACATCTTCTCTAGCATAGTATATTTTCTTGATCATCTTACCTTTGTTCTCCCTCTTATTGTTCATAGATCTATTTAGACATCTATAAACACAATTGGAATATCATACATCTCAACTTGTAACTTACCTTGCTCAACTTGAACAGTAGATTCAAACTTTACCTCTGCCCCATTTGTTGCCTTCTTCTATTTTCTTTGCTTCTTCATAATCTTCTTTAGAGGCCATATTAACCTCTTTGACATTGGTATATGCCAACTCCTTAGTGATTCCTTAAGAAGTCAGTTTTCCTTGGCTAATATTTCCACCCTTTTGCTCATCTCTTCCAAGGCTTTCTCAAATTCTATTTGTCTTGCCTTCTTTCTCTCCATCTTTCTCAACTCTTTTTCCTCTCTTTCCTTCTTCCTTTGTGAATCCTCAGCCTGCAAATATTTCCAATCTTCTCAACAAATCAATCTTAACAATTTGCCTCACCTAGGTGTCTCCACTTTGCTCTCCCTAGTCTCTTGGACTTTCTCACTGCACCAACCTGCAAATCACCACACACACAAACCACAAGAAAATTTCACAGAGCACCTTTAGGATCTTATACCAATTTGATGCAAAGCTATAGGATTCAACAACACATCTCACAAACCTTCAAAAATAATTCAAAGCAATCTTTGTATAACACATGCTATTAGTCATTCTATATCACATTGGAAACATAGCCATAGCAGCCCACAATTCAATGCAATGAACAGTCATTAATAACTTCCACAAAAAAAAAAAAAAAAATCCAATCACTCTAGTGAGATTTAATAAAACATAGTTATATACTTTTTCTCCAATTTTTATGAAGATCCAACAGTGGAAAATAAAGTTATTGCATTTTTCCCAAAACTGTAAACCCTAGGTAGCGTTCAAACCTGCCCTCACAAAAATGGTCATAACTTATTCAAATATTAATGAAATTTTATGAGACTTGAAGAAAATAAAATTATTTTCACATGAAAAAAAATCCAATTTTTTTTAGATCCAAAATATAGATTTTACAATTCATACCATCACATTTTTTAGACTGTAAATTCTGCACAATATTGTTAGAATAGGCAGTCTCGCCAAAATAGTCATATCTTCCACAAAACTCAATAAAATTTAATGAAACAAAAATAATTGGAAACTAGAAACAGAGATATTTCCATTCATATATTATAATACATTATTTGAGTCCATACTAGGTCGTACAAAGCACAAATCCAGCCTGGAAACAATGTAAAAATCAGAAAATGCACACAAAACTTGAGTTTACCATTCATCAAACTTCAAAAATAATGTCTCCAACCCCAAATTCTAGTTTTTGAGGGTGTATTTATACATTTTCAACCAAAACCATCCATTTTCAACTACCTTTTGATTATTTTGTTGACAAAACACCTTAATGACACTTTTTGACAAGTTGCTTAACAACTTTCTTGAGCAACTTTTACAATTTTTACACTATGGAACAACTTTAAACCTTATTTGAAAAATGACTTAAAATATGACTTCCTAAGACTCAAACACCTCTAAAATGGTTTGATAAACCTTATTGTAAGACCCAATACACAAAATAGAGAAACTATTTACAAATGGCCTCATGGAGGCAAGAAATCAAACATGTGCTCTTGCACCACATCTTCACCTTCCAGAATGCATAATTTATACCATCAAACATAGGGATATCCTTCTTGTTCTCCATCTAGATCTACCTCAAGAAATCCATATTTTCTCCAAGGAACCTTGCTCTGGTAATAATTTTTGAATGAACAAGAAAAAGAGGGGGGGTGAATTAGTTGTATCAATTTAGAACATTAAAACCCTCAACAATAACTAGATCCGCATGCATTCATTAAACCCTTATTTTTTTTATAAATTTTAAACATGAAAAGTAGATAAAAAAAATTGGAATAACCAACACCATACACAAGACAACACCATATTTATGTGGAAAAACCAATGATGGAAAAACCATGGTGAGGATTAGATCACAATATAAGTAATTTCAAAACAAAAACAAGGAGGCTCATTTCTAGAATAGGACACACCAACTGCTCCAACAACACTAGTAGCCTTCAAGAGATCAAGATACCTCAAATCACTACATTTGGTAATCTTGTGTTATAGCTCACACTATAATTCACACTTGTACACTTAATTTTACATCACCACACTCAACTCTATTCCACTCTTCATCTCACATCAATTTACCTTGCATTTATACCTTCTGCAACTTGAAAAACATCTTCAAGTTGGCTACACTCACTTTACTCTTTACAAATTCAAAATACATCAACACTAAAAATTCTCGTGGTGGATATGAATGAAAAAGGACCAAAGAAAAAATTAAGTAGACCCAAAACATCTTTCACATGACATGTTATTCATTCATTTATGTTCAAATATCTTCAAATGTAGTGTAAACACCAAGTTGGTCGTTACCCGTGCAAACAACATTAAAATTTGAATTACACGCTTCCTCAAATCCAAAAACAACTTTCAAACCACATTTCAAGCTTCATCATGATCTATAATATTCCTCTATCCTCTTGAAATCTTCCAAACACCTTCACAACAATTCACACCTTCAAAATGTACACAACTTATACATTCAAACTACACTGCCAAACACTGCAACTCTAAAATCCATCTTCCAAAGTACCAAACCACTAATCCTCTTGATGCATGAAAGAGATAAATACCATTAACATACCTTCATAATCACAAGACTAGAGATCAATTGTGGAGAAATGTGGATCAAATACATTTATCCTAGACACCTTTGTAAACAACACTGCCAAACCAAATCACACACTAGTGAACATAACTTCCTCTAACCATTAATATAGAAGCCAAAATTCTAGATATACAAACTCTAAACACATCTAACCAACATATCCAAATCACACAAATATATCTTTAACCCAAAAGAAATGTGAAGCAAAACCATAACACCTTTTCAAACTAGAATACCTTTGCAACACCCTATTTCCTTAATTTATCAATTTTCTCAATATCCTTGACATATAAACCATAAATAGAAGCTTATCAAACTAACATCAGAGGTTAACATCAAAAACTTAACTAATGACAACATAATGCAACAATATCTTGTCAACCACTACACAATTATCATCAATGACAACACAAGCTTATTGACATCAATGACAACATCTTCATAATTGCAACAACAAGGGGTTAGGTTGCCTTGTGTTAGTTGCATTCCTTCTAGCAAGGTATCCCTTTATATCTCCTTAAAAAATTAGTGTAGCAAGTACACTAACATGTTAAGGGGGGGAATATAGTCCCCCATTTATTGTTTACATAAGAAATGGTCCCTTTTTAATGATGATAGCATACATCTCCTAGGAAGTGTGACCTTGGCAATGAAATTGTGGCCTTCTTGATCTTTGTTGTGTCTCCTTTGTGGTGATATTAGGATTGATTTCCTCTAAGAGTGTGACCTTTCTTGACATATGGTGTTCCCCTCGGTGGTAATGATGTGGTTAGTATGCCCTAAGGTGTGAGTTTCTATTCCATGACTTGTCTTCTCTTGGTGGTGATGTCATGTGTGATGTTCCCTAAGGTGTGACTTTTCATGTATTGAGGAAAGACCCTTTGTTTTTTTCTAAATCACCTTTTGTGGTGGTGTTGTTATAACATCCTTGAGGTTTTGGCCTTATCTTTCCATTGTTTATGTACCTCCTTAGGTGAGTTTGGCATTTTTTCTTTCCTTTGTTTACATGCATTAAATTTAGTGATGTGTTAACATAGCATCTTGATCATTTTTGTAGCACCTTATCAGATTTATTAGGGAGTATAACTCTTGGTATGGTTAACATGGATGCACACCTATTGAACATAAAAATTCACTAGACCAATGTGTTTCTCATTTTGCTACCTTGTCTTGGGGTCTCACCTAGTGAATATCAGACCTCACTAGCCCATGTTTCCTTCTGATTTGTGATTCACTTAGAAAATATCATAGTTTTATATGGAATGATTCATGGATTCCTTTGGTTCATGCATTCAACATAACGGAACTTGTTGATTCATGGACACCCTTTTTAACATTACCACCTAGCATAACACCCCTTCCTTGTTAGTGGAGCCATGTGTTTCATGAGTGTTTAGCATAACACAACTTGCTAGCCTTGTGGAACCCATCATATTGTATGGATACCTAGAATAATATATCCTTCTAGCTAGTATATCCATGTCACTCATGAGTGATTTGGCATAACATAGCTTTCTAGTACTCATGGGAGCATTCCTTTATTTGATAATTGACATTTGGTATTTAAAAAAATTAAGACTAAGGTCTCCTTACCTTATTAACTTGAATCCCTTTAGTACTAACCTTGTGTTTTATATGTGTATTTTGTGTTTTTTCTTTGTGTTTGCATCATGTTTGTATTCATTTTTTTGTCACCTATATAATATGTTATTTCATATGTTTTCATTGTGTATGCTTCATGTTTTTCGACATGTATGTTTGTGTATGTTGTCTTGCTACATTTAATAATGTGCATGTTCCTTTTTTCTTATGTTGTTTTTCCATGGGATATTAGATCCTAGGGGCTTGTGCATTCCTCCCTAAATCCTTAGTCATCCTATATCTTCAACATTTGGAAAATTTCTTGACATATATTTTCTACTTTAGTGTGAGTCTGAGTGTAAGTCCACACTGTCACTAAAGTGGGGGCTAAATGTAGCAGCATAAATTATCACCCTTGACAATTTCACACTATGTTTTATCCCCCTTAAATTATTGAGATTAATTAAGAATGTATTTTCTTAAATTATGCATTTTTTAGGCCTATTTTTATCATTTTTTGAGAAATTGCAAGTATTGATCAATTGCATTTATTTAAAGTTTTTCCCACAACACCTAAAATCCTAGAAAATAGGGTTAGGACTGAGACGCCCTTGGGCATCTGAGTTCCCCTATTTTTTCAAAACCCAAATTTGAATATGTCAGTGTTAGGATTTTAACATTTGAAATTCAAATTGCAAATGTTAGCTATTGAGATATAATTTGTGGGAAATTATAATAAATTCCTATAAATACCTAGTTATTGCATCATTTCAAAACACAACAAAAAATATTGAGAAATTATTATTGTCAAGAGTGCTATCAAGAAAGTCAAGAGAAACATTTCAGAGTTGACACATTTTTTTTTGGAAAGGTACACAACACTCTGCCCTTCTCAGATCTGCTTGCAAATATTTGTTTCAATCTGTCAGTTGTCTCTATCTTATATTTTTCATATTAGGGAACATTCTAATTAGGTTAATCAAGGCATATCAATTCTAGTCCATTACAAGACTCAAAAATATGCAGATCCAGGTCTGATTGGCTCACCTCCATGGTTGAAAATCAATTTAATCACCTTGTTGATCTCCACATTAATGAAACATTAAAAAAGAACCCATAATAAAACAACAAAATTTGAATCCTAGGTTTACACATTAGACTTAGGGTTCTATTTTTATTTTTTCAAAATGTTTTTTTAATTTTATTTATTTATTTTTTGCAAACTTGATAGTCATATGGTCATATGACCAAGGGGCTAATTGGAAAAAAAAAATCATTTTCTCATAGTGGCCAAAAATAGGGAAAATTTTATATTAATTTTTGTTTCTCGAACATCTTGGATCCAATGGTGAGGTTTTTTTTGTATCAAGAGGTCACCTATGAAATTTTACAACAAAATATTCAAATGAAAACACAATCAAAGAAACCCTTTTGACCCAAATTTTTCAAACCCAAAATCTATAATAAATCCAACAAATCTATAAAACAACACTTGCACATGTGTTTCATACCTTCTAATACCTCATATCTATATTGCAAGGCCATGGATTCAAATTTGCACTAAATCTACTCAAACAAGGGTTATAACAAAACCTAGGAGCTCACACCTCCCACAACCATAAGCTTTGATATGACTTGTTAAAAAATAATGCATCAATGCCCAGTTTATTTAATTCATTTCCAACATAACCCCATGAGAGAAAAGAATGCTTACAAGCTTACAAAATATCCAAATGCATAGATAAAAATAGATAATCCACAATATAAAACAAGATATACCCTAGGAAAATCCTCAAGAGGTAAAAACCCAACCTCCAAAAGAATCCATACTCCATCTATTATTCAATAATAAAATAATACATGCATCTTATAGAGTTACCATGAATACTTATAAATAATATAGACTCTCCAATGCATCCTCTATATGTCTAAGCATTCATCCACAAATCCCATGCCATGCTTCACATATGCATTCCTTAGAAAGACTCAATAATGACAACCCACTCACCTATCCAACCTTAACCACTAAACACATGTTTTCTTTTATAGATAGAAGCTCACACAAATATAACCAAGTGGTAAGATAAAACCATGTGCCACAATACCATGTTAACAAAAAACCATTGACCCCTCATTTAATATTGGGTACTAAGTTTTCACTATATTAAATACTTTCTCAAATATTAAATTATTATCCTATGTTTCCCACACATAAAATAATAACCCAATGTTATAATACAACTTTAACAATATTATGATAAATCATTTTATGCAATGGTGTAAAACCCAAATCCTAATAGAAATTACTTTGCAAATAGATTATGATTAGGATCAAGAAGACAATAATCCACATGAGCACCCCTAACGACACTAGAATTAGATGGAAAACAAAGGAAAACATCTAGTAGTCAAAGATACAAATGACACATGAATTTGCATGACTAACCCCAACAACACTGCTCGACCATGAAAGATGCAAGTCAAAAATATAGGTACAAATATTTTGAAAAAAATGATCAAGTGAAAATATGTCACCTCTAGAAATAGGAATCCAAGAGTTTCTATATGAATAATGCTCTATCTCACCAAAATGCATGGGTAATCAGTCATTGCACTTGCCTAATGCATAGAAACAAGAACTAGATACATAAATCACTTCAAAAATGAAACCAAGGAAGCATTAGAATGAACAATAGAAAACCCACCATAATGTAGAAAGGGAGAGGAAAGATAGGTCCACTGAAATTATGTGTCACCAAGAAGTGCATGAAGGAGAACTAAGAATATATGAATGTAAATAAAAGAGTACCTAGAAATACAAAGGATATGCAAGCAAGGCACACATGCATGAGACAAGAATCACTGGGGTTTGATGTTGTCATTGAAGAAACACTCACATGAAAAAGGTATGAATGTAAAACAAAGGAAATCACAACCCACCCATGGAACTTTATAGCATATTGTGAGTATAATAGGCACAACAAGATGTGAAAAAAATCCCCAAAATCAAGTACTACAATGGCACTTTATCTTAGTGTGTACAAAATAAAAATTGCATGAAAAATATGTGTACAATGACCCAATAGGATAAAATATTGGAATCACATATAGAACATCCAAAAATAGTTCATCCCATGTAAACAAAAAAAATTCAAGAGCTAAAATGACCCAATTAATTCACTAGAATGTGAAAACACAAAAACTAAATAAAATGTATTTAGAGAAAAATATATAAAAAGTGCATAGATAGTGGTGAATAGCTTTGAAAGAACTTTCTAATTACATTGAAATATGAGTCAAAAGTTATGAGCTCGGGAGTGAAAACAACACTTCTAACTTTGACAAGTGATAAAATGTACCAATAGAAAAATTTGAGAAAAATATCAACAAGATTGAGTAGTTCTCGGAACCAACTTTCTAACAATTATTGTTCACCAAATTTTGGTATTGTACGCCCAAGTTACAGCCAAAAGAAAAAAAAACTACTCTTTTAGGGCCAAAAGTGGCTTGGAGGGGGCCCTGCCAATAGGTCATACCACTGACATCAACATGATGTCATGCTAACATCAACAAAATATCCCTTGTTGCTAGGAAAAAAATTGGCCCTAGAAAAAACATAATTGATGGAATATGCCTCCTAAGATTTGATCGGCTATAAAAGTGAAATGGTAGGGAAAAATGGATGTGGACTAGAAAGTTGTGGGTAGATCATTGCCACAGGACTAAAAAATGTCACTGAAATTTTTTAAGGCTATTAGATAGCCTACTACCATTGAAAAACCTTAAGGTGTTAAGAAAGGGAAATGTGTATAGCATTGATGCTATATAGTGTTGAGTGCCATATGTAGTGATAAGCGCTAAGAACTTGGGGAACTCTTTATTTTTTATTTTATTTTATTTTTGAAAAAAATTATATGTATGACTGTATATGGGTCATACATGCCCTTGCTAAAAAAATTTCCTCTGAAGCTCTCAATGCCAAAATAGGGTGAATTTTATATTAAATTCATTTGCTCAAACTCTTGAATGTAATGGTGAGGTCTTTTTCACACCAAAAATTAAAAAAAAAAGAAATGAAGATTCCAAATTTCTTTTGTAACCCTAGTTGAGAAAAAAAATCAAAAATCAAGAAGGGTTTCACTGAATCCATGCTTTGATACTATGTTAGAATTGTGAATAAACAAAAGACATAGGATCAAACAACGAACAAAAATACCTTCCATGCAAGAGATCTACAAACAATAATCTATTATATCATCAATAGGAAAAACTTAGAGAATGAACCTCAAGAGTCTTCAAGAGGGATAAAACAAAGAAGGTGAGTTCTTTCGAAGAGAAACCCTAAATGATAAAGGGATTAGATCATGACAAGTTTTGTTATCCTATGTGATGAGATATAATTATATAGTAATAGTTCACTCTAGTTAACATAAAAAAACACTCATAAGTTTAGCCTAACTACATGAAATGAATTATCTTAATAATCAATTAATGATTAATTAATTATTAGCTATTGTATGATTACTCTAACAAATATTTCCACTAGTACTCCAAGCCATAAGGAGCATCCCTATGGTAAGACCACATAAAATTGAGCTTGATATATAATAGGTAAATTCACAAAAAAAATTAAACATAGACAAAAAATATATATATTGAATCATTGAAAGAATAGTTATCTCAAATGCCACCTCTTATGTAACCAATATTGATCAACCAAGAACATGTCTATATCCACTACATGTAGCAACTTTTATCCTATTATTCTAGGTGAGTAAATTTATAATGGATCCAATTTAAAAATGACCTAAAATCAATTTTAATTCAATAAATGTAGCCAACCCCACACCATTTATCTATATTCTCAACAATGGCATTACCACGTCCCCTGAGGAGGATTTAATGAAATTTTATCAAATACATCCGATTAGATATATTTTATGTATATAACCAATATCTTAAGACTTTTAGAATCATTGAGTTTATACACCTCCATTATGAAACCTCATTCTTTAACACTCTTTGAGAATGCACCCTAGGAAAAATTAACAATAGAGATCCCCCCTAAAAATTCATAATTTATTATACATTCAAAACCCCCAAAAAAAATGATCTTAATATTATCTCTTCCTAATGAGGATCTGCCAAATTATTCTAAATATTTGAACGAAGAGGCTAGCTTTGGTTGTGGATAGGATGGAATAGTCCTTAGGGCTAGAGGAAATTTAGCAATACTAAGATTTTAAGGAAAACATTGAGATCTTCAAACTTGAGAATCCTCCTTCTTCATCCATAATTAAGGTGGACTTTCAATGATAATATAAATAATAATTCCTCATATATAGAGTGGGACCCACATAAAAGTTAATCATGATCACAGAGCTTACATTTTTTTTACTTTCATATCAAAGACCTCCCTTTTGGACAAACTTTATTATATCCATTAAGTCTTTATGCAATTAAACTATGTTGAGAATGAAAAATAAATAAATAGATTTGTGGTTAGTAACATTATGATCAATTTTATTATGTTTGAGACACAAATATATTGTACCTAATATCACCATCACCAAGTTGATCATAGATGAAAGACGTAAAATAAATGCATTCATTAGAAGGATTTTGAGAAAAGGACCCCACCATGTAAAAGATCTAGATCCCATACAATATTAATTTATCATACATAATCTATGTTATTTACAATGATTTAGTATCCATGTCTACCAATTCTCATAGAATTTGACCAATCACCTTTAGGAAATCTCAACCCCAAAACTCTAATGGAATCCCATAAATATTAAAATAAAACTTTTTTAGAGTAGAAATAAAAGAAGGCTTTGAAAAATGTAGAGAACAATGATGAAGATGGATGAACCAATATTTGATACATTGGGAAACTACACCAAAGGATTTTTATTGATCCTCACTAGTATCAAGCTAGGAAACTATAAATTTAGAAATCACTAGCTTTGTAATGTCTCATATATGGTGCACACTCATCTTAGTGTCTATTCATCATGTTTCTTGTATCTATTGCCCTCATTAAGATGCCAAAGGAAACATTCTACCTAGCTTAAACATGTTCCAAACATTAATTTTAGTTTCTTCCCACTTGGATTCTAATATAATTGAGGTAGTGTCCCTAACATTTAAATTGGTAATTCAATAGCCAAATTTCATGTTTGTGCCTTCTAATGAATAAAATATGATTTATGTAGCTTTTTGGTACTTTTTGAATAACATATTAAAATATTTTATAAAAGATAAATCTCTTATCCTTTCAAATAGTCAATTAGTTATCATATATTATATTCCACTTCTTCACATGAATATTATCTATATAAGTTCTCATATTATTTCTCTACAAAATTTGTAACATATTTGTAACCATAAATATCTCTTGTTTGTATATTTAAGACCCTTGTTTCTTACTCCACCCTTACCACAACTTGGTGTTTCTCATCCCCTCAAATCATATACATACATAACATAACACACACTATGGAAAAATTGTATACTTATATTTTTTGAATCTTAGATATTTATTTTCCAATCACAAACAAACCTAGGTAAAGAACACATATCCAAATTATCCATGAAATTTAGAAACATTAAAAAGAAAATGGGCACCTAACTTACAAAGGATCCCAAATGATCATAGATATTGTTAATGTCTAAGTTTAGATCTTCAAGATGATTTTCTTTATAAAAGAATGTCAAAATCTAAATTGTCAAGTATAATGAACATCTAAATATCATTTTGTAATGTACCTTAGAAATTAGCTATTAATTAGTGGTTTCCACCATGATACTAACCATGAAACCACAATATAGACTCCATAAAAATTTCCCAATTCTATTCTAGTAATATTTTTGGTGCAGGGGCACCATGTTTGTTCAATTTTGCACATAAGGTCTTTTGTAATAGGTTTTAGGAGTTTGAGTCTAAGATAATTAAATATGTTCATAATAGACAATTTCATAATGTAATTAGTCTATTTGGAGTCATGTTGAGTCATTTGGGGTTCATTTTACAAATATTGCACATTTTGTCAAAAGTTGTCATTTGCAAAGTTGTAAAATGCCAGAATATGGAAGACCAAAGGTCATGTGAGTTAAAAGAAAATTGGAATCAGTTTTTTCATTTATTTTTTATTGTATGAAGTTTAAATACTTGGTGGATGGTCAAAATCAAGGTCCGGTTGAAGTTTTGTTGAAGAAGCAATAAAGAAACCTCTCAAATTCTATATTTTTCTATGAAATTTGTTGCTCATTAAATCTGTACGGGTTTGTATAGTGTAATAATGGTCTAAAGGTTATTTTTTTCAATGGAGGATTGAAGTAGCACCATTTTTGTTTTTGTTTGGCTGAATTCCATTAAGGTTTAAGGTTTTACACTCATTTTTCTAGAGGGAGGTATGAAACATAGTTTTAAGGGTTTGAAGTCATTTAAAATGCATTGAACACCCATTCCACCATTAGATTTAATTGTAACTAGGTGGAATGGGTGGTCTAGGGTATATTTAGACATATATGGAGTTTATTTGAGCAGGGGAAGCCTTTTAGCGGGTTTTGTGTGATGCCCTAGCTGGCAATGTTATGTGTTTTTGGTGAAATTTGGTGGTTAAAGGGTGATAATGATAGGAAACTCTTGGGGCAGAAACTTTTGAAGGTTGATTAAGCATGTGTAGGAATTTTTAGATGTGTTTGAATTGTTTTTAGAGAGAGAAAGGATTGGGAAAGCATACTTTCAATAAACCCTCTTAGAAAATGGCTTAAATGGGGGTTTTATAGTTTGATGTTTTGGAGGGTGTTTATCTAGCAAAGAGTGATGGATTCTAATGTATTGTGACCTAGTGAAATACTTTCAATGGATTTTTGGAATTAGGAGAGAGTTTTAGAGGTATTTTCTTTGTAAAAGTGGGTTAATTGAGCCCCTGTTCAGTGTACTAGTCCAATTTAAGATGTGTTGTTCCAAAATAAGCATATGTGATTTTGAGATATGTCAAAGAATGTCCAAATTGGTCTTTGGAATGCTTTTTTTTGGGGGGTTTGAGTTTCCTTTTGAAAGATATGAGAGGAAAACTAAGTTTTTTAACCTACTAAGTGAATGGTGGGTTTGTGAAGGAATCTATGAAGTTAGGTTGATACACTTGCAAACTTGTTTGGTTTGGGTTAGTTTTGGTTGGACTAGCAATTTTCCTCCCTACTCTACATCAAGTGGTATCAGAGCTTAGGAAGTAAATTTTTTTAAGGAGAAAATTGTAGTTTGAAGTAGTGAAAGGTTGAAGGTTGAAATTTAGGCAAGATGCATCCAAAAGGGAAAACTGTGGCTAGAGAAATTGGTGTATTGAAAGACAAGCATGCTAAGGAGATGAGAGAGTAGAAGGAAAGGCTTGCTGCTCTAGAAACAAAGTAAAAAATATATGTAGACATGAGTGATGAGAGTGAATCCGATGAGGAAGAGGAAATTGAGAATGAAGAGGAAGAGGATGAAGGAAAACAAAGACCACTAAGGTGGGGGTGAATCAATGGGCTACAAATTTTAACTTTCTAAGAAATGAGTTAATGAACTTTAAAAGCATAAACTAGAAGAAAAGGAAGGTAACTGAGCCACACACACAAAATGCATCCCATGACACAAGATGTACAAGGAAAAACCCAAGATGGGAAAAAACCTCAGTGAGAATAGCTATTGGAGGCTACTGCTCCAATCCAGCCTCACAATGAAAAAGTTCTTTTGTTACAAAGTATGGGCACCAACCCAAAGGAACACCAATTCCTAATTTATGAGCACCAACTCAAAGGAACACCTATCCCAAGTTTATGAGCACCAACTCAAAGGAGCTTCTACCCCTAATTTGAGCACCCACTCAGATGATTACAAAATAAGAAATGTTTGATTACAATTTTAGTATCATTTTACAAATAAGATTTTGTAAATCATATAAATTTTTGAAATTATGAAGTGTTTTATGTCTTTTTTTTCCTTAGACAACTTCCAGTCTCAACTCACTTTGCAAGAATTCATGCACTTACTCTTCAATACTTTATGATCTGCATTCATACAAAAAGTCTCTGCAAAACTATCTCATGCCTTCACACACTTCTACAGAAAATAAGAACACTCTTCACTCAAAAGTACACACTCTATTTTTACAGATTCATCTAATCACTTCTCATACCACTCTTCTCTACACACACTGGAGAATAAAATGCTCACACATAGACAACAACAACAATGAAAAATAACAATCTTTTTATATAACTATTTTAGAATAGGGAAAAACAAAATTCGTAGCCCAAATCTTTGAACAAATAATTCTGCAATTTTCTGTCAGTAGCTTTCTGACATCTCTATAGCATAATTTCTACATATTCCTATAGCAATTTGTAGAATATTAAAAACTTAAATCTTATTCTTCTTTTGTTATTCCATCTGCACATATTTAATGCTTTTCTAGAGCAGCTAAAATATTCGATACTTCTTCTTTTTAGACAAGCTGCCATTAAAAAAAACTCTTTTATTTTTTAATCAAAAACAAAATCAAATTCCTGTTGCAACAATGGTTTATTTTTCCCAGATAAATCAGATGCTTGCAAATTTGATTGCAATGTCTAATCTACAATAAATAAATTTATCTAGGGCATCCCCAAAAACTAAAAGAGGTAACTTGAACACAAATATTTTAAAAAAATGTTTCCCTTTAATCGCATCACCATCTTCTTTAACAACCTCTACAAAACATTAGAACAAAATATTTTCAAACAATCACTGCTCTAGAAGGAGACTTCACCACCAAGCAAATAATAATTAGAAAATCTGATTTTTAATCAAATCATATTGGTTGCTAGAAACAAATTCAGAAAATATGAAGAAAAGATTTAAAAACTCTTCATCTAGCACAACTTCAGGAAAAAAGACTTTTTTGTCAAGCAAAGAATAAATAAAATCTGATTTTATTTGAATCATTCCAATGCAGCCCAAAATCAAGGAAAGAAGATTTTAGAAAAATCAAAAAATCTGATATCACCACCTTGCCAAAAGTGAGGTGTCAACATAGGGTTTAAACAACCCTACCTTGTGTTTAAACAAAGACTTTGACTTAGATTTAAATTTGTTGCACCTTATCTTGTAGCTATCAAATAATCTAAGCATTGACAGAAGTAAATCCAATCTTTTGTAGCTGCTTCCAGCAAAAAACTATGCATGCATAAAACCCTAGCAGGATAAACATGAGTTAATCAATCAAATCTCCACCTTTTCACCAAGTTATTACTAACACATCATCATGCCACTAATTTTATGCCATGTGTATGCCATGTCAATATTCTCTAAAGCTTTTTGCATATTAAAATTGTAACTAGCTTTATAAAGTCATTTTGACTTTGTTGAAACCATCACTATGAAGCTCCTATTGCCAAGCAGTGAACTTCTTGTCGCTTGAATTGTACTCAACTGTAATTGCAAACTGATATGTTTTTGTAGCTATACATGTTCTTGTAGCTGCATACAAACACTGTATTCATTGAGTTGACATCAATGGTAATCTAATGCCAACCAATAAAAACTCAAATGCCAACAATCTTCATCTAATGCCAACAATCTCCCCCTTTGGAATTGATGTCAACCAATTGAATCTCTATGCTACCAATTAAAGTTTGATCTCCACATCATCTAGATAAACTTCACCTCAAGAGTCTTTCTCCCCTTTTTAAGATACTTTCTCCCCCTTTGACAACAATGGCAAAGGGTGCCATAAAGATCACTTGCAGATCAGATACTTCTATGTGATAAAACATAATAAACAGTTGAACAGACCAATGATACCACTAAACACACCACTTCCATATTTTCTCCCCCTATCATGAACATTACATGTTGCATTGAAACAAAAGGAATGCATATACCAGCATAAAGAGCAACAATAAGCTTGGACAACAACAAGCTTCTTTCTAAAGAAACTTGTAAAGGGAAGCAAAACATTAGAAATGACTGTTAGAGCAGCAACCATCAAGAACCAACACATCTTGAACTTCACACTTGACACTTCTACCCCCTTGGAGTAGAAAAAACTCAAGGATTTAATACTAAATACAATAAGCCCCCCCTGAATCATAAACTTACATATCCAACTAAGTGTTGGAAGAGGGAGATACAACTCCCAATCTCTTTCTCAAGTACTCAGATGTCTCTTTGGGTAATGGTTTGGTAAGGGTATCATCTATTTTCTCACCAATGTTCACATATTCAAGTTGAACTTCTTTTTCACTCTTGTTGGCATCATTGTAACTCTTTGATTCTATGTCAGTTAGAATACATAAGTTGGCTTGACCATCATTTTCAGCATTTCTTCTTCTTGTTTTCACACCACTATCTTTGCTTCCAATAATCCAATCTTCAAGGTGGTACTTCTAAACATACTTGCTTGGAGGTTTGTTTGGAGGCATTTCTACTACTTCTTCATTTTTCAGATTGCTCTTCACCTTTATTATGATCTTCAATCTTATTTTCTAATTTTTGCCTTGACTGCTACAAATCTTCATCTATTCTCACATGTACACACTCAACTATTCTCTTGAGGCATTTGTTAAAACATTTATATGCCTTAGTATGAGTTTAGTATCCTAAGAATATTCCATTATCACATCTTGCATCAAAAATGCCAAGCCCATCGTCATCTTTCTTAATGAAACACTTACTACCAAAAACTTTGAAATGTTTGACATAAGGTTTTTTACCATACCATAGCTCATAAGGTGTCCTTTTATTGTGCACTCTTAGTTGGGCTCTATTTAGTGTGTATATTGTTGTATGAACAACCTCTTTCCAATAAACATCTAGCAGATTTGACTCATTAAGCATAGTTCTTTCCATTTCTTTCACAATCATATTCTTCCTCTCAACAACTCCATTTTGTTGAGGTGTTCGAGCAGCAAAATATTGTCTTCTAATCCCATGTTGTTCACAATAATCTTCAAAGTGATTTGAAGTAAACTCTCCACCATGGTTTGATCTTAAACATTTTATCTTGAAACCACTTTCTTTCCCAACCATTTTTCTGAATACCTTGAATCTTTCAAATGCTTGTGACTTATCTTGTAGGAAAGTTACCCAAGTCATTCTTGAGTAGTCATATATCAGCAACATAAAGTATTTTTCAACATTCAAGGATCTTGTCCTTGTAGGACCACATAAATATGTATGTACTAACTCAAGTGGCCTTGTGGTTGAGTATTCTTTAGTCTTGAAACTAACTTTAGTTTGCTTCCCTTTTTGGCATTCATCACAAATAATGTTTGTTGGTTTGGTTATCTTTGGCATGTGTCTCACATAACCTTTTAAGCTTACTTTGACAAGGTTGTCAAAATTTATGTGACCTAACCTCCTATGCCATAACCAGCTCTCATCCACTTGTCCAATCATACATTTCACTTCATGACATTCTTTCAAGTTGTAGATATTTCCATCAATTCTCTTACCTTCAACAACTAATCTTCCATTATTCACTTTCCTAATTTCACATCCTTTGGAATCAAATGAAAACTTATAACCATTGTCACACATTTGACTTACACTAAGTAAGTTGTGTTTCAACCCTTCAACATAATAGACATCCTTTGTGAGTAGTTTCCCATCAATACTTAGGGTTCCTTCACCTTTTATCTTGATTGAGGAGTTATTATCAAGCTTAACTGAACCACCATTCCAATCTTCTAGTTGTTTGAACTTGTTCTTGTCACCAGTCATGTGGTTGGAGTAGCCACTATCTATCACCCACAAAAAAAAATTCTCTACACGTAATTTTGTTTGTGCTAACATGCTTGATTGAACATTGTTTTTAGTCACTTCTTTCCATTCTTGCTTTGTTTCATTCTTCTTTGCTGCTACTTTTTCTTCATTTTTGTTCTTGGGGGCAGCAACTCGTTCTTCTCAAGTTTAGTAGATCTTTCTCTACAAAAATTTGTTGTGTGTCCATAGTTATGACAATAATAGCATTCAATCTTCTCATTGAACATAGGAAAGTTGAAAATTTTACAATCTAGACTTTTATGTCCCAAATTATTGCAATTGTAACACTCAATATCCAAATCTCTCTATGGTGCAAAAGGATTCTTGCTCATGAAATTTGGTGATGCTCTCTTCACCATTTTGAAATGAATGAATTTGTGGCCAAATGTATTGCATCTAAATCAATAACCATAAAACTTATGGGTATACCAATTATTATACCGAGGAATACTTCTAGTTGTATCCATAGCAGCAGTAGACCTTCTCATTCTTGGGGCAGCAACATTAATTTGTAGGACAACAACATTATCCTTTGGGGAAACAACTTTATCTCTTGGAATAGCAACATTTTCTCTTATTGCAGCATCAATACCATCTCTTGGGGTGTTATTCTTTGGGGCAGCATCAATACTAACTCCTAGGGCAGCAATGTTTTCACTTGTTAAAGTAGTGAAAACAATCTTCTTCTTGAGTTTTTCGTTCATATTTGAGCTCTCATCATGTTCATAGCCAACACCACTATAATCTTTGTTCTTTTTCTTCTTACCAAGTATATCATTTAGAGCATTAGTGTTGCTCTCATTTTTCATTCTCAAATTTAGATTATCTTGACAAGCTTCTAACTCTTTCCTCAAAGTTACTACCTCTTGTTCCAACTCATGGCATTCTTTTTTCTTTGCTTCAACTTCAGATTTTAAAACTTCACTTATTCTTTTTGCTTCTTCCATCTGAGTCTTTAGAGTAACAATACTCTTCTCTAATTGGTCTTGTTCTTTTAAGGTACTATTCTTTAATTTGGTATGCTCTTTCTTCAACGTGTCTAATTCATCAAGAGCACAATCAACTCTCCTTCAAGATCAACCTCAACATCAACTTCATCTTCCTCATCACTATCAACTATTTTTGTATTTTCAGATTGAGCATTATTTTCAATCTTTGAATTCTTCTTTTCATTTAGAACTTCTTGAGCCATGAATAGATTAACCCCTTTCTCATCTTCACTAGTGTCTTCAGCTGAATCGCTTTCATCATCTGATGTTTCACTTTCAACAATTATTAGACTTCTCTTCTTCTTAATTTTTTTCTTCTTGGATTTGTAGAACTTCTTAGGCCTAAACTTTTTAGCTTCTTCGGTGTTTTCTTCCTTCTTCTCATAAGGACACTTAGCAGAAAAATGTCCAATCTTGTCACAATTAAAACACTTAAAGGGCAGCTTGTCCTTGTATTTTCTTGATCCCTTCTTCAACTTCTTGAAAAAGTTTGCTTCAGCATTGTCAGGATCTTCTTGATCAACATTTGAAGCTACTTCTTTTCCTTTCTTCACCAAGTTGAAGGAAGCTTCTCTCCTAGAGGGTTCAACACTCACAGTCCTTATCTCATAGGCTGATAATGAACCAAATAATTCATCCATAGAGAAAGTCTTCATGCCTTTAGCTTCTTCCATGGTAGAAACTTTAGTATCAAATTTTTTTATTAATGACCTCAAAAATTTCTTGACAATTACATTATCTTCAATTTCTTCTCCACGTCCTCTTACAACATTAACAATCTCATCTACTCTTAGTAAGTAATCAACAATCTTTTCATCTTCTCTCATCATTAGGCCTTCAAAAAGAGCTCTAAGATTTTATAACTTAGCTTCCTTCACATTTTGATCACCTTCATAAATCTTTTGTAGCTTATCCCATGTTTGTTTTACAGATTTGTAGTGCATCACGTTGAAAAAATTAATATCAGACAATCCACTAAGAATAGCATGCTTGGCCTTAGCATTATACTCATATTCCTTTTTAGCATCAGGATCAGTTGGAGGAGTTTGGGGAACATTGTAACCATTTTTGACACTCAACCATACATCACAACCTAAGGAGGACAAGTAGGTTTCCATTCTTCTACACCAAAAGGCATAGTTAGTGCCATCAAACATAGGTACTTTCACAGAGGAGGATTCATGCTTAGACATTATGTTCACAAACCAGAATCTACCCAATTTGGAGAAATCTTTCTAGTAGGGAACCTAATGCTCTGATACCAATTGAAGGAACACAAAGACCACTGAGAGGGGGGTGAATCAATGGGCTACAAATTTTAACTTTCTAAGAAATGAGTTAATGAACTTTAAAAGCATAAACCAGAAGCAAAGGAAGGTAACTAAGCCACACACACAAAATGCATCCCACAACACAAGATGTACAAGGAAAAACCCAAGATGGGAAAAAACCTTGGTGAGAATAGTTGTTGGAGGCTACTACTCCAATCCAACCTCATAATGAAAAAGTTCTTCTATTACAAAGTATGGGCACCAACCCAAAGGAACACCAATTCCTAATTTATGAGCACCAACTCAAAGGAACACCTATCCAAAGTTTATGAGCACCAACTTAAAGGAGCTTCTACCCCTAATCAGAGCACCCTCTTAGATGATTACAAAATAAGAAATGTTTGATTACAATTTCATAATCATGTTACAAATGAGATTTTGTAACTCATAAATTTCTAAACTTATGAAGTGTTTGATGTATTTGTTGTCCTCAAACAACTTCCAGTCTCAACTCACTCTACAAACATTCATGCACTTACTTTGCAAGACTTTATGATCTGCATTCATACAATAAGTCTTTGCAAAACTATCTCATGCATTCACACACTTTTACAGAAAATATGAGCCCTTGTTCAGTGTACCAGTCCAATTTAAGAGGTGTTGTTCCAAAATAAGCATATGTGATTTTGAGATATGTCAAAGAATGTCTAAATGGGTCTCTGGAAAGCTTTTTGGTTTTTGGGTTTGTGTTTCCTTTTGAAAGATATAAGAGGAAAATTGAGTTTGCTAACCTACTAAGTGAATAGTGGGTTTGTGAAGGAAATCTGTGAAGTTAGGTTGATACACTTGGAAACTTGTTTGGTTTGGGTTAGTTTTGGTTGGACTATCATTTTTCTTCCCTACTCTGCATCAATTTTCTAATTGATTAAAATATCATTTTATTTTTAAGCCTCGGTTGCTACTAAAACTTTATGTTTTAGTGCCAAAACCATGAGGATTCTATTTTATTTTATTTTTAGTGGCTCGTCCTTTGACCTTCTATAATATTTCAACAATTGAAATTAAGGATGCACTATATTTCTCTTTTCTTAATACTTTGTTCCATAAAAAAGTTATCTATGTCTAAAACCCAGCTCTTTATTATTGTCTAGGGAATAAAATTTTCATCTCCTTAGATGAAAACACACATATTTAAGACAAAACATCATCCACTTATAGGTATTCATATAAAGGTTAGATTATTTCTTCCATTACATTCTTGGTATGTTTATAAGTAAGCAATAATTTTCTTATCTACATGTTTTTTAACCCATTTTTTTCTTGAACCTCTTTCCTTCTAGCTTAGTTTCCATTCTTCCCACCCAATCTTAAATAGGTCTAATCTTTGCAAAATTTCTTAGTGGCTTATTACTTTAATAACCATATTTCATTATCCTTAATTTCCTAAATTTTCTAATTCCCTTTATTCCTACTCTTAATCTATTACTCTTCCCATACTTTCTACCCCTTCTAGATACCAATATGTTTTTCCCCAACCACTTTGTTGATTTTTGTATTTATGACATGTATTATTTTAAAGCTTTAATTCTTGCTTTATCTTGGTCTTATCTTATAGATGATACTAAAATGTAGGAAAAGTTTAAACTATTTTAATTAAAGTGAGTAGATTATTATTTTAATAATCTTTTTTTCTAGTATCCTAGTGAAATGAAACCACTTATTCTTAAACTAAATAATAGTAGAAACAAGGCAGACTCTATGAAAGATAAAAATAATCTAGACTTGACTTCTTTTTCCTTTCCATTAAAACTACCTATGTGTTTCTAACTAAATAATAGTAGAAACAAGGTAGTCTCTATGAAAGATAAAACTAATCTAGGAGACTCCTTTGCTCATTCCATTAAATGATTTAGGATGTAATAAATTCAAACTCAATATGATATAAACAAAAATTTGAACAAATGTGCCAAGGAAATAGAGGAATCTAGTTTCTATTGAATGAGCTAAATCTTGGGTAGAAATTTGGTAATTAGAGTAGAGTCATTTTGACATAGAGACACTAACTTTGCCATCCGGATGTCATTACAACTCTAGATTCATTCTTCACATATAGAAAAATAAGAATAATACTTAAAAAATAATGAAGTACAAAATATTAGAAATAGAGAACATACAAGAGTGTAGAGTATAATCTAAACTAGAATTTTCATAATGAAATGTCATAAAATATGTTTGAGGTGAGAGAGATCAACGTCAATATTTAATGATGATCAAAGTTTACAATATAAGATCAATAACAAAATGTTTGTATTGATCAAAGTTTATGATAGCCTTTAGTTGTGAACTAATATTGTGGCTTCCTCAGGAGTAAAATAGAAAATATTTATAAAACAATGTAAAAACTCTTCAAGAAGTCACAATATTAGTTCACAACTAAAGATCATTTGCAGTTGCATAAGCATATTATTTTGTGACTTTTCATTGACCTTTCTAATATTTACTCGCATAGTGTACAAATACATGACTGGATTGATTTTGTAGCCATGTTGAAGTCCAAAATGACAACATGAATAAAGGTGATCAAATTAAAGAGAACATATGGCGAGATGAACTCTAAAAATCAATCTAATTTTATAGAATCATAAAGAGTGACACATTTGACACTTGATTAAGGTAAAAATCTAGGTTAATTAGTTATATGACACCTAAGCATGCTAGTATGGGAATAATCACTAAATGATTGTAACATAGAGCATAAATTATAATGTATTCAATTTATGACTATATTTTTCCCTCACTTTAGTAGGATTATATCACTAGGTGATATAACAATGTCGAAGTATATAAATGTAAAATGATAAAAATAGACTTACTAAAATATTAAGTATTTTTAAATTTCTCCTTTGGCTAAGCCATTAGGATGTTGATTTAATAGCTTTTGGAAAATATTAGAGATAACAGGTATGTCCTATATGTTGATGTCAGAACATGATAGAGTATGGATTCTCTTATAATGCTTCTTGAATTATTATGAAAGTAGGGATGAGAGCTAGTCAATGATTTGTGAACCAGTCAAAGTTACTCTTTAAATAAAACTCCAAAGAAAGTAAGTGAACTGTTTCATGCTTCAAGTTGACATGCAATGATTAGTTGAAAGGGTTAATTTGACCCCACATTTGTTTTTTGAAATTTAAAAAATCTTTTATTTGTCCTAATCACAAAACCGACCTACATCAATCACACAAATTGTAGATTTAAAACTAGACAAGAAATTGATAAACTAAAGATCAACTTTGATCCTTGAAAATGAGTGCAAATAAAATAAAATAAAACTCAATCTATATACCAACTCCTAATAAAAATCTCACCACTTGTACATTTATTCTTACATTAAAAATAACCAAACCAAAATAAAATCAAAACAATAAAATAACAATAACATATAATTTTCACCATTACACTAATAAATCGCATCCACCAATTTAATCTAAAAAAAAATACTTTACAACAATATTCCATTAATATACTCCATGCCTTGACCTTTTATCTTATAAAAACAAAAAACCATTAATACATTATTTTAAGCAGTAACCTAGACCCATATCTGATGGATCCCTCTTAAAGGACTGCCCAAGGGCCCTTTCACCTCAGCCTCATGAGTGTACTAACAGTTCAGTTAAACATGTAAAAGCACAGCTTGGACAACCTGTCCAGTGCCACAAAGGTACAAAGGGAGAGTAAGTATTGTGATCAAAGAAAAATATTTTTACAAACAAAATTCTTGGAACCAAACCTGCTACATTATTAAAAAAAATGCCAACAGACAAATTTGACCAATGCACAAATGTGTCTGCACTAGAAGATATTTAACATCCAATCTAATTAGATTGTGACCAGTAACTGCAAACAGGTGTCAATCCAGCTCAAAATTTGAGATTTAAACATTTACATATTCTTTTAACAGTGGGGCAGTCCTCCTCAATCTCTCACATCTTTGTAAACTTTTATGAAAACAGGAGGATCTGGAGTTGTTCAGACATTCCATCTGTATCTTTAGAGGATTAATGAAAGCAGTGTTGTGGGACCAGCTCACAGAAAATGTATGTTCCATTGCTTTCACATAGCTGTCATGTTTAATCCCCCCTTATCTCATAATGTGATTTGGGCCCTGCCAGCTTGAAATGCACTCATTAAATTAACTCACCATTAGTGGAGTAATACATCAGATTTTTTTGGGGGGAGACTGATAAAAGTTCAGGTTATATCTGGGGGACCCAAAAGAATTTGAACCCTCATTTCCAATATTTAAATAATAATAATAAGAACTTGTCATTGTATGGCATTCACATAAGTTAATATATATGTCAAATATAATTATTAGTTTAGGTTAGACTTTTAGTTAGTTTTATAGATAGAAGACTTTGGATTTTGGATTTTAATGTATATTTTATGTAAGTCATTATATAAAGATAGAGATACTGATGTTTATATAATTCAATTATTTTCATAATTACGTCCAGTCCATATTATTATAAGTAATGACCATCAAAATTTAATAATATGGTGTTGATTAAATTGCTTTCATTTGTGGGACTCAATAATATCATAATTGGTTTTAATGGGTAGCTGATTATTTTGATTTGACTGTAAAATAGATGGCAAACATGTTCATTATTCTAATACTGGCTTTGAATTATTGTCTATATTTTGATATTCAATGAATAGTCATAAGACGTATACACAGTTTACAAGTGTAGATAGTCAATGTTTGCAGGCTGTTTATCAACGCAATCCATGGGGACTGCTTTTGTACTTATTCCATTTCATACCTCTATAATTTTATATTCAACATTTTACCTTTCTTGTCTGCAAAGTGACGAGATTTCCATATACAACACTTTTATATTCACTGAATTAGCTTGAGATTTGATGGGTTTCATTAATGAGGGACTGAGAGACAGCAAGTTGGTAGAGATGGTTTTCTTCTACAAGTTTAGAAGATAGTTGGAATGGTACTTATTAACTATTTAATGGTGTACATATTTTTATAAGAATAAGGTGGAACCTGTATATTTTATGTTTTTAAAAGATATCATTTAGAATGTATATTGTAAAAGTATTTTTGTAAGGCTTCAAGTAAATTCATCATCAACAATTAACCATCAATAAATTTACCAACAACAATTCATCTTCATGACAAATTCATCTCTTGGAAAATTCACCACCATCAATATGATATGAATTGCTGGTGGTGAATTTTCCACAAGATAAATTTGTCATGCCAATGAATTGTTGGGGATGAATTGTTGGAGGTGAATTTGTTGGCGGTGAAATTTCCTAGAGCCTATTTGTAAGTATTAGATTAATCTTTATTTTCATGTGTTTTCACTTAGTCTTCTATTTGATAAGGTGGCAATTCAACTTAACTATCTAATGTATTTAATAGATTAGGACATTAGAAATCAAAAGACAAGAATTTGACAAACTTTCAAAATCTATATTCTTGATAGTCAAAGTCTGCAATAAAGGAAATGGGCTACAACTCTAGGATGCTTAAGTCAAGGTAAAAATTGTCCCAAAGGAGAGCATTTAATAGATTAGGACATTAGAAATCAAAAGATAAGAATTTGACAAACTTCCAAAATGTATATTCTTGATATTCAAAGTGTGTAATGAAGGAAATGGGCTACAACTCTAGGATGCATGTGTCAAGGTAACAAATGTCCCAAAGGAGAACATCTAATAGGTCGGGACATTAGAAATCAAAAGATAAGAATTTGACAAACTTCCAAAATCTATATTCTTGATATTCAAAGTGTGTAATGAAGGAAATGGGCTACAACTTTAGGATGCATAATTCAAGGTAACAAATGTCCCAAAGGAGAGCAATTAATAGATTAGGACATTAGAAACCAAACAACAAGAATTTGACAAACTTCCAAAATCTATATTATTGGTATTCAAAGTGTGTAATGAAGGAAATGGGCTACAACTCTAGGATGCACAAGTCAAGGTAACAAATGTCCCAAAGGAAAGCAATTAAATATAGGACTAACTCAACTATATGGCTAGAGGTGTCAAGTGAACTTATTTTGATGAGGTAGATGTGACACCTTATTATTGTCAACCAAGAAGTTGAATAAGCTAGAGGTGGCATGTGTTCTTATTTTCTAATTTACTTAAGTAAATAATATTAATTACTTCAGTAACTTAATATAAGGTGCAATAATAATTAATTATACTAGCATGCACCCTTAAGTACAATTGAGGTAATAATTAAATAGATCTTGACAAGACAAGCCATATTGAATACCCATATAAAATATGAAAACCCAATGTATAAAAAGAGTATACCTCCTAGAAGTTGAAAACAAAAAACCCCTAGGATAAAACTTCATTCCAAATAAGGTATGAAAAATAGGATAAGGTAGCCACCCAAAAGTGATGATGTCATAAAATTTCTACAAGGGGTATATGCAAAAAGACGTGACACAAAAAAGATGCCACTTTTTTTATGCCCAAAATGAGCATTGGCGTTGACCAAATGATTTTGATGACCAAGCCTAAGGATTGGCCATTCCAAACCAAGTTTGGCGAGCACCAAATATGTCATGCATTAAATTTGGTGCTCACCAAATCTAAAAGATGTTATAAAAATTAAAAAACCCAAACTTTCTTTTTATTTTTTTGTTCTTCAATCAACAACCTGCATATTTTCTACTCCTCAACCTGCACTCACCAAAATACATTGCCATTTTTCACTTGGAGGTTGTGAAATATTCATCAAGGTTTCAAGTATCTTTTCTTTTTTAGTTTCAAATTTTGATTAAATTATAGGTTGAATTAGGTTAAATTTTATTACAATTTCTTTTAATTTCTAGGAAATGATATTCCACCCCCAAATGTTGAAAATTCCCCACCACCTCCTCATGAAGACCCTCTTGAATAAGAGCCACAACAAACACCTTCATCAATTCCTAGAAATCCCCTAGGAACACAAGAAAACATACTAGGGAAAATAGAAGACAATAAATTAAACAACTTGACAAATTGATTTCAAGGTTGAAAGATCTTGTTGCAACAAACTCTCATAGGACAATCCTTGTTAAATCCTTATAATCTATCATGTCTCATATGGGATTAGTGTGTGCACAAATTAATTTTTGGTCCAATATGAGGGAAGAACAAAAATATTTTTATGCAAATAAATTATCCTATGAGCAAGTTAAAAAAAGTTTGATAATTCCAACTTGTGTGCCCTCTTCACCAACCCACAAACCAATCAACCCTTAGCAATTGGATGTAGGAAGTTCCCTATACATTAGTGCCACCACAAAGGGATAAAGAACATTTTTTGGGCTAGGTGGTGGATGGTTTTTTACCAACTTCCATGAAGTAATTACAAGGTGCCACAATACTTTGAGGAAACACTATTATCAGTTTGTCCTCAATGAGATTCCAAACTATTTTGACTTTCTAGATTTCCAAGGTAGAGGTGGGGGCTCCTCATGTGATAGAGTGGGGGTTGATGCAGGAGCATCCCTAGTTGTAAATAAATCATGTATCAACCAAAAATAGTTCTTTTCTTGCATTGCATTTAGTAGCAATTTCACTAGTTCATTTTTTAATTTTGTCGTACCTTTGTTTCTCAGCTCACAAAGCAAGATATAACATCTACCACATATCCAAATTTCAAATCAATTTTCATTTACCTACCATAATTTGTCGCTCTCATAAATTTATCTTATTATCAGCCAAAGCATTGGAGGTCGACCTTCATGTTTGATCATTTAAGTGGGTTACTAACCCTTATGGCCGACACCAATCTATCTTGGAGCTTGAGGAGCATATTTACAAGCATTGTAATCATTTGTAGATCATCAATGAGAAATAAATCATTAGATAGATTCATTATATCTTCACATAAACCCTTCAAGGTCATGTAATAAGGCATGTTGGCCAGTTATAGTGTTGAAGCATTTAACTTGTAAGGCCTGTGAGCCTTGGAAATTTTCCCTTGTGGCCAGTGTTGCATGTAAGAATTATATATTAATGAAGATCCATGTTCACACATCTATTTTTTGTGGTGTTCCACTGTTGACTCATTGTTGCATGGTATGGACTATTCCTTTTGAAACCCTCCTACCATGACTGCACCAAGTGGTATCAGAGCACGAGGTTCGATTCCTGAAGGCCCATTCCTTGAGGTGAACATATCGTTGACTTGAGGTAGAATACATTTTTTTCAATCGATCACCAATTGTGAGGCAATTGAAACCCTTGTAGGCAGATCATCGAATTGAGGCAGTTGCACTAGATTCAAGAGGAGACATGTCACCAAGGAGAACACCTGCTATGGAAAATGTTCCTGGAAGAATGGATGAAATGTTGGAGATGATGCACAAGATGTGAGTCTGATTGGATGTTGTTGAAGAAGATCGAAAGCGAGGCCTCAACCCTGAAAAAATGATGAAAGTGATGATGAAGAAAAGCATGTGAATCAAATTGTAAAAACCATAGAAGAAGAAGAATCGGATCAAGTAAAGATTTTGAGGGCGATTTCAAAAATTGGCAAGTGACCCAAAGTTGAAATTCAAAATTATGTGGGAAATTTGATTCTTGAGGAATTGATTGATTGCATTAATGAAATGGAAGAATACTTCAACTATGAATAAATTGAAGATCCAGAAAGAGTCAGATTTGCAAAAACAAAATTGAAAGGTCATGTTGCATTATGGTGGAAAGAAGTTCAATTGGACCGAAATAGAAGAGGCAAAGAAAGAACCATCAAATGGGATAGAATGGTAACGAAGCTGAAGAATCAATTCATACCAACTGACTATGAACTAGAATTGTTGAAGAGATTGCAAAACCTGAGACAAAAAGAAATATATGTGAAGGATTATATTGAATAATTCTACAAGATGATAATTTGAACCATTCATAATGAAGCAAGTAAAGAAAATATTGGCAGATATATCAATGGACTGAGAACAAACATTCAATAAGAATAGAGCCTGGTGAAGATGTCATCTATTGAAGACGCATACCAATTTGCATTGAGAGTAGAAGAGAAACTGAACAAGAATTTTGAACAAAGATAGAGAATTATAGGAGGAAGATTTCAGAAGAATGGAAACCAGTTCGGAGAAAGAAGAGCCTATGTGGAGTAGAACAAAGATTCAAAACCCTATCGGAGTGAAGAAAAGGGTACTAATTCATACCACTAAGGAAGAGAGGAACAAAATCTCTACCCTAGTAATAGAGGTCATAATTCTTACCGTAATGAAGGATACTAGAGGAATGAAGTGAGATCTGAGAGAAGACCATTTAGAGGAACCTATTTCAAGTGTGGAGGGGAAGGACAGAGCATTTGAGTGTCATCATGGAAGTACTGGAAAGAAACCTAAACATACCAGAAGAACAAGATATGTGGAGGAGGAACGTGTTGGATCCCCTAATTCATGTGGAAAACAAGAGAAAGGTGAATCATTTGTGATGAGAAGAGATTTGATGCACGAAATAATTGAGGAACCATCGTAGAGGAAAATTCTATATCAGAACTAGATGTAAGTCCAAAGGAAAGGTATGTAAAGTTATCATTGATATTGGTGGTACTGATAACCTAGTTTTAGAGGAGATGGTAAGAAATTTGAATTTGAAGAGAGTGAAACATCCAAACCCTTATAAGATAGCATAGATTCAATATGAATATAAAATATTGGTGAATGAACAATGCTTGGTGAAATTTCATATTGGATCATATAGGGATGAAGTATTGTGTGATATTATGCCTATGGATGCATGTCATTTACTGTTAGGAATACCATGGAAATATGAAAAGAAAGCTATTCATGATGGAAGAAGGAATACCTATACTGTGACATCAAATGGGAGAAGAATCAAGTTGATACCTTTGGAGGAAGAAGAGGATACTGAATTTTGTGGTAGTACGAGACTATCTTTGGTGGATGGAAGGAAATTTATTGATGGGTTGAGACATGAGAACATTTGTTTTGCATTGACTCAAAAGAAAAGAAATGGTCTGGAGATAGAGAACCCCACCGGAGAGAGTGAAGAAACTACAGAGATGTTGACTAAGTACAAAGACATCATTTCAAACAATGTACCAAATGGTTTACCAGAGGTCCATAATATCAATCATCAGATAATTCTAATATTGGGAGCAAGTTTACCAAATAAAGTAGCACATAGAATGACACTAGTAGAGAATGTGGATTTGAACCGGAAGATACAAGAGTTGTTGAGGAAAGGATTGATCAGATAAAGTTTGAGCCCATGTGTGGTACCTATTGTACTTGCACCTAAGAATGATGGAGAGTGGAGAATGAGTACTAATTCAGGAGAAATTAATAGGATCACTGTCAAGTATGGATTTCCATTGCCAAGGATGGATGACATCATGGACTGTTTGAGTGGAGCAAAGTATTTTACAAAGATTTACCTAAAGAATGGATACCATTAGATTAGAATAAGAGGAGATTAATAGAAGACTGCATTTAAGACAAGTGAAGGATTGTATGAGTGGTTGGTAATTCCTTTTGTATTGACCAATGCATGAGCACTTCATGAGATTGATGAATGAGGTATTAAAGATATTATTGGGTAAGTTTTCCATTTTTTATCTAGATGATATTGTGATTTTCAGTAAGAATAGAGAGGAACATTTGTTGCACATCCAGAAAGTATTACAGAGGTTAAGAGAAGAGAAGTTGCTGATTAATGTCAAGAAGTGTAGTTTCATGAAGAGATAATTGGTATATTTGGGATTTGTTATTTTTGTTGAAGGATTGAATATGGATCTAGAGAAAGTGAAATTCATTCTTGATTGTCCTACACTGGTAAATATTGGAGAAGTAAGATCATTCCATGGGCTAGTGAGTTTCTACTAGAGGTTTATCAAAAGTTTCAGTAGTGTTTGTAACCCCATGATAGAGACAATGAGAGAAGAAAAGAAGGACTTTAAGTGGACATCTGGAGCACAAAATATTCTTGAATTGTTAAAGAAAAAGGTGACAAAACAACTAGTGTTATCATTACCGAATTTTGACAAAATATTTCAACTCAACTGTGATGCAAGAAAAAATGCAATTGGAGCAGTGTTAAGTCAAGAAGGAAGACTTGCAGCTTATTTCAGTGAGAAGTTGAATTATGCCAAAAGAAGATACTCAGTTTATGATTAGGAATTTTATGCCATAATTCAAGCCTTGAAGAAGTGGACATTACTTGTTTCCTAAAGAGTTTGTGTCGTATACGGATCATCAAGCTTTGTAGTATTTGAATAGTCAAAGAAAGTTGAATCAGAGACATATGAGATGGGTTGAGTTCTTACAGAGTTATATATTTGTGTTGAAGCATAGGAGTGGGAATTCAAACAAAGTTGTGGATGCATTGAGCAAGAGAAGTAATTTGCTGACGGAGATGAGAGTGGAGGTATTGAGATTTTATGAATTCAAGCATATGTATGAAGATGATGTATATTTTGGCGAAGCATGGAAAGCATGTAAAGAACTAGTAGTGACAAACCAAAGCCATTGGTTGGACTACTTCATTCAAGAAGATATGTTATTCAAAGGAAATTAGTTGTGTATATCGAGGAGTTCAATGAGGGATAATTTTCTCAAGGAGAAGCATAGCAGAGGTTTATCAGGTCATTTTGGAGTGGACAAAATAGTAGCTTTGGTGAGTGAACTTTATTTTTGGCCGCAAATATATAAGGATGTAAGGAAGTATGTTTAGAATTGCAGAATTTGTCAAGTTGCAAAAGGAAGTAGTTAGAATATCATATTGTACACACCTTTGACAATACTAGAGAGACCTTGGGAAGATTTAAGCATGGATTTCATATTGGGATTTCCTAGAATGTTAAGAGTTTATGATTCTTTCATGGTAGTAGTGGACATATTTTCTAAAATGGCACATTTTATTCCTTGTAAGAATACTAATGATGCTATGCATGTTACTGATTTATTTTTCAAGGAGATTGTGAGATTGCATGGACTACCTAAGAGCATAGTTTCAAACAAGGATACTAAATTCATTGGATACTTTTGGAGGACATTGTGGAAGAAGATGAAGACAAATTTGAAGTTTAGTTCAACATATCACCCACAGATAGATGGAAAAATAGAGGAAGTGAACAAAAGTTTAGGTAACTTGTTGAGATGTTAGGTTGGAGATAAGGCAGGAATTTGGGATATAGTTTTACTATAGGTAGAGTTTGCATACAATAGTTTAGTGAACCAAATTACATGGAAGACACCATTTCAATTTTTTACCAGAGTAAATCCTAGAAGTTTTGCAGAGTTAAGAGACATTAGTGTGGAGAGTAAAAAGAGAGAAGACGTAGAAGAGTTTTCGGATTTCATGGAGACGTTGCATAATCAAGTCCAGAAGAATTTGGAATACATGAACAACAAGTATAAGGAGAAGGTAGATGAACACCAAAGACAAAAAAATTTCTATTGGAGATGAAGTAATGGTATATTTGAGGAAGGAGAGATTCCTAGTTGGTACATACAACAAGCTGAAGATGAGGAAGTTTGGACCATGTAAGTTTCTAAGGAAGTTTGATTTTGGAAATGCATATGAAGTGGAGCTATTGGAGACATTGGATATATCACCTATCTTCAATGTGGCAGGCATATATGAGTTTCATAAAGGAGAATCAAGTGGCAGTAGAGGTGAAGCAGATTTGAAGGAGCAGTTACCACATCATGAACTAGAGGAGATTGAGCAAATTTTGGATACTAGAATCAGAAGAAGCACTAGGAACAAGCAATACAAAGAATATCTTATGAAGTGGAAAGGCAGACTAGTGGAGGATTCATCATGGATTTCTTAGGTTGAGGTGGATCATTTTGGTTTCCCTCTTCACCCTGGAAAGTGAGGGACTCACTTTTCTTCCAACCTCAAGTGTATGATGCATGAACATCCTTGGTTGTAAAGAAATCTCATATCAACCAAAAACAATTATTTTCTTGCATTACATTCAGTAGCAGTTTCACTAGTTCATTTTTGTATTTGTCAATACCTTTGTTTCTCAAGTCGCAAAGCAAGATATAACATCTACACATTGACATCTACTACACATCCAAAGTTTAGATCATTTTTAATTTACCTATCAGAAGTTGTAACTCTCATAAATTCACCTTGTTGTCAGTCAAAGCATTAGAAGCAAACCTTCATGTTTGATCATTTAAGTGGGTTACTAACCCTTATGGTCGATGCAGATCTATCTTGGAGCTTGAGGATGGTGCAGGTGCACCAAGATCAAGACATGAAATTAGGGGATCTTAGTTTGGATTTCTGAAATTTTGGAGTCTTTGTGATGTAATAAGTTCATGTCAAGGAAATTCTAGTGTTTTAGGATTCAATTTGAGTCATTTGGGTGATTTAAGAGTTTATAGTGCAAAATGTGTTAAAAATGGAAAAGTTGTCAAATTTGTAAAGTTGCAAAATTGCAACAAATTTGAATATCAATGGTTAGAATTTTGAAAGTTGGTTCTTTGGTGGTTGAATTCAGTTGGGATAAGTTATTTTAGTGTCTTTGTGTTTAAAAGGACCTCACATGTTTCGAGGTTGGGGTTGTAGGTTCTGTATTTGAAAGAAGATCAATAAAATTCATTGTTTCCTTATAATTTTTTGTATTTTTCCAGAAAAACTAATGCTTTTATGATTTGTACAGTTTTGTATAGGGTGATCATGCTCTCTTGTTGGTTGAATCTGGTGAGAATCAGGCCTAACATCATTTTAGACTTAGTTTGGAGTGATTTCATTTCTTTTTGTGCATTTTAGAAGCAAATTACTAAGGACCGGTCTGTATACCCTGTTTAAAGGTTTTGAGTGTGTTAAAAATGACATTTTAAGCCTTCCACCCATTTTATTCTTCTATAACTTGGTGGAAAGGAATAATTAGGGATAGAGAACATCTGTGCAGGGGAGGCTTGAATGGTGGTTTTTGTTGGTGCCCTAGATGACATTTTTGTGTGTTTTGGAGTGAAAAAGAGAGGTTAGAGGGGGGGAAAATGAGGAATCTTTGAGGGCATGAACTTTTTATGTTCTTTTAAGTTTGTTTAGGCGTTTTTGGAGGTTTTTAGTGCATTGAGCCAGTCTGGTGGGGTCTATAAGTTGGTTTTTCAATAAACCCTTTCCTAAATTGTGAAAAAAGAGGGTTTCATGGAATGGGGTCTTGGGAGGCGAGTTTCTAAAGATAAGTTGGGTAATTAGAGGTTTGTTACCTGGTGAGTGTTTCCCCATTTATTTTTGTGGTTTGTGAGTTGTTTCAAAGGTGGTTGCTTTGTTAATTTAACCTAATTGGCCTTGTGGACAGCGTAGTTTGCTTGATTTGAGAGGGTTGGTCTAAAGAAGTCTTAAGAAAATTTTTATGCATATTAAAGAATGCTTAAATGGGTGCTTGAAAATTTTAAGGGTTGTAGAGGTTGTTAAGAGATTCTGATTGTTAAGGTTGGAAGAATAGGTCTACAGACCTACAAGGAAGATTGGTTGATTTGGTGAAGGACTGGCAACACAAGGTTGTAAGGTTTGGAAAAGTGATTGATTAGGTTCCATTTGTGATAGGTAACAAGTTTCATTCCCTGATTGACATTAGAGAAGCATATTTCTAATCATTGTAATCATTTTTAGATCATCAATAAGAAATACATCATTAGATAGATTCATTATATCTTCACATAAACCATTTAGGGGCATGTAATAAGGCCTGTTGGCCAGTTATAGTGTTGAAGCCTTTAAGGCAAGGCATGTGAGCCCTGGATATTCACCCTGGTGTCCAGTGTTGCATGTAAGCATTTTATATTAATGAAGATCCATGTCCACACATCTATTTTCTATGTTGTTCCACTGTGATGACTCATTTTTGCATGGTCTAGATTGTTCCTTCTAGAACCCTCCTACCGTGACTGCACCAGGGGCACAACATAACCCACACCTGACACTGAGACCCTTAGGTAGACCTGTGGTGGAGCATGTGATTGTTCCTTTCATTGTGAATAATAGTGTCGAGGTGGACACCTTAGACTCTATTAGCTCACTCACTCAAAGCCTTATACAATATGTGAGGCCTCTATTTTAGGGTGATGTGGGTGAGTCTTCTAGGCATCGAGCTCTAGTCTATTTTTTTCAATCTTGTAGTGTTGTTTGCACTTATGATCCTAAGAGTAGTCAAGATCCAACTACGTAGGGTACATCAATTGTACAAGGGATAGTTATGAAATAATCTTTATTGAATAAAACATTTTTCATTGATATTCAAGTAAATTTCAGCAATTTCATTTAATTTTGTTATTAAATTTTATTCTAAAATGTAAGAATAACTAAATTAGTAGAATGATTATGATGAAAATTCAAGGTCAGAGTGTTCATGCTACTTGCACAGTATTCCCCCAACCCCTTATTTCATGACATCTTTGAGTCCATAGGCATGTAACTAGTAAAGAAATATAATTATTACATGTGAATAGTTGAACCTTATATGAATGATTTTCTCATAACTCATTTTGGATGTTGAATAGTTTGATGGTGGACTTTTGGCATCGACACCTCGTAATAGTCATCATTGATGAACTTTTTCCCAAGTAATATTTATTCATTAATGGTGTTGTAAAACAATGTTAGGTAGTTTTGGTAATTAAACAACATTTGTTGTTTCATTTTCAAATGTTGACATCAAATACTCCTCTTGATTTTCATGCCACATTGGACCATGGTGTTGCTAAATTAGTAGCAATTTTTGCTACTTTGGTAGAGGTATGAGATAGATTAGTAAATTTCACATTATATTTTTTCTTTTATTGGTCTATTATTGAAAATTTTAATGATATGTGTTTTTAGTTTAATTTCTATCTTGATGCTTTCTATAGGGACTTGTGACTCCATATCATGAACATGCCCCTATTGTGGATGAACATGTTGATTATATTTATGTGGTAAGTTATTATTCTATTATATTTCATTCTATAATTCAATTTATATATATATTAATGTCTACTTTTAATTGTATTAGATGGGCCTCCAAAGAAGTCTAGAGAGGAGGACGAGTGAGTGTACTTGAAAGACACCAGCATCATATGCATCTCCATCCAATTGACAGTCAAAGGTAGATCATGATCTATTTCCTTCCCCTAATGGGAAATTATTACATTAGGGTCATTTATTGTATACCTATGTGGCATTTTTTAACACACATTTTATATCATATATATGTGACATTTTATGTCCATATGGATTTTTTGCAACCCTATATGAATTGATTGGATATGTTTTATAATTTTATCAATATAAAATGTTGTATGGCATTATGGCTTTTTAGTTAAGCAAATATGTTCTACCAATGTTATTCGTATTTGCATTACAAATGATTAATTGAATAAATGAATAATTACACAAAGTTCATTGTTAGTAACCATTAAATTGTTACAAATATGTTAGGCATCTTTAAGGGGGTAGCCCCCTTTACTTTAAAAAATATTGGTAGCACAAGCATGTGAAATTTTGAAGTCTTTTTTAGATATATTATGGATGAATTTGAGATCACAAGCATTTGGTAACATAATGAAACTAAAAATTATTATAATGCAGACATAAAAGATATATTATTGGATCTAATCCACTATATCATATGTGTAGAGATCACATTGTCATCCTAACTTACTGTATCATACTTTTAGAGTTACCCTTGCTTTAAGAACATCATGCTCTATATCACCGTACATCGAGCTTCCATTGTGACATCTTTATATTTTAGAGTGACCTATTTCCTTACATGTATGTTATATGTGTTCTCACATACTTATCTTCACGCTCCTCCAATGTTATATCCTTTGTTCGTTTCATTAGAATGATGATGATTTCTACATGTATGCATAAATAAGACATAGATATTAGTTCATAAAATTTTAGGATTGCCATAACTTCGTTAGGACTGTCTTAGCTTCATTGTTATGATTTTCATAACTTTCTTAGGAGATTCATAGGTTCATTAGGACTGTATGTTAAATTCTTAGGATAGTGATAGGTTCATTGGGACAACCATAACTTCATTAGGATAGTCATAGGATATTTAGTACAGTCATATATTTGTTAGGACTATCATAGTTTAATTACATGACTATCATAACCTTGTTAAGATAGGATTTAACTTCATTAGGACTTTCATAATTGTCTGGAGATAGTCATAGCTTCACTAGGATTGTCATAACTTCACTAGGGAAATCCTAATGAATGTACGATAGTCATAGCTTCATTGGTATTGTCATGGATTCATTAGGGTAGTCCCAATGAAGGTAGGATAGTCATAGGCTCATTACGAATGATAAAAATAGTACTCAAATGGTGAAAAAAATATTGTGTTTTATTTTGTAATATGACCCTAGAGGATGAATAATATTATTTTTGTGACTACCCTATTGTCATCTTCATGGTCATTGTCTAAAAGATTATTTTTAATGGCCATAAGATCTCTTAATATTTATAACTTTGAGATGCACATTTATTGTGATGTCATGTGCTTTCCTTTTTAGGATACCACTATCTTCCTATTGTCCAAGATGGTTTCCCTCCATTTAAATACCTATGATGCTTCTCTTTAACTATGCTATAGAATCTATATAGTGATTGCCATGCATTTTCCACTTACAATCTCAAAGACCTCTACTTGAAACCTGTACACATATACATTTTTATCTAATGATTGTGATTTTCATTAGCACCATTCCTTTGAGACTTTTTTAATATACTATCCTCATCATCATCTTTGTCTTCTATTTCAGTGTCACTTTTTCTTGATGTTTTTCTTGTAAGGATTTTCCTCATTATTATGAGGAAATGCCATTTAATTTTCTTGATGATTTTCCACTACATCTTTGACTCTTGTTATTCATAATACTACTCTAAGTGTTAAGTCATTACAAACTATCCTTGTACCTTTAATATGCATACTTTTTACTTTGAAATTTTCCTATCCATAGCTCTAAGCATTAGCAAACCCTATCATTATCTCTAGATTTTCCATTCAAACCCTATGAACATTTTTCATGCTTTTGTGTCATATATTGCAATGATTCTCTTCTATCTCACAAAGGACTATTCTATTGGCATCTTATGTGACTGTCCTTTTGATGTAGTTATTACCCTTATTCTTTTGTTAATGGTGACTATCCTTATGGAGGATTGTCCTAATCATTGTGGTTGTTCTCTTTCACTTGACATTACACTTGCCATGTTTCATTGTCCTTATCATGGTGATCCATTGCTTTTTGACATTTTTCATGTTGACTTGACTATCTAAATATTCTTTGATGAATCCTTATCATGGTTTTTCTTTTTTATGATAGTCCTCTACTTATATTTTCCTTACATGGTGGTAGTCATCCTTTGTTTTAACTATCGCAAACCTACACTTGGCATGCCCTATGTCAATATTTCATGACTCTTACTCCTAGCATCATGATATAAGTGTCTTCCCCCTATTTATAGTAGATGAGTATCTTCATGTTCTATCAATCTATCTTCATTGTGCTTTTGGAACTTCATATTGACTATCCTTTCATATCAAAACCATATTAAGCCCGCAATATCTTATCTTTTGATTCTAATAAGTCTCTTAAATATGACTATACAATGATTTCATAGATTATCTTCATTATCTGATGACTACACTATACTCCATGATGATTGCTTCTTTCAAGTACTACCATTTTTCTTTCTTCTAAAAACTTATGGCTCTCCATGATCTCTCTTGGTGTTGACCTTGAAACTCATTCATGTGTATGGTCTATCACATACTTATCACCATAATATTTTGTAGGTGTGCTTCTTTCTTGTGAAAATTTTTTGTCACTATATCAAGATATTGTAAAATATCATTGTAGACTACCCTCTTATCCTCTAAATCATCCTACTACTATTTAGCAATTCACTCATGTTTAGGACTAAAACTTTGATAACTATAATATTATTCATTTGATGATTGTATTTCCTTGGTGTGGACTATCTTTTATGCCTTAATCACTTATATATTTTACCTTGTGCTACTTGAACTCTACCATTGACTTGTGAATACCCTCAATAGGTATTGTGTTTGGCATTGTGAATTGTGGACTACAAACCTTTGACACATATCATACTATACTTGTGACTATCCTTTGTTTCTATGTTCATGTATGAATAGCTTTCCATAGGGGTTGTACCTACGAAGTGACTTCCCTCTCATTCACTGTCACTTTGAGATAATCTCAATAGGACTATGAATTATATGACTGCCCTCAACTTTAAACTTTCTTCCAAAAAACTAACCTAGGTCTTTGGGTGTGGGAAAAGATGTATTTGAGATGAGTTTTAGTAAATCATTTTTTGACATAAGTTTCACATCAGAACACAATATGACTTGTACATCATTTAAGGATAAAATACTCAAGACAAAAACTAACTAAACCAAACCTTTAATGCCAAAATCTATTGAAAAATGGATAATAGTGATCTTAAGAAAATCGCCAACATAATGTATCCTGGAAAATTTGGGAGAGTTAGAGTGAAAAAAAAGACCATTCCTAGCATAGACGTTCCCACCTAGATGTGTTGGGGTTGACGGTTCGGCTCCAAAACACATAGAACAAAAATTAGATTACCTTGCAACTTCACATTGCATGCATCTGATGGTTTATGGGGTAGAAAAAAAAATTCATGGCCAAATGGTTTTTATTCTTCAAATTATGTGAAAGGATCTTGTAGAAAGGCCTCAAATTCACCTATAGGTTTAGATAGAACATTTTTATGTGCCACTAACTCCAAGATACATCACGTCAAAGTTCAACAATTTTTGCACTTAGGGATCTTAAGAGAAAGCATCGACATAGTGTAGCCCATAATTTTTGAGAGATTTGGGGTGAAAAATAGGATCATTCCTAGTGTATAAGTGCCCACTCAAATATTTTGGTACTAAATTTCAGCCCCATGACAAACATAACAAAAATTAGGTTACCTTGCAACTTCACATTACATGCATCTTATAGTTTTTGGGGTAGTAGAGAAACTTTCACCATGGACAATATGGAGAAATGAGAGAGGTTATTTTAGAGGGACCCTACATGACCTTATACCTTTAGATGAAACATTTCTAGTGTCACAATTTTAGAGAAATAACTCATCAAATTTTTCTAGTTTTTGGCATTTAGGGCTCTTAAGAGAAAGCCCTGACACAATGTAGTTTGTAATGATAAGGTATGTTGGGGTGAAAAATAGTACCTTTCCTATAATAAACCCACCCACTTGGTTTTTTTGGCACTTTCGGTTTGGCCCCATGAAAAATAAAATGAAAATTATGCTACCTTGAAATAGTATCTTTAATGCATTTGATGTTTTATTGAGTGTGCAAAAAATTGTCGTCATGACCAAAAAACTTGGAGATATGAAAAAATGAGAGAGGTTATTATCAAGGGACCCTAAGTTTTTTATTAGAGGTAAAATACAGGTTTTGAAGGGGCCTAGAACCCTTTACATCAGAAAGAAACTGAGATTTAAAAGAAAACAACAATAAGCCAAAACCAGCCCAACAACAGCAACCCATCAACAAAAAGTCATCCAAAAAGGAGGACCTCATCAACAACACTACATAATTTTTAGAATATGCATTTCCTCCATGTTGCTAGCCACAACCTTCTGTGCTTCATCCAAAACATCAGAAAAAAATTTCCCAGCCCCAACCTGAGCTTTAGTTTCATTCCTAGTCCTAGCACCAGGACCATCTGTATTTACCTCAGTAATCAAAACAATACATTTTTCCCCACCCTTCCCAACAACACCCTCCTCCTCCATCAGCTTACCAACAGCACGAACATCTTCAGCATGGGCACTTTCTTTACTCTTCTTGGCACTAACCATAGGAGAAGTCATAGCAGTAGATTCAAATTTACCAAAAAAATTATGCACCTCCCCACCTCTAATGACAGTATCCCAAATTTTCACCATTTGATCCTCAAGGGTGAGGATTCTGCCTTCAAGATTTTGTTTCATTTTGAGAGTTTCCTTCGCAACAGTGTCAACCACAATGTTTAAAGAATCAAACAACTCATCAATCTGGTTTTGGACAGAGGACCCCTCAGCCTTACTCACCACACCCCTAACTTTGGCATTAGTTTTATTGAGCTCATGAAAAAACCATTTAAAAAGTTTGAACAAGACAATGGAGCCCTCACGAGCAATTCCAAGCACATCAAACATATCCTCTCTATTAATATTAAAAACCCTTTTCCCCAAAGCATCTTCCTCCTTAGAGGAGCTAACTCTATCCTGACTAGCAGGGGGACCTTACCTTTTTCAACAACAATCGGAGTCTTGATTTTGCAGATGGATCTCATAATCTCCTCTTCCACCACCTTTCTCTTCTTAAGCCTCTCCAATTCCACATTTTGGGTCTCAGCAACATCAGCATCCCCAAACTTACCTTTCAATTGCTCATCCAACTTAACAATCAAGGAATCATCAGCATAGAGGCCACTCGCAATAGTGAGAGGGAATTCCTTCTCCAGAATTTGGCTTGCAGTCCTCAAAACCTGTTTCTTCTTATTTCCTTCCTTTGACTCCTTCTACTTGGCTATAGGGGGTAGTGAGGATGCCTCACCATACAGATCATTCTTCACCCTCACACCCCTACTCGAAAAATCAACAACCACCTCATCACTATAGGTCTAATGACCCTCACTAGCCCTTGGAACCCCTTTTTTCAACTTTCCCGTATTAGGGGAATGTGGACCCACCTCTAAAGAAGCAAGAGATTCAAGGAAATAATCCACATCCTCCTCCGACTCTTACTCTTTTTCCAAAATCAATTTCATTTTCTTTACTTTTTTGTTGGTTGGTTCCTCTTCAGAAGTAGTCTCATACTCCTTGGTAGGTTTGGACTATTTACCCTTCAGAGTGACAAAAGGCTTGGCAACCTCAAAAGTCTTCACATAATCAAAGATAAGAAGGATTAACCCCACATGCAATACAGGGTTTTTAGGGTTCTTCTTGTGATCCTTAAGACCCAAATCAAGAGACATCAAAGATAATAAGGAAAGGAGATCCTCTTCTTATGATGGAAGTGATTAAGCAAGATGAAGTGGTATGCATTTACCGCTGAAAACCAACCTTCCAAAGTTATGAAATGCATTAGCTCTTCCGCAACTTCTTCCCATACTGCCTTAAGAGAACTTCTCTAATATCCTCCACTTCTTGCAAGCCTCAAATCCTTTGCTTCATCTTCCTTGAAGAATATTTGCATTACGGTTTGTACCTCCTTTTTATCCCTAAAAACTTTCATGTCGTCCATAGCCAGACCAATAATACTAGCTATAAATTCCTCATTGACATCAAATTTCATCCTATAAAGCTTCAACACCCTATCATTTCATCCTTTAGCAAAAACTGTTGTTACCTGAGGATTATTGCCATGAAGTTTTTCCAAGTAAGGAGTTAACCCTCCTTTCTCCAACACCTACCAAACCTCCTTCTTCTTCTTATTAGCTTCACATGAGGAAGGTTTGGATCGATTTCTATCTCCACCCATATCACCACAATTAGCAGACTGTAATAGCTTGAGGGCTTCAAACACAGTGCAATGAAAACTCTCGAGAACAATGCCAAGACCACCCAAAATTCGTGTAAAACTAGAAATGGAATAGGGGAAAATAAAGAACATAGAGTTTTGTTCCCTACGGCACCCAGCCCCCGTACCATTCACTTGATTCAAATATTGCTTACCATTTTTCTCATAAACATCAGCCACGTGAAGGAAGACATGCACGTCACCAACCATAATGAGAAGATAATCAAATTAAAATCTACCATCATGGTTAATAGTCGCGGTAACCTCTATAGGGAGAGGGTCATTCAAATCCCATTCCCTAAGCTCTCTAACACCAATGTTAGCAAAGATATATGTTAAACCATTACCCTCTCTTAAAATATGTGATATGTAACATTCATCAAAAGATTTCAAAATATCAATGGAGTCCCTTATCAAAGACTCAATAGTCCAAGAGGGGGGGAACATAATTTTTCAAGTTATTAATGATATTTAGAGAATCCCCCTCCAACCAAACTTTCCTATAACCTTTGGTTTGAGCCAACTTGAGACCATGATAGGTAGAAAAAGGGACCCTAAGTTACCTGGTACCTTCATAAATAATATTTCTAAGTTCCATAGTTTTAGAGAAATAGCTCGTCAAAGTTCACCATTTTTTGGCATTTAGCGCTCTTAAGAGAAAGCGTTGACATAATGTAGTCTAGAACGATAGGGCATGATGGAGTGCAAAATATGACCTTTCGTAGCATAAAACTACCCACCCGAATATGTTGGCACTATTAGTTTGGCCCCATGATGATAGAATGAAAATTATGCTACCTTGCAACTTTCTCTTCAATATATTTGACACTTTTTTTTCAACGTGCAAAAACTTGTCACCATGTCCAAATGGCTTGGAGATATGAAAAACTAAGAGAGATTGTTGTAGAGGTAAATGAGTGTGTACCTTTAGATGGAATGTTTCTAAGTGCCACAATTTTAGACAAACAACTCATCAAAGTTTACCAATTTTTGGCATTTAGGGTTCTTAAGAGAAACCACAGACACAATGTAGTTAGGAATGATTGAGCATGATGGGGTGTGAAATAAGACCTTTCCTAGAATAAACCCACACACCCAAATGTGTTAGAACTATCAGTTTGGCCCCATGATGAACATAAAAAAATTATGCTACCTTGCAACTTTCTCTTCAATGCATTTGATGTTTGTTTCAACATGCAAAAACTTGTTGCCATGACCAAACGACTTGGAAATATGAATAAATGAGAGAGGTTATTGTAGAAGGACCATACATGACCTTATACCTTTAGATGGAAGATTTCTAAGTGCCACATTTTCAAATAAATAGCTTGTCAAATTTTTCCACTTCTGGCACTTAAGGCTCTTAAGAGAAAGTGTCGACATAATGTAGTATGGAATGATCAAGCATGTTGGGGTGTGAAATAGGACCTTTCCTAGCATAAACTGGGCCACTCAAATGTGTTGGCACTGCCAATTTGGCCCCACAATGAACAAAACAAAAATTATGCCTCTTAACATTTTTTTACTAAACACATGTGACACTTTTTGCAACATTTAAAAAATTGTTGCTATGGTCAAGTGGATTGGAGATTTAAAATTTGAGAAAGGTTATTATGGAGGGAACCTACATGACCTTATACCTTCATATGAAATATTTGTAGGTGTCATAGTTTCTAATAAATATTCCACCAAATTCAACCACTTCTTGGCACTTAGGGCTCTTAAGAAAAAGTGCAATGTAGCCTGCAATGTTCAGGAGAGATGGGGTGTGAAATAAGAACTTGTCTACCATAAACCTACCATTTGGGCATGTTGGAATTATCAATTTGGCCCTACAATGCACGAAATGCAAAGTTATGACTACCCTAATAAATTTATGACATTCCTAATGAATTTAGGACTATCCTAATGAATTTAGGACTGTCCTAATGAATTTATGACATTCCTAATGAATTTAGGACTGTCATAATGAATTTATGACTATCCTAATGAACCTTAGACCATTCTAATGAAGTTATGATAGTCCTAATGAACCTATAACTATTCTAATGTCAAGTTATGACTTCCCTAATGTAGACACTAAAAAATGTCTCGGGCTTGCGAACCCCATTTTTTTCAATCGATTTTCCCTTCTTCTCTGTATAATTTCATAATTTTAATTATTTGATTATTTTCTAAGGTCACATTCTTATATTAATTAAATAGTTTTAATTATTTAATTAATTCATTTTCTATCATTATTCTTCACTCAATTAATTAAATTAATTAATATTTAATTACGTTGCTAATATCTTTATCTCTTTCTATAGTTAAATAAATTCTCATTTATTTAATTATTCATTCTTTACTCTTCGTTTATAGTTAAATAATTATTTTAATTATTTAACTGTTCATTGTCCTTTTCTTCCTTCTATAAGTTAAATAATTATTTCAATTATTCAACTATTCCTTGTCACTCTTCCCTCCATTATTAAATAAGTAATCCAATTTAATTATTTAATATGTCATCCCATTTCCCCCACTTTTAATTAAATGGTTCATTTAATCATTTTAATTAAAATCCCCCTTTCCCCTCTTTTCCACAATTAAATAATCACTTGGATCATTTAATTACTCACATGCTCTCTCAAATTAAATAATCTTATTATTTAAAATTTTGCTCCACTTCCTCTTTTGAATCTCCACCATTGATCACTTTCGTTCTCCTTTTAATCTTGACCGTCCATCCTTAACAAGCCCTAACCCTATCTCTTTGTGGTGCAAGCAACCTCAACCGTTGATCTTTGCATCATTTTGGCCTTTAATCTTGATTGTCCATTCAAATATATTTTGTATAAAAGAGAGTTGTCTCCATCATTCCATCCTTACAACCATGATCTCCGATATTCTTGTTAATTGTTATCACATCACTATCACTTGAATACACTTGTATACAACAAAATATAAGGGAAAGCTTGCACATATAGCAAAAATGGAGGATATGCAAGGAAGATGAATCAATTTTAGCATGGAAAGTTTGGTATATTGCTTTGTTATTTGATTTCCATTGCTATTTGTGCTTTGTTGTTTGGATTTGGGTCCTTTGGATTTGGGTTTTATGTAGTTGTAGTTGCTACTACTGATCTTTACCTTTGCACTCAATTTTAACCCTATCCTACACTAATAAATTTATGACTATCATAATGAACCTTAGACCATTCTAATGAAGTTATGACAGTCCTAATGAACCTAGATAGTTGTCACAATATCAAGTTATGACTACCCTAATGAATTTATGACAGTCCTAATGAATTTATCACTATCCTAATGAACCTTATGTTGAACACACAAAGTATTGAGAGGGGGATGAATCAGAACTTAATATAAAATATACTTCCAACAATAATTAATCAAATGTAAGTATTTAAATCATGATAAATAGAAGAAAAAATAATAACACAGCCATAACACCATATTTACGTGGAAAAACCTAGAAGGGAAAAACCATGGTGAGAATCTACTGTCCAAATCCAACCTCACAAATAAAACAAGATTTACAACAAGTTTAATGGGCAACAACCCAAAGGAAGTTGCAACTCCCTCAAGTTGTACAATACTTACAAAAAAATGAGGCTACAACCTTTGTACAAAGATAATTATTTGATTCAAATATTTATTTCACAAAAATAGACCGCTTCAACTTTCTATTGACCTTTCAAAACTCTACATTACTATAACAATCTAACTCATACAACCTAGTAAATACTTTTCTTTTAACCTTGAAGAAAATAATTTTAATTCCTTAAAAATAGGGATGTAAAACTTTCTCTTTTCTAACTTCATTTTTTGCATTTTGTATCATTGAAAACATTAAAAATTTCATATTTGAAATAACATTACTTTTCACCTTGTAAAAGAAATACATCTTTCCAATTATAATTTCATATATGAACTACAATCAAGTAAAAAAATTCACAAATTAAAAATAAGTTCAAGTTCAGGACTTCCATATCTTTATTTCTTTTATTTCACAAGACTCGGTGTTGTCGTCTACAAGAGGGAGAGCATCACCCCAACACTTTACCTCTAACCATATATCGGCAGTCCCCTACACACCTTCCAACTCGAAGTGGCCCTACCCTTCAACAAAGCGTATAGGTCCTAATGAACCCTTAGTATGCCATCTGAGTCTCTAGTGTTGTGTCCTGCATAACCAATATGGTCATACAATTATAGACTTCTCTAACTACGTATGACACTACTAACTAGTTATGCATTTTGGAGCACAATGAACCCATAAGTGCAAGCAAATACTTTTGCACTACTTTGGCCAAATTTTGAATATAATTCAACCACTTCCTAAAAAGTGGATTTGTATGTTCACCCACCTCTAACTCGACTTGGAAATCTTTATGACCTAAGGTTTAACTCAACCTAACTTTTTGACCAATTGGTTTGACTTTTTCAAGATTTTTATTCATTAGGTCATTAACAACTTGTTGGTTGAGTTTCAATGACTTTGAACACCCATGTTAAATTCTCATAACATCTTGGGCCTTGGTAACTGCCACTTGTTCAAATCCTTAATTTGAATCCTGAGAGTAACTACTCTTCTATCTTTATGTGCCTTTGGTTTATCACGATGACATGATGGCATCATCTTGACACACTCAGTCTCATTCTGAGAATAATGAAAAAAAAAATAAGAGTAATAAAATAATATTTCACTTATTCAAAAGATTAATTCTTCTTATTAAAGTTTCAAACTTTTCAATGCTAAAACTTATGATTCCTTTCATTAATAGCACCATAAAATGTGGTAAATTTTAAGAATAAAATACCATCATGTTTGATTTGATGATTACTTACTATATTCAAGTATTTAATAACTTCTCAATCAATCAATTAATATAGCTGGTTTAAATTTAATAACCTAGTTGAGAGACTAATAAGCTCATCTCTTAACTTCTCTTTTACTAATTTTCCAGGACATAAATTATATAGCACAAGTAATAATCTGGATACTTTTCAAATGTTATTCTATGTAATCATTCCACTTAACTTCCACTTTCAATATAACATAATCGGGGCAGCCTTACTGTGCTCATATAAATATTCATATGTAGAGTTTGAAAATGCATAAGGTTCTCTTTTCAAACTAAACTTGTTTATTTATATTCAAAAAATAAATGAAGAGGGAAAATTTTCATATTCATGCCTGGATATACATAGAATACTCTTGCACTTAAGCTAAAAAGTCAGTAGCTTTAGACAAGACTGTGTAATCTCTTCTGAAGCTCTCACTCTTCCTTCTAAAAAGCAATGTGAAGACCTCCTTATCCTCGAGATGGTCTTATCTTCCTTCTATAGATTGCAGATTTCTCTTACTTTTTAATCCCTAAGAATATAAAACAAAATGGAAGATCTTACAAAAATTTATATAGTATATCAATAACTTAATGCTATTCCTATAACTTTCCTTAGTTGTGCACAACCACTGCTATAATATTCCTCTGAAATAAAATAGTTCAAACCCAATGTGCAGATGAAAACTGAATACAAATGAAGGATTTTCCAAAAATAGGAATTTCACCCCAAAAAGAGGTTTCCACATTGGAAACTAAGCATGCCAACTTTATTTTGTAAAGAGTTGGATAAAAAGCATTTAAAAACTATTCTCATCAACACTTAGTGGCTAGAGAAAAATAGTTAAAATGTTGCACCCTCACCCACCAAAGGCGTTGAATAATAGTTGATAACTGCCTCTTTAAAATTAATGCTAAACTTTCGATTAAAGGCTTACTTAAAAAATAGAAAATAGAGTCACTGCCCATTATGGCTCGACTAATTGGTTTTTAAATACCAAACTAATTCTTTAAAGATGGCGCCCATGAGTATCCTACCAAAAGGCATGAGTCGCCTCATTTAGAGGCTCAACTATCTTTTCAAATTTGCATGACTTAAGGCTAAAAAAAAGCATTTAAAAAGTATTTAACTTGGCACCCCACTAAGCTTTAAACAAAGTTGTTAAAAGTGCATTTAAAGCAGATTTAATCACCACTTCTAAATGGCACAACCTACTTTAGTGCCACAGCCTCTTAGTGGCTTTGACATTTTGGTGTAAACATTAGCTTTAATGAGATATATATATATATATATATATTTATCAGTATGTATGTATTTATATATGTATATATATAACAATATCGATCTATGATGAATCGTATATACATACATATATATTATATATGTTATTTCTAATTAACAAAAAAAAAAGTTTGTAAAGAGAAGCAAGGTCAAAAGAATGAGAAGAAGGATGATACCATGCTTGTGCATTCTGCACAAGACCCTGTTAAAAATTGAGATACAAAATTATCTCAAGGGGATCCATCATTTGCAAATCCTTTAGCCCCCTGAAAAGGATAAAGTGTTGAATATTTCAGCATGGAAGATGAATTGGATCAATTCCTCTAGTGTACAGATATGTTGAACAAAACTGAACCTTTTGATCAAGGTTCTAGAGCAAGTGAATGATTTGTGGAGGTGTACCGAGCATCTTTATATTTCTGTAATGACATCGAGAATTCTAGCAAAAGATTCACCTAACACTTGTACAAAAGAATTTATGACCAAAAGTTAGGGCAAATGAAAGGCTTTTTATGTTTCATTTGAACATGTTGTTCTCATTTGCAATCAATAGCATTTGTGTTTGGAGTTGAGAAGTTTGTTTAGGTTTTTGAGCTATCTATGTGAAACCATAGCAATGATGTTTAAAAATTTCTAAAGAAATATCAATGGAAACCCCTTAGGTAATTAATGTTGTGGAGAAACCCACACCAAAATACAAAAAGTTTTCATTCAAGGCGATGGAAGTTGAAAAATATTATGCATTTTTGAAGGTTCTTGTGGATGTGGTATACTCTAAAGATGTGAGAATTTACATCCATGCCTCGTTGAGTAAAATTAATCATACTTCATCTTTTGAAGTGGTCTAACATTAATTGTTGAATGAGAATGATGTGTACAAGCTAGAGTATGCAAATATGGTACCTAAAGGGTTAGACATATAGAAATATTTTCCAAACTTCTACGATAGCAAAGAATGGGTAATAATCATCTTGATTTGCATTCATGAAGATTTCATTTGGCTAGACAAGCCCTACATGATAACTAAAGAACCAATTAGGGTAGTTACTGGTCTTTGTGCCTCTAGACCAATCTTGGTGCTGAAGTCAATCAAAAATGAAAGGGTTATGGAGCTCATTGGTGAAAATTTTGATAAGATAACCCTAACTGTAAAGGATATCATTTATCCCAGTGTTTGGTATGCCTCTATGGGGATTGCATGCAAAATTTACTTCACAAATAGAGAAGGGTCTACCACCACCACCACATTCCATACTGCTCATCAAATGGTGAAGGAAGGTGCTAGTTTTGATCTATGTGAGATATTGAGAGAGTAGTTGATGGAGAATCTAAAGTATACAAAAGAAACTTGATACAATTTCAAGTTTTGATCTTTAATCATTTGTCTTACTTTCTTCTTCCTAAATGAATTGCTTGGATTTAAGGGAAAAATATGGGATAAGCACTTTTTGGTACCCACTTAGATCAAAAATTATATGAGAGGCTTTAAAAGTAAGCAAACATATATACTACTTTTTACTGGAGATTCTTTAAAAAATTGCAAGAAGAGATGCAAGATAGAGCATTCCATTTGATTTGGTCTAGAAGTATAAGAATTAGGTAGCATTCATGGTGGATAAAGATCAAATCGCTACATGGAAGTTGTAGAACCTAGAACCTCATGGATTCTCACATTACCTTATGAGGTTGCACCTGAATATGTTTAAGGATATTTGTATATCATGTTGAATAAGCCAAAAGATACAACTACTAAGAGATTTGGCACATATTATGATATAATGAATAAGTTGTCTAAGAAGCATGTAGAGGAGTATGTTAAAAAACATAGAGATGACATTCACAAGAAATGGGGTTTACCTCCAAATTCTACATTTGGTACCCCTGTAGAGTGTTCTAAAGATAAATTTGTTCCTCCATAAGCCAGTCAAGATCCAAGAAGGTCCGGTAGATCCTCTTCTATTGTTGCATTTGCTCCATGACCCTTTGGATCTACACAAACTAGTGGTGAAAAGAGAACTGTATCAGATACTCCTCCATAGAAGAAGACTACAATATCTATGCATACAAGGCCTAAGAATAAGGCTAAGAGAAAGAAGTCATATGAAGAAAAACCTGAAGAAGAGGAAGAAGCTAGAGATGAAGGAATCTCCTCATAGAAAAAGAAAGGGATGAAGATATCAAAGGAGGGAACAAAGCAAACTCCTGCAACTACATATGAGCCCCTATATTATGAAGTTATTTTGATTAAACTTTGTAGATTTGGTTTGTCGGATGATACTGTGGATTTTTTCCTCTAGAAGATAAGAAGACTATTGACAAGGATATCATTATATATGCTCAAACAAAACATATCTTTCAGTGACATAATTGACAAAGTTATATAAATCCTAGTTGAGGTTTTGATATAGAGAAGAGAAGATGCAATCAAGGTAGATGAAGAATTGAGACAACAGGTAGTAAACAAGGTTGGTTCCTATGTTTCCCCAATATAGAAGGAAAATATTATCAAAAAGCAAGCAAAATCACTCTACACAAAGAGAAGAATAGATTTTCTAATGAGTATGGATGATGATATCAAAAAGAATATTTAGTAAAAATTTGAAGTTACAAAGAAAATAATTGAAGAAATGACAATTGATGTTGAAGTGGTTGCACAAGAGCCTCTAGAAGAGCATGAAACTGATAATGAGGCCCCTTCAGAAGATACAAATGAGTAAGTTGTTTCTAACCAGTAGGAAGAACAAGTTGTTTCTAGTCAACTAGAAGGAGAAGGTGTCTTTGGTCTGCATGAGGAACAAGATGTCTCTGGTAAGGAGAAAGAAAAAGAGGAGAAATAGAAAGATAAGGAGAAGGAGAAGGAGAAGGAGAAGCATGTTAAATAAGAAAGTTCAGAGAAGTCATATTCCTCTCTGGTTGAATCCATCAAGAAGTTCTTGGTTCAGGAAATGCAGATTCATCCAGTAGTGTCTCCCTAATTGTTGCATGTTTCTACTTTTGATGGACAAGTTAACTTGTCTGGTATGTCTCACCTACATAAGATGAAGATTGGAGATGTACTCCACTCCACTGCATGACAAGAGTTTCTATAGCAATAGGTGTTGGGTGTTGATGTTTTGGAAGAAGCAATGAAAGTACTGAAAGAGAAGCTATCAAATGCAAAAATAGATTCATCATTTCCTCCTACATAGTAGATGAAGCGATTAATGGAGTATTTTGAGACTTACTCATCTCATCTAGAGAAGGAAGAACAAAATTTGAATGAAAATAGATTGAATGATGCCTCTAGGAAGTGTGACAATGCACTTACCAAGTTGCAATCTTGCATTGAGAATATTAAAAAATTCCTAGAGGAAGCCAAAGTTTTATGTTTTTTGTTTGAAATGGCCTACTACTACAAAGAGTATAAAGGATTAGATCAGTGCAAGTGAAATGTAGATCACTAATGTAGCTACATCATATGATCTGGTACAAGACAATGATGGTTCCATAAGGGCACACATAGAAAGCTTGCACTCCTAGGTACAAAAATTGCAAGATCAAAGGGAGAATTTCAAAGGTCAAGTGAAATAATTGAGAGAAGTTGTGAGCCTAAGACTAGTTTAACTTACTGGACTCCTCACAGAAGCTAATGGTGTAGTTCAAAAACATAAGGCACAATCTTCTTTGAAAGAAGCTGAAGATACATATGTGCAACTGAATTGTCAAGTCCAAACCCTAACCACTATAAAGAAGTAATGGGATAACAACTTGGTACAACTCAAGTTCATTTACAAGAACATTCTACCATCCAAGAGAACTGTGATGTAAGATATCTTTTTTTTTATGTTTTGTATATATGTGGTGTATATCTTTCTTAGATATGAAGAAATTTTTTGATGGCATCCCAAAGGGAGTAAAATTTTTATAGATTAAGGGGGAGTCTCTAAGTTTTGTAGAAAGAAGATTTTTCTACTCTTTGCCCTTGATGTCAAAGGGGGAGAGAGAGATATGTGCATCTAAGGGGTAGTGTGTGTGCACATATTTTTGGTTTTTCCATCAATGACAAAGGGGGAGATTGTTGCAGCTGGATAAGATTGGTTGTCATTAATGTCAAAAGTGTTGTTGAAGATTGTATATGTTTCAAAGATAGTCAATATGCAAAGATGTTAGTTGGTACAAATCAGCATTGTAGTACATATGGATGAGTTTGTTATCTAAGTATGATGCGGAGGTGGCTACACTTGTATTAATGTGTTTTCAGTATGCCTTTATTGATATCTTGTTAGTTTTGTATATTGCACTCGAAGAAAAGTTCTATATGTTGTGTCTAAGGCTTTCACAGTACATATCCTAAGGCAGAGACACAGTGTTCTGGTTAGCATCCTTCCATAGAGTAAGACCTTGCAATTCTAAAGTAAAGTTGATAGAGATGTGAAGGTATTATATCCAATATTTAAAGTCATTATACCTTCTATAGTGAAAGATAGAAGTGACAGAGTTCTAGTATGTGCTCTAGCAATGCAACATAGCTATGAAGTCTTCTTGGAATACTCTATATTCCTCTGGTTGTGAAGTTTTGGCCATGCAGATTTGAGGACATGTTCAATAATGTGTAATATATGCTACATTGAAGATTCAAGTGGTTTGGTGCTCCGCAAGTTCAATTTTCAAGTGACAGAGTGTTACAGTTGGTTCTAGATGCCTATTCTTCATCAAAACATATGTTTGTGTACTTGCGCCAATAGAAGAAAGTGAATATCAATTGAATAAGTTTGTGTGGACACTCCACATGTTGAATACTTAGAGTTTTTGGTGACTTGAGTTGTTGGGAGAGATTGTTGGAGATTGTTGGTGTTGTCATTAGTTTTTTCATTGATGTCAACCCCTTGCTTATAGAGGCTTTTGGAGTTGTTGAAGAGTGTTGAATAAGAAAGAGTTATGGTTCAACCCCTAGTGTGGTTGTGTTGTGGCTTGATTTCACATTGATGTCAACCCCTTGTGTATTCTTGATGAGAAGGATTTTTGGTGTTTTCATCAATGTAAGTTCACTTGGTTTCCAAGTGCTTTTAAGAAGATTTGAATAAAAGAGTGTGCAGTGTGACAGAGGTGTGTTCAGTGTTATGCTCTTCATTTCTTCATGGTTGAAGATATACTTGTGTGGTTTGTATATGATGATTAGAGGTGTTCTGAGGTGTTATATCCAGAGTTTTAGGTTCTGAATTGTGTGGCAATGAAAGATGTGTTTGACAGTGTATTTTCATGTGTAGAAGGTTGTCTAGGAGAAATTAGATTGCTCAACATTTCTCTGTAGTAAGGTTTCTTGTCTTGAGGATTTGAAAACATGCTAATACTGTTTGCATCTACCTTTCCTTGAATTTTTTGGTGTTCATTTGTTTCGCAATTCTGGATTCATATGTTGTGTTTTGTGGTAGTATGTTTGGTTGAACAAAATGATGGTGTTCTCTATTACAAGTGGTTGTGGTAGTGTTGCAAAATATTTTGATGATGCTAGAATATTTTGGGATGTTGTGTGGATGTTGTGAAGTGTTGTTGTGTGGTCTGCATGTTACTTTTAGACTTGGAGAAGTGTGTATGTCTTCTCTTGTTAGTGTTAGTGTAAGTTTGGCCGACCTGGGTGCTAGCAATAATTGCAAAGATTATTTGTTGTTTATGGAAGCGTGGTGAAGCATGGCAATGTAGATTTAGGTTCTAGTTAATCCTTGGTGCAGTCTTCCTTTACTTAAATTTTCCACCATAGAAGTGTTTGGTGCCAACCTATTTAGTGGATTCACATTTGAGGTGTATACATTTCATTGTGGCTGAAATGAAGAAGTTCTTTGAGGTTATGATTGGTTTAAATAAAAGGTGATTTTTTGGAGATATGTCTGGCATGTGTCTATTATGTGAAATATGTGAATGTGATCAAGTGTGGTGATCTGAGTGCAATCCTAAATTCCTATGACTCCAAATTCAGTGAGTAGAAGGTGTCTACATTTTCAGTGTGCCTAAATTTGCTAGAGGCAATGAGACAGAGGTTGCAGATGGTGCAGAGCTATAGTGGTGTATTTTCCTTATTGCTCTGAGATACTAAATCTCTCTATAATAGTCTTCTTCTTTCTTCTTTCTTCCAGGGAGTGAGCCACCCAGTAGTGAACCATTCTTCTCTTTTGGGTAGTGATCCCTACTCATAGTGATCCTATTGTATTCAATGATGTTATTCATATATATGTGAGCCAATCCTCATCCTGGTTTTTCCCTTCTTAGGGTTTTCCATGTAAATTTGGTGTTCTATTGTGTTTAGTCATGTTTACATTACTATTTCATATGTTCACTTTCTACTAATGCTTAATGAGGGTTTAAATGTTGATAAGGGTTTGAAAATTAATAAGTGATGAATGTTTTAATGTACAACTTGTTCACCCCCTCTCAGTTGTTCTGTGTATCTAAAAATTGGTATCAAATTTTTGGTTCCTTGGAAGAAGATTAACCACTTGAGGTAGATCTATATGGTGCACAAGAAGGGTTTCAAAGCTCCTATGTTCAATTGAATGAATTATGCTTACTAGAAAGCCAAGATGGAATCCTTTTTGGTCTCTCTTGGATTTGGAGTCTAGAAATCAATTGAAAAAGGATATATATTATGCCTACTAATGGTTTGGCAAGTGATGATGAGATCAAGGATTATGAGAACAATGGAAAATCAAGGAATGTTATCCTAAGTGGTTTCTCTGATTCTGAACTTGGAAAGGTGAGAATTTTGAAATCTACTAAAGATGTCTAGACAAAGCTACAGAGCATTTATGAAGGAGATGATAAGGAAAAGAAAGAAAATATGCAGAATTACAAAGCCAAATTTGAAACCCTAAGGATATTTGAAGAGGAAGATATTATAGCCTACATGCTCAAAGTGGATGAAGTTGTCAATACCATCAATGGTCTTGGTAGTAAGCTATAAGAGAGTGAAGTTGTGAAAAAGGTATTAAGAAATCTTCTTAAAACTTATAATTCTAAAGTTTCTGCTATTGAGGAAGGTCATAATTTAGATCAATATTCTAGAGGTCAAATGTTTGGTGCTTTAATTTATTATGAATTCAAAGAGTTTGTTCAAGATGCTACAAAGAAAGAAACTTCCTTTAAATTCAGCAAAGCAGAGAAGGATGATGAATCAGATCATGATGATCTTGATGAGGTGGAAGCAAATTTTGTAAGGAGATTGAAAAAGGGAATTGGAAAATATAGAGGTAAGTTACCCTTTAAGTGTTTCAATTGTGAAAACATAATTCATTATGATTCTACATGTGCAATCAAAGTTGTAAATGACAAACATAAGGATCATAAAGGTAAATCTATCAAGAAGAGTTACTATGTTGAAAAAGAAAATGGTGTATATGATGATGAGGAATCATACTATCCTAATGATGACAATGATGAATTCTTGTTTATGGCTCTAAAGGTTGGAACTAATTCTGCTAATCCTGAAAGATGTATGAAGGAAAGTGCTCTAGAAATAGGTCACAATATTGAAGAAACAATGTTGATTGTTTTTAATGCAAGAGAAGAGAGGAATTACTAGTTAATTGATAGTGGATGCTCAAATCATATGATAGGTGATAAAAGTAAGTTTGCTAAACTTCAAAATTATGATGGTGGTCTTGTTAAGTTTGGTGATGATACATATGCTAAGATCTATGGAAAAGGTTCAAGTAGTTTTGATGTAAAGCATAAAATAGATGATGTTCCCTATGTTAAGAGACTTCGACATAATCTTCTTAGTGTAGGACAAATTTGTAGCAAAGGATACAATTTGCTGTTTCAAGATGATGGTTGTGGAATCAGAAAAGGAAGCTCTGGTACTTTAGTTGTTCTAGGAACAAGTACATAAGGTAATGTTTATCAACTCAAATTTGGTGGTGTCAAGTGCTTTATGTCTCATAACAATGAAATTTGGATATGGAATAGAAGAATGGGTCACATTAATTTTGATAGACTAATGAAAGTCAGTTCTATTGATGTTGTGAGAGATCTACCAAGAATTCTAAATCAGATAAAGTTTGGAGAAAGAAACTAGAAGAGAAGAAATCAGATAAATCCATGATAGCTCAAATTGAAATACATGCTCAAAAGGAGAAGAACATATGGATCATTGATAGTGGATGCTCAAGTCACATGACCGGTGACAAAAGTAATTTCATTTATTTCAAGAGATTTGATGGAGGATCTGTAACTCTTGGAAACAATTCTATTGCCAAGATTATTGGTAAGGGTACTTTGAGTCTAGATGGTGGTAGAATAAAAAATCATGATGTTTTGTATGTTGAAGGACTAAAGCATAATCTTTTAAGTGTAATTCAAATGTGTGATAAAGGATACAAGCTCTCTTTCAGTGTTAAGGGTTGTGAAATAAGGAAATATAGTACCAAAGAGTTGATTGTAGAAGGAAGCAAGATTGACAGTAACATACATATTATCTCAGTGAATTGAATGGAAAAAAAAATTGCTATATTGAGAGAAGAAAGTTGGCTTTGAAATAGAAGGTTGGGACACATCAATTTTGATGATATTGTGAAGATTAGTTCAAAAGGAATGGTTTAGGACATGCCAAGGATTAAGAAGCCTCAGTCTACCAGTTGCAAACCATGTCATGATGGAAAATAGACAAAGACCAGATTTCTTACTAAGGAATATTTTGCAACAAAGCTATTGGATTTGATCCATATGGATCTAGGCAGACCTATGAGGACTAAGAGTCTACAAGGTGACATGTACTTTAGGATACTTATTGATGATTGTAGACACTTAAAATTGTCTTGAATGGTATTAAACACTTGAATCTAATATATTAAAATTGCTTCATCCTAAAATCCATCTTCTTTTCACTTGTTTAATTAAATAAGCCTAATTATTTAATTAAATACCTCATTTTCACCTACTATTCTAATTGACCTAATTAGGTTAATTCACCCCCTCTCATACTGAAATTTCATTTGGTTTAATTAAATAATGTAAATTATTTAATTTTAACCCTAATTCCTCTTATTTAATTAAATAACCTAAACTATTTAATTAAATATCATATTTGCATGGACCCTTTTCAATAAATAAATCAATAATTTAATGAATATCCTCACATTCCTCATCTTGCACATTCAAATTTAGTTTTAATCAACTAAATTGATAATTTCCCTCCCATCCACTTGCATAGGAAATATTCCAAAGGAATATTCTCCTATTTTCCTCCAAAAAAAGGTAATGATTATTCCGAACAAACTTTGAAACAACTTTTTAAAGTTGTTGTAGAGTGTGTTTGTTTGCATGATTGTCATCCCTTGACCTTTTCTTGATCCATGTGATATTTGATTCTCATCCATTGATGAGAATCCTTAATCCATGTTTCATCCTATTTTCATTGTTAACCATTGATTGATCGTTTCAATCTGAGCCCTTGATTTTGTCATTTGCTTTCCTATAAATAGATCATTGTTTGGAGAGAAACAGATCCATATTTTGATAGCAAACTTGTGTTGTTGAAATTCATACTCATTTGCATCCATGTTTTGTATTTGATATCATTTTAGATTAAAGCTTCATCCATTTTATCTTAACAATCCATTAATGGCTCTAATATTAGCTTAGTTTGCATAAATTTGAGCGTAAATTTGTAGTTATGGCTTGCATCTTTAAAAAATTTTTACATCTAGCATAGATTGCATTCATTTTATCAATCATCTTAGCATTTAGCACTCTTCTTTATCATGTACTAAACTAGTTTCATATCATGTTTCGTTCACATCTCATCAATTTTCTTCAATAAAATTGATTTAAACAAGCTCATATTATCCAAGGGATTGGGAAAGGGTCACCATTCCATGTCAATGTAACACCACTCCCCCAATATGATAAGATTCAGGGTCTTAAAGTAGGTTTCCAATTTTTTTTCATGTTCTTCATGTTAGTTTAATGGGTTCTTAGTCTTTGATGAATTTTGAATATCTTATTGGGATCATGACTTAGGGGATTAAATAGGCTTTAAATTCACTTGGATCTAGCATATTTAGTTTATTCTATGATTATGGTCACAATGATTATATTAGAATGACTTGGATTACTTTTCTAAAAGAGAATTAAGAAGCATTTGAGAAGTTTGAAGCATTCAAGGCATTAGTTGAGAATGAAACCAGAAGAATAATCAAGGTTTTGAGATTAGATAGAGGTGTAGAATTACTTATGACTAGTATGGTGAATTATGTGAAGAATATGGGATTCAAAGGTAATTTGTTGTCCCTAGGACTTCATAGAAAAATGGAGTTTCTAAGAGAAAGAATCGGATTGTACAAGAGATGGCCAAAACAATGTTAATTCAAGAAAGCTTACCAGATATATTGGAGAGAAGCATTTTAGACTATAGTATATATTTTGAACAAAGCCCAAATTGGACCAAAGACTGACAAAACACCAAATGAGTTGTGGAGAGGAAGACCAAATTTAGTCAGACATCTCAAGATATTTGGAAGCAAATGCTACATCAAAAAGGATGAAGAACATATGAGTAAGTTTGATTCCATATCTCATGAAGGTATTTTTCTTAGTTACTCTGTGACAAGCAAAGTATATATATTACAATAAAAGGCTAAAGAGAATTGTGGAAAGTGCCAATATAAGATTTGATGAAACAATACATTCTACCGGTATTCTAGAAGTAGGAGATGATGAAGATCCAATCCAAAGAAATGATGAAGATTCAAAAGTTGACTTTGAGAAGGTTGTTATAAAGACTCTGACAAAGTGTGTTCATATGAATCACTCTAAAGCCCAGATTATAGGACATAAGGACACTAAGGTACAAACTCGAAGGAGAATTGAGAAGGAAAATGAGAAAGTACATTTTGCATTAATATCAAAGATTGAACCTAACTCTTATATAGAATCAAGAAAAGAGAAAGGTTGGATAGAATCCATGGAGGAAGAACTGAATCAGATCAAGAAAAATAAAACTTGGGAACTAGTTCCAAGACCTAAAGCAAGAATTTTATTGCTACCAAATGGTTTTTTAGAAATAAGCTAAATGAAGATGGAGAAGTGATCCAAAACAAGGCCGGAATTGTGTGTAAAGGATATTCTTAGGTCAAAGGAATTGATTTTGAAGAAATATTTTCTTTGGTAGCAAGGTTGGAAGTAATCGGTATGTTTTTTGCTCTTTCTACATTAAATAATTTTAAGGTGTATTAAATGGATGTGAAGCCATCATTTTGGAATGGTCAGTTAGAATAAGAAGTCTACATTGAGAAACTATAAGGATTTCAATGTTCAAACTATTTGGATTATGTGTGTATATTGAAGAAGGCCCTTTATGGACTCAAACATGCTCCTAGAGCCTAGTACTCTAAGTTGGATAGGTATTTGCAACTGCAAGGGTTCCAAAGAAAAAGTGTAGGTAGTAATATATACATAAAAATAGAAGGTGATCAATTGTTGATTATTGTTGTCTATGTGGATGATATTATTTTTGGTGGTTCAGTAGTGATGAAATGTGTGTTTTGGGATGTAATGCAAACTGAATTTGAAATGTCAATTCTTGGTGAATTGTCTTTCTTTCTCGGTTTACAAAATGTACAATCAAACAAAGGATTATTCATTTCTCAAAATAAGTATATAAAGGAGATTTTAAGTAAATTCAATATGGAAGAATGAAAATTTTAGTGAGTTCACATATGGTTACTAGATTTAAGTTATGTAAATATGATGAATCAACTTCAGTAAACCAAACTATGTATAGATCCGCAATTGGTAATTTGTTGTATGTAATTGAATCTAGATCTAATATAATGCAAGCTCTTGGGATGGTGGCTAGATTTTAGGTAGAACCTAAGGAAACTCGTGTCAAAGCAATAAAGAGGATTTTTAGATATTTGAAGGCCACAATGGATTTTGGTTTATGGTATCCAAAAAGTGATAATTTTACTCTGACTGCATACACAGATGTAGATTGGGTAGGAAACATAGATGACCAAAAGAGTACAAGTGGGAAGTGGAATACATTGTAGCAACCTCATGTTGCACTCAAGTATGGTGGATGAAGCAGAACCTGAAGGAGATGAAGATTGTGATTGATGAACCTATTTCCATTATTTTTGATAATACCAGTGCTATAAACATCTTAAATAATTTGGCAATGTACTCAAATAAAAATCATATTGCAATCAAGTATCATTTTTTGAGAGAGAAGTTTGCAGAAAAGGAGATAAAATTGGAATATATTGCTTGACCAACGAGCAAGTAGAAAATATTTTCAAAAAATCGCTTTCTAAGGATACTTTTGAGTTTCTCCGACAAAATCTAGGGGTTGTTTCTCCCTCCTCTTGAATCAAGAGGGAGCATAGGGTGATGGGGATATTTTTCTACCTACTGTAAGAAGGCTAGGTGGTCTTGCAGAATATCTTTTGTAGTAATGTGGCATGGACTCAGGGGGAGTCTATTCAGGAAATAGATTTTTGAATTGCGCAAGGTGAAAAAATGCAAAGGGGAGTGTTAACCTTTGCCACTAATGTCAAAGGGGGAGAAATGGAACTCAAAATGCTATATCTTCTAAGGGGAGAAAGTAGAACTCGGTTTGAACATAACTAGTCTATCTTTGTGTGTGGCTAGAATTTTTATGTTTTCCATCAATGACAAAGGGCGAGATTTTTGAACAAAGGTTGTCATTGATGTCAAAGGAGCTCTTTTTTTTTAAAGCCTAAATATTTTCAAGATAGTAGTGAGAATTAAATGAATTTGTAGTACCATAACTTTCTATGTCGGTAATTGTACTATTATATTATTTTGAGTTGAAAAAGTATATATTGTTAGCTATATTTTCAAAATAAGTTGAGGAGTGTTTGTGTTACCGAAGTGTGTTGTGTAGTATTAGTTGAACAGCTAGAGTTAAATGTATCATACTTGGAAATTAGAAGATAAGTGTGAATTTTACTAACTATATCATGCATGCATTTATTCACTATGATAGAAGTAATCTAGAAATATATATCAAAATGTTGAAAGTCAATTTCTCTATGTAGAGTATTTTTTTTGCAATATTGTTATGCTCTGTATTCTCTATTGGGTGTGATTTTTGCTCTATAGTTTGAAAGGAGAATATGCCTACACATGCTTTATCATATTCTAGTTTTTCGGAAGATATATTTATCATGCAAAAATATTGAAGTGACAAAAGGTTCTTTGAGTCTATCAATCAACCAAGTGGTGTTTTAGAACTGTGTGTGGTAATGGCTATTAGCATGCGGTACCTAGAGGTAGCATGGAGTATTAAGATAGTTCTAGGTTAATGTTCATGTGGAATCACATGACATCATGTTGATTTAGGAATGACTTGTTACACATTTCATAAAATTTGAATTTAGGTCCACCTTATATCATCCTGGTTAATTGTTGATCCATGTCCGACATGGAAGAGAGTTAATATAATTTCATGTATATATTTATTAGTTTCACAGATGCATAATGTGAAGTACAATTGAAGAGAAGGTAGTGAATATACAAGGAAAATATCTTACGAGCTAGTTATTCAAGGATAATTGCTTCTCAATTGTACACCACTATCAAAAGATCATAAGGAGAGTGGGAGAGTTTCATAAGAAAGTTCAAAACTTGTGTAAGTTGTGTAATTATCATTGAAGATATGTAAGCTTCATCTTTATAATCTAGTGGGACTGGTGTCCCACTTGTTGTATTGATCTATATATTTGGGATTAGTGGCTCCAATAGGTTGGTGCCTATAGATACAATTAGGGATTGGTGTCTCCAGTAGGTTGGTGCCTACTTCATATTGTAAAATTCACTTTTTATATTTCTTCTTTGTGAGGTTGGATTTGGAAAATAGTTCTAAGTAGTTATTCTCATCATGATTTCTCCCATCTTTGGTTTCCACGTGCATCTGGTGTTCAATTGTGTGAAAGTGTGCTCACTGCTTTATTAGTAGTAGTGTTGATTCTAGTTACATATTCAAGTATATGTGTTTAAGTTAAGGTTTTTAAATATATTTAATTTACCAATTCACCCCCCTTCTTATTAGACTATGTTCCCTTCAATTGGTATCAGATCCAAGTTCCTTAAAGAAGCTTAATAGCTTGAGGTAGATTCAGAATTGCACACTTAGTAGCTCAAGAAGGATTACTTGCAAATAAGGCACCACTCTTTGATGGATCCAATTATGCATTATGGATTATAAGGATGGAAGCTTACTTGACGGCTCTTGAATTAGATGTGTGACAATAAATTATAGATGGTTATGAGGTTCTTGAAAGTGTTCCAAGGAACCCAACTAGAAAAAAGGCATATGAAAACAATGTTATGGAAATAAATGCTATTTTATGTGGATTTTCTAACTTTGAATATATGATCATGCATTGCAAGACAACAAAGGAAGTGTGGGATAAATTATGCAACATCTATGAAAGTGATAACAAAGTCAAAAAATTAAAGCTAAAACTCATCAGAGTCAATTTGAAATTTTGAGAATGAAGGACGAAGAAAACATTGTTACATTCCTACTCAAGGTGGATGAAGTTGTTAACTCTATCAGAGGTCTTGGTGATGAAATTAAGGAAAGTATGATTGTGAAAAAGGTACTCAAATCTCTTCCCATAAGGTTTGATTCTAAAGTATTTTCTATTGAAGAGGCTAGAGAAATCAACACTCTAAAAATCGATAAATTAGATGAAATTTTGACTACTTTTTAAATGAGGTTTGATAGTGATAATTCTATAAGGAAATAGGTCATATTCAAAGCATCTCAGAAGCAAGCTAATCCTGATTCACATGTTGGATCAGATTTGGAGGAAGCAAAAAATTTCAAGAAGTTACAAAGAGGTTTCAAAAAGTATAAATGTAAGTTACCTTTCAAATGTCTTAATTATGGTGAATTAGGACATTTTATGGATAAGTTCCCTTACAAAGACACTAACAATGTTGAGAAAAATAATGGAAAGAAGCCATTTCTGAAAGGGAGTAAATTTCAAAAGAAATAGAAGGGTTTCTTCATTAATAAAGAAGGCTACTCAAATGATGAAGAAGATTAAGACACATCCAGAGATGAAAAATAAAAGGTTGTGTTCATGGCTATAGAAACTATTGAATAAGATAGAAATGGATTCCACCAACAATGAAGATGAATTAGATCTTGTGTCCATCAATTGCTTTGTGTTGGTAAAGGAATTAAGAGATTGAAGAAAAGAATCGTTGAGGAAGTAAAGGAAAAATAGTATGTATCTCATAATCTTGAGAAGATAGAGAAGATAATCATTGCCCTGAAGACTAAAGTAGAGGAAGAAAAAAGGATCGAAGAAGTTTTGATTGAAAGGTTGTTGTCAAGAGACAAGGATTGTGAAAAACTTGAAGCAAAAATTGTGTCACTAAGGAAAGATCTTGATAAAGTAAATCATCAAATTAAGCTGAAGTTTGGGAAAAAAACTGAAATTCCAGATCATATTATTGATATTTATAGGTCTCTGTATATCAAAATCAGTATTGATTTACTAGATGGACTGAAGAACAAAGTGACTAAATAGTTTGTGAAGCTTGCTAAGGAAAATCTGAAAGGAACTAGTTCTGGAAGCACAAAGTCTAAATGGAGTACTACAATCAATGATGGTAGAATGTAGAATGATGGTTCCATCCAAGTACAAAGGAAGAATAGAAAATCCAGAAGAAAATATTCAAGAGGAAAATGAGATAATACCAAGTTCAATCATTCTTTTTCTTGTTATTGTTTTAATTGCAATCATTTTGGACATAAGGTTGTGGATTGTAGAAAAGTTATGGTAAGAAGAAATAACTTTGTTAGTAGTAATGTGTTTGCACCAAGTTGTAAAATTTCAATATCATTTTTCACAAGTGTGACAATTTTGGACACATTGCTAGAAATTGTAGAAGACATTTTGTGAGTACTCCTCTATCGAAAACAAGAAGAAATGGGTTAAAATGTTATAGTTTTGAATCAGATAAAGTTTGGAAGAATAAACTAGAAGAGAAGAAATTAGAGAAATTCACGATAGCTCAGAATACACTACATGCTTAAAAGGAGAACCTATGGATCATTGATAGTGGATGTTCAAGTCACATGACTGATGAAAAAGTAATTTCATGTATTTCAAGAAATTTGATGGAGGTTTTGTAACTCTTGGAAACAATTCAATTGCCAAGATTATTAGTAAGGGTACTTTGATTCTAGATGATAGTAGGATAAAAACTCATAATGTTCTATATGTTGAAGAATTACATAACAATATTTTAAGTGTAAGTCAAATATATGATAAAGGTTACAAGCTCTATTTTAGTGCTAAGTCTTATGAATTCAAGAAATATGGTGTCGAAGAGTTGATTACGAAAGGAAGCAGGATTAAAAATGACATATATCATCTCAATGAGTTGAATGGATAAAACTATTTTTTTTATATAGAGAGAAGAAATTTGGCTTTGGCACAGAAGGTTGGGACAACATTAATTTTGATGATATTTTGAAGATTAGTTTAAAAGGAATGGTCCAGGACATGTCGAAGATTAAGAAGACTCAATCTACTAGTTGTAAACCATGTTATGAATGAACATAAATAAAGTCTAGATTTCTTGCTAAGAAGTACCCTACAACAAAGCCATTGTATTTGATCCATACTGATCTATGAAAACTTATGAGGACTAAGAGTCTACAAGGTGACAGGTATGTTATGATGCTTATTGATGATTACACTAGAATGACTTGGATTATTTTTTTTAAAGAGAATTCAAAATCATTTGAGAAGTTTAAAGCATTCAAGGCATTAGTTAAGAATGAAACAACAAAAAAAAATCAAGGTTTTAAGATTGGATAGAGGTGGAGAATTCACTTATGATTGGTATGGTGAATTCTATGAAGAACATGGGATCTGGAGGCAATTTTCTACCCCTAGGACTTTGTAGTAGAATGGAGGTTTTGAGAGAAAGCACCATACTATACAAAAGATGGTCAAAACAATGTTAATTCAAGGAAGCTTAGTAGATATATATTGGAGAGTAGTTCAAACTGTAGTATGTATTTTGAATAGAGCCCAAATTAGACCAAATATTAAAAGAAACACCATATGAGTTGTGGAGAGGAAGACTGGCTTCACTCAGACATCTCAGGATATTTGGAAGAAAATGCTACATCAAAAGGGATAAAGAACATCTAGGTAAGTTTGATTCCAAATTTGATGAAGTTATTTTTCTTAGTCACTCTATAACAAGCAAAGCATATATATGTTACAACAAAAGGCTAAAGATGATTGTGGAAAGTTCCAATGTAAGAGTTAATAAAATAATATAGTCTACTAGTATTATGAATGTATAAGATGAAGGAGATCCAATCCACAACAGTGATGAAGACTTGGAAGTTGACTCTAAGAAGGTTGTTACAAAGACTCCAACAAAGTATGTTCAAAAGAATCACTCTGAAGACTAGATTATAGGACATAAGGACACTAGGATTTAGACCTGGAAGAGAATTGGGAAGGAAAATGAGAAAGTACATTTCGCATTATTATCAAATATTGAACCTAAATCTTATACAAAAGAAATCAAAGAGAAAGGTTGGATAGAAGCCATGGAGGAAGAACTGAATTAGATCAAGAAGAATGAAACTTTAGAACTAGTTCCAAGACCTAAAATCAATAATTTTATTGGTACCAAATGGGTTTTTAAAAATAAGCTAAATGAAGATGGAGAAGTGATCCAGAACAAGGCCAGACTTGTGTGTAAATGATATGCTCAAGTTGAAGGAATTTATTTTGAAGAAACATTTGCTTTGATAGAAAGGTTGAAAGCAACCAAGATGTTTTTGGCTCTTTCTTCATTCAATAATTTTAAGGTGTATCAAATGCATGTGAAGTAAACATTTATGAATGGTTAGTTAGAAGAATTCTACATTGTGTTGGGTGAAAATCATGTAATCCCTTTTAACAGATTACAAAACCTTAATTTCAGCCACAGTTACATGAGATAGAATCTCTCCTCTTAGAAAGGGGAGGCACCCTTCTTATTGCTTATTGAAACTAAGGAAACCTAATTAGATATTTACAACTATGTACACTAAATTAACGGTTTTGGGGTGTGTCACATTCATGATTCTCTCTTTTTTCAGAGAATATTTTTTACAATGTCTCATAGTTTTAAGTTCCTAGTGCAATACAACTTCAAACTAAAACTAAGCAATAATTCCAATATTCCTATCTTGTGAAAGAAAATCCTAGGAATACCAGCATGATAATGATAAATGATAAATAAGAAAAGCTCATGAAGGCACAAAGTCATTTTGTAGCTTCCAACAATGAATTTTCCTCTTGAAGATAGCAACCAGCGTTGTATGAGAAGTACAAAGTCTTATATATACTCCACAATAATCCCACGAACAACATGAATGAATATACACACAAAGTCTTGTAGAGAATTCACCAATAGTATTCAATCAATATCAAAAATTTGAGTAAAAAGTGTAACTCAAAGTTTACAAAAATTTACTCAAATCCCTTTCAATCTCAATTACTAATCACTACCAATTCGATCAAATTAAAAGATAATTGTTTCCAACACAAAGTTTGATATGAAACTTCACTTCTTTATTGATCAAAGTTAGACTCACAAAGATGAATTCAAAGTTTCAATATTTTCTTCTCAAATGGGCAGCACTTTGTTGTAAAATATAAAAGGTCGCCATTACAAAAGAATCCTCTTATTTATAGATGGGAGAGGAGAGAAAATCTAGGAAAATCTCACCTAACTAGTCGATTTATTCAAAAATGTTGTGCACCATTATAGGAAAACATCTTTGTTTTTACATGTAATTACATTTTTCAAAATGACATGTAAGATGTCAAAGCCTATTTACAAAATGCATAGAATAAATCATATAAACTATCTAACACTAGAGATACAAGAAGTCTTTATGGTTCCTTGCATTGGGCATGGAAGTCTTAATATTTCTTCTTTGTCTCTCACATGAATACCTCATCTGGACCAACTATATAGTCAATAATGGTATGAACTCTTGTGATTGATCTTCTTGTAGATGAGCAAATTTTCTTGCATCTATCTAGATGTGTCTTGAGATTGTCAAGAGAAAGTCGTACATCACATATGGCGTGTATGGAAGTCTTTGAAAATAATTCATCTTCCACTTGCTTCATGATAGCTTCCATGAATATTTGAGAAATCTCACTGACTAGGAGGAAATTATGATCATCATCAAAGAGCTTACCCAGTAACTCCTCAATTCCATTCACCATGATGACACAATGTCCTTCAAAATCTTCTTGTACTTGTTGGATGTCCTCGATGAGAGATTTGATCACTTGTATGCGATTCTTAAGAGATTCTCTTATTTCCACATACTTCTCTTTGTTGGGAATTACCCCAACTTCCACTAATTTACTCAAATTTGTCTCTTTCATTTGTGACCAAAATGAGAGACATATTTTCATTTCTTTATGCTCTTTGGAAAGTGTGTTTTCTTCTTTTTTAACCTCTAATTGCAACTTGGCTATTTGAGTAGTCTTTTCATCTGTAACAGCTATGAGCTATGAGCCATGTTCTATTATCTCATCAAAGAAATCATATAACACCTTACCCTTGGAGACAAAATTCTCCACCTTTGGCACTGTTGGTTCCTCGAAATTCACCATGGCCATAGGTTGTACATTCTCTAAAGAGCCTGCAATATTCCTCAAAACTGATGCATAACGCTCAGCTTTATCCTTGTACATATCTATGGCCTGCTCCATCTTATCAATCCTTCTTGATAATGCATTCAAGACCACTTGTGCATCTTCTTTTGCACTTGCATTTGTTACCTTACCAAGCTAAAATATTGTGACAGTGTAATCTTTCATGATTATATCCCCTTGTTCATGTGGGGGTAAACCAATATCTACAAACTTGTGACCTGATTTTTCAATATGAAGCCTTGAATGAACTTTAGCCTTCTTCCCCTTAGCTTTTGGAGGAGCTATCTCTTCAAGGTCAAGCTCATCTAGGGAAATCATTTGTTTCTTTTTCTTTGATACTTGTGAGATTAGCCAAGGCAGAAGAGGTGAAGTATATCCTTCTTGACTTACTGTCAACTGCTTTAAAGCCACTTATGTAGGAATAGTTGATATTGTAACAATCGGGGTAGAATCAGTCATGATAGCTCCAGTGGACTGCAAACCAAGTGGATCCTACAAAGAATCATTCATGAACCTGTGAAATTCAGCCTCTAAAGAGATATCAAATGATGGAGATGATAAATTTGGAATGGATGAGGGAGAACTCAAAGAAACATCAAAATTTTATAAGTTGGAAATTCTAGGAGCAGTGGTAAGGAATGTTGATACTGAAGGGGGAACGGAAACATTCACTGCATGTAAAGTTGTTGTATGAGGAGGTGAGGTAGGAAGAGGAGGTGGAGTAGTTGGATTTGAAGGAGTGTGAGGGATATTGGTAGTAACATGTGATGATGTTTGGGGAATATCTTCAAAAATATTCTCATGGGGAGATAGTGGTTGCTCATCATCATGCCTGATTTCCTCCTCATTACCTTCTTCTTCACCTTCATCTTTCGTAGATTCTTCCTCATCAGATTCTTATGATTCTTCACTTTCGTTCTCTTCTTCTTCTTCGGATGATTGTTCCTTAGAAGAAATATCCTTTCCTTTTGCATGTGGTTTTTCTGATTTTGTAGCCTCATCTTCTTCAAATGTTTGTGTTGCACTTTTACCAAAAGTAAACTTGATCTTAGGACCTCTTTGAGAAGAAGAGGAAGTTTTAACATGCTTGTTTTTTGTGCAGAGCTCTTTTCATTGGCTAGTTTCTACTCCAAGTGTTTCTCATTCTAATGTTGTCCTAAAATATTTCATTTGAAAGCCATTCCTATGCAACCATTCAGTTGTGTTATGCAAAATAGGAGCAAGTCTTTATCTAATAGAACGTTCTTTCTTAGACCATTGCATTGGAGGTAAAGGTTTCCTAGCAATTTCACCCTCTTCACAAGAAGAATTCATGATGTCGCCAGGATCTTTGAAATCCTCTAGAATATCAGCTACACCAAGATCTCTGATTTTCTCTACTGTCAACCTGCAAAAATCCATTCTCTGAATGTCTTCTTTATCTCTACAGTCCGCCCATATATCCTCAAACCAGTAGACATGTCGATGATCTTTCTTTAGTTTCCTATTCACATTTCAATAGTCAAAGTCAAATATGTATCTATATGTCCTTATAGTCATGATTTCCATTTCTGCAGCAAATGACTTTACTTTTGTACACTATGAATAGTATATCTACCAATAGTCAGTGGAAACATGAAACCTGGCTTGTGGATTCTTTGGCATTCCTTGTGAACTAAGATCAATTGTCTACATAGCTCCATTAGTATCTACTTGTCTGAAGGATATCTAGGTAACATGTATGGACACCCAGTATACCAACCTACTCTCATATATGTGAAAGTTGGAAACTACAAAAAGATGCATCCAACCTTACTAACAACTTTGTAGGCTTCATCTGATACTCTTTTCTTTTCAAGATTTAGATCAAAAGTGAATAGTAGGGGTGCAAAGAAAGAATTTGTGACTCTTTTGAAATGTTTAAGACTTTCTCTTAAGGTTATCTGATAATAAAAATCATACACAGGTACAACATTTATGTTTCCTTTTGTAGACAACCCTATAAATTGCCTCATGACTGTAGCAACATATACCAAATAGGAAGTCATGTAAAATTTCAAAGTGGTTGGTACTTTGATCAATTGTTCATGAATTTCATCACTTATATGAGTTCCCCAATCTATGTGTGCTTTTCTTCTCCTAATGATGTGCATGTACTCATACATCCAATCTTGGAAATGGCATGAAATAGGTAAGCCATTCACCCTGCTTAGGAGAGTAATCATATCCCTAACATCCTCATTTAAATCACTTCAAGAAAGTCCTTTAGGCCATCTTGAGATAGTGTTCCTTGGATATTTCAACCATTGAGTATTAATCAATGTTTTAGCTTTATTTGGATCCTTTCCATAGACCTCTTATGCCTATTGAATCAAGATTTTTGTATATTGTTCCATGTGTGGCACCCAAAAAAACAATATCAAAGAATTCAGGATCTAATATCATCATGACTTGTCCAGCAGAATCTCTTACACTTTTGTCGTCTTTGATATAATGAGATGCAACATGGAGAAAAAAACTCTATGCAATGAGTGGTAGTTGGAAATGAGGACACTAAGTGCAAGTTGCTATGAACAATGGATTTTAAATTTTCTTCTAATAGTTTCTTCTTAGTTCTTTTTACAAAATCTTCCATATCTTGACGACCAACTTCTATGTCTTTGATTTCATCCACCTTTGAGATCACAACAGTAGGTGGATGAATGCCTTGGTATTTGTACTTTATCTTTCCCTTCTTCTTAGAATATAATGGAGGATTTTTTGATGTCATCTAAGAATATCAAAATCTAATGAAAGTCACCTTCAAAGATCACCTTTGAAAGTTAACTACAAGAAACAATGGACTCAGAGACATTAGGAGAATATGCATTATGAGCATGAGTTGGAATGTGTGAAGCAAGTAGGAAATTTGGAGAGAGTGAAAATGAGCTATGGATCATGGAAATTGGAGCATTAGCAATGAAACAAGGTTCGGAGTGCAAATGGAATGATTTTTGAGTGTTTAAGTGGAAAACTATTTTTTGCATAGGAGCGTTGAAAATCAGCGCTCCTACGTATGGTGAAATTCATTTACATGTAGTAGCATTCAAAAATAGTGCTCCTACATGCCTTAAGCATTTGATAGGACTTGTGTTGGGGTACTAAAAATTAGTGCTTGTGAATTTTTTGGGAAAGATCAAACTCATGCTCAAGTGCTAAAAAACACTGCTCAAGCATGTCTTTTCAATTGGAGTCAAGTGTAAGGGTGGGCATTTTCACCGCCTTCGCATTTGGGAGGAAAGTTACTTCGTGTAGGAGCGGTGATTTTCACCACTCATACATCTTGGAGTTGGTGGAAAACTTGGGTTTAGAAGAAAGTATTTTTACCACTAAAGCACGTGAGGGAAGATCTATCAATGTTCGAATGGCTTAAATGTCTACTCAAACATCTTAAGAAATGGGTCATTTGGATGTTCAAGCACTAAAATTTAGTGCGTGTACACTTAACAGAGAAGATCACCTAACGAAGCGGTAAAAATTATCACTCTGAGGACAAGTATGAGACACTCAAATGAAAATCTTAGAAACACCACAATGGGGATAGATATTCAGGTGGCAAAAAAAAACTCAAAACACTGAGAAAACAACATGCAAAACAAAGACTAGGGCACATTTTTAACAGAAAATGAAGATTCAATAAAAGTATTGAAACCCTAGTCTCAAGAGAAAAGCAAGAAAGAGATAACATTAAAGATCAACAAAGAAGAAAGACAAAATTATACCTTATGAAAACTATGGAAACCCTAGCTTGAAAGCCCACAGAAACCACAAACACAATCTCATTTAGAGCTTGAAGAATGATCCACGTGATGAGGAAAGGAGAGGATGGATTAAAAATGAGGATAAATTAACCTAAAAAAACTTTAATAAGTCATTTAAAATGATCATTAATGAACTCGGTATGCATTAATGACTGTGTACAAAAAGGGAGGGAAAATGTAAGAGTGGTGAAAATCACCACTCCAACATTTTTTGAAACATCAGAGATGCACTAGTGGTAAAATTCATCGCTCGTGCATGTGAAGGGTTAGTGCAAAGTGTAGGAGCGGTGATTTTCACCGCTCCAACACTTGGAGTAATTTTTCAAACATAAAGCTCATGTAGGAGCGTTGAAAATTAGCAGTGAAAAATTAACTCTCAAAAAGTGGGAATTAACAAAAATATCCGTTTCGAATATTTTTGAAAGAAGAACAATTAGAGATGCTCAAATAGACAATTTGAGGTTTAGGAATACGCATCGAGGGAAATCAAAATTTTCCTCATTTTGTGTGCTTGAAGTACATGGAACTATGAAACAAACAAGTTTCGTAGGGGGTTATCCAATGAATTGAGCAATGTTAGATTCGAGGATAACACATTGAACAACTGGAAGGGTTTAAACGTTTGGACAATCTAAATTATGTGTGTTGATTGAAGAAGGAACTTTATGGGCGTAAAAGGCTCCTAGAGCTTGGTACTCAAAGTTGGATAGCTATCTGCAACTGTAAGGGTTCCAAAGAGGAAGTGCAAACAATAATCTATACATAAAAATAGAAGGTGATCAATTGTTGATTGTTGTTGTCTATGTGGATGATAATATTTTTGGAAGTAGTGATGACATGTGCAAAGTGTTAGAGAATGTAATGCACAGTGAATTTGAAATGTCAATGCTTGGTGAATTGTCTTTCTTCCTTGGTTTACAAAGTGTACAATCATACAAAGGCTTGTTATTTCTTAGAACAAGTGTAGAAAGGATATTTTTATTAAGTTCAAGATGGAAGAATACAAACTAGTGAGTACACCTATGGTTATCAAATGTAAGCTGAGTAAATATGATGAATCTACTTTGACATACTTGACTATATATAGATCCATGATTGGTAATTTGTTATATGTGACTACATCTAGATAGTATATAATGCAAGTTGTTAGGATGGTGGCTAGATTTAAGGCAACACCTAAGGAAACTCATGTGTCATGCCTCATTCCTTGCATTATTTAACTATTGAATTGAGAAAGATAAATTAATAAAAAAAATGTTTTTTTCAATTTTCAGATTTCATGGAGAATAAAATAAAGAGTTTAGTTTTGCTCGTTCATATTACTATAAGAATATATTTAAATATAAAAGATTAGACATAAAAATAATTATAAATTTGAATTGCGATATTAATATTAGATTAAATAAATAAGATTTAGTTTTAAATTAAAAGAATGAATTATTGAAAATAATTATTAAGCTACTATAAATTGAATAAAACTAAAATTTGTATGCATTAAAATGCATGTTACATGCAAAAGGGATAATTAAAGGAAACGTAGTGGAGGCACTGCATGGAGCGGTAGTTTTCTTTTCCACGATGGAATTTATGGAAGAAGTGGGGGCAACACTTCGAGGATAATGCTATGAGATTGAAATGATTAGTGGACAGAAGTGGCATTCAATTGTAATACAAAACCTACCATTCATTCTCGAGCTACCATTCTTGCACAAACAAGACCGCAGTCAAGACCTTGCTATGACTAATAGATAAAAAAATATATATGCTTTCCACTTCATTAACTCAAACTTCTTCACAATCTCTCATGAGTAGTGGTTCATGAGAACCCATCTCTCATGATAGTGAATGGTCCACTTAGCACTCATTCCATCTAGGTGATGCTCACAAAGGTGAAGCATTGGACCTTCCCGAGAGGTCACCCATCCTAGTACTACTCCAGTTCAAGTGCGCTTAACCTCAGAGTTTTCTCCAAGGTTAAGCCCACTTAGCTTGCAACCCCATTTCCAAAACCTTCAGCAAGTTTTGTACCTTATGAACCATTCATTATAGAGATCCTTTAGCTCATCAATTGATAAGTAGGAGGTATTTTCCACAATGTGTCAAATTATGATGTTGCTATCAAGATTCAACTATGTAGTTTTATGATTCAAACTCATTCACCCATGTTTCATGAGTAGTGGTTCACAAGAACCCATCTCTCATGATAGTGAATGGTTGCTAAGTGGTTGAATGTTGATAGCAATATCATGGTTTTACATGGTTGAACTGTACGATAGATGAATTAGAATAATATTATAAAAGGGAAAGTAGTGTTACATTTTCATAGATTGTTGCATGTACTACAATTATTTCCTATAGAGAGGAAATGACATTAGAGGTTCAATGCATGATAACTTTTGTTACATGAAAAGATATGAAATGCAATACGGTATTTAAAATTGCATGCCAAAAAGGTCTTAATACTTGTCCAATAGAATTGCATGTAGAATTTTTACATTTATAATTTAATGCTTGGAATATTTAAATTGGGGAAAGATGACAATTTAATCATTGGTCAAAAGGTCATTTGTTGAAGGAAATTGCATATTGATTGTGTATATTACCATAAAATATATGAAGTGGTGAATGAAGAGAATCTTATTATTATTTGGAAAAAATGGAAAAAATAAAGAGTACTTTTCTTACTTTGATCATTGCATGTCATTGATATCATGAGTGTTTCTTACTGTGACTAATATGTATGCTACTATGTTCCTAGTTGATTTCTTGTTGTGAATACCATTTGTGTTATTGTATTTTGTGTAGGAAATACATTCATTTTAAGATAATTGAAATATTCTAAGACCGTGTATTTATTATTATGAGAAAATTTTCACCTATAGCATTGATGATGAACTATTAAGTTTCTTTACATGACTGGCATATGCATTCTAGAGTGTACCTAGTTTGTGTTTGAATTTCTTGATATTTTTAGATGTAGATGTGTCATGCTTCACTATTCCATTACTCCAATCAGATTTGCATAGCTATTTTTCTTCATGTTGGGTTGGGCATTCTTCTTTCAAGAAGAATTATAGGGAAGTGAATCACTTTGTGGTAGGGTGGAAATGTACTCTAGCATTATTCTCTCCCTCGATGTTGTCAAAGGAGTTAAATGTAGGAAGAATCTTGTCAGGAAGGTTCTTATTATGTTTCATTATATAATCTTGTTCTCAATCATATGGTCTATTGTAAGGAATACATTCCTTTATATTATGCCTTAATATTGGCATACGTACTCTAAATTTCTTGTCTTAATATAGTTCCTTGTCTCTATTTTTGAATATTGAACACTTGTCATTTTTATATGCTCCTTATTTGTGTGATATGTGTAATTTGTTAATTTTATTATGTGGGGGATTTTATATTTGGTATCAAAGCTTAAGGTTCGACACTAGGGCCTTAATTTCACTTTTCTCAAATGTGACACTTGATTGCATGAACCTCCTAAAAGTGCTTAGCGCAAGATGCATAAGTCTTTAGATGCATCATGTAATAGAGAGTCTCTTTGATAATTTCATAGCTAACAAGAAAGGGATGATGTACCTTGTCTTAGAGTCCTTAGAAGTGAAATTAATCGCTCTTAGTGTAATCTGTTTAGCATATAGATTTGATTATAGGAGTGTGTATGTGTAAGTACTTGATTACCTTTACTATTGCCATGTGGATTCATGATATATGCTTGTATACTCTAGGGATTAGTGTGACTATACAACTATTGCTTAAAATTGCATTAAGTTCAAATCTTGCATTGCATGGAAGGAAACTTTCTTTACATTTAAATTTGCATAGTATCATAGTATGGAGTTAAGTACTATAAGCATCATAAAGCCATTTCTTTTGTATGATAAGAGACAAGTATATGTATGAACAATCTCAAAATAATGAAATGAATACATGTAGGCATCATCATGTTATCAATTGCATTAAAATAAAAGAGTCGGTTAAAAGAGCATATGCATGTCATGATAAATATGTAGTAAAATCCTAAGAGTGGACCCAACTTTTGCATAGTGTGCATATTAATATATAGAAGGGAAACTTAGATGATATGAGCTCTATGTGTTGCATGATGATAATAATACATTTAAAAAGACTCTTGAGCATGATGTGATTAGAATATTGTTATTGGTGTACTTGCATGGTGTGCATGGTACCTCATTCTCATAAGGATCCATAGTAATAACCCATTCAAAATTATTACTTAATTAATATTATTGTAAATGAAACATGAATATACTACAAATTAAAAAGACATAACTAGTGGCTAAAGTAAATCATTGCTACACATGTCTAATTAAAATGATTCAAAGATTATTATATTCACTTCAAAAGTCAAATTACAATATCAAGTTTGACTTGGCTCTTAAGGTCATAATATCATTATATTGTACATATTACATCAAGTACAAGAATGAATTACATCAAGTTACATTTTAGACTATTAGTCTTGTGAACATCTATGGTTCTTCTTGACACTCACATCCACTGGTGGATGAGAACATGGTTGAAGCACTTTACTTCCCAACCATGAAGCTTAGGCTTCCCCGGTATTCTTTCGACTTGAAGAATGCCCAACCCTACACGAAAATTTTAGTAAAAGAACAACCTACAAGGTGGAATCTGGTGCATTCCCATACATCAACATGCAATTTCTATCTACAAATTAGAAAAGAAAGTGCAAGATCTATGTTAGGAATGGAAAAGAGTGAAATCATAGATTTCATTCATGTACATACATAATGAACTATATTTCCTGACCAAGCATAAAAGTGTGTTGCAACAACAACAAATGATAGGTTCTAGTAAAGAAAACCTATACTGTCTGAGCTCCATTTCGACACCCATCCTAGAAGGTGACTTTCTACTATAACATCTATCTACCCTCTAGTAGTAACTACCCATAGATTCTCTAGTCAACTAAGGTATCACTGTTCTATTCTAATATTCAAAATATTTTTTCACAAATTTCTTCCCAAGAAGAAACAAAATGCTAATTATACTCTAACTGAAATCAAATTTATGATTCACAAAGCAATTCATCAATCAGTCACACCATTCTTATGACTATTTTCTACTTATCATCTTAAGTATTCTCCCTTTTAAAAATGTGCTAAAAACAAAAGAAGGTATGTCAAAAGTATGTGTGTGCACATAGATGAAGTCTATGTGCATACACATATATGTGCCTACTAATTTAACTTTGTGTATACATTCTGAAATAATCATTAATTCAGATTGCAATCTTTAAACATTATTCTAACTGATGTTTCATTGTCAAAATAAAGAAAACAGAACAAGTCTACACTAACAGTTTCACACATATTGTTTAGCATTCTCACTATTGTATTTCTCTAACATTTTTATTTACATAAGAACATTCATTATTTGAACAAAATAAATACTGTTTCCTACTAAACAATTATGAAACCAGCTATTCTCGTATGAACATTCACTATGTAAGCAAAACAAATACTGTTTCCTACTAAATAGTTGTAAAACTAGTACATTCATTATTATAATAGAACATGTACCATTTCCTACTAAACAATTATAAAACATGTTTTCAGCTATAAAGATAATTTTTTAACAAATTCAACACATTTTTGTTTCAACTAAATAGTTACATTTAAAGTCAAATATTATCGTTTACTCTGTTTATTCATCTCTAACTATTTAAATGAGAAATGATCACTTAACAAGCATATGTTCATTATTAAAACATAATAGTTCTTCCACATAATACAAAAAATAATCAAGTCAAGATTTCCCCGTTTCATACACAGGGAAAATATAACTAATGTTCAGACAATATTCATTCCCTTTAGGCTACAAAAATAGACTATGGTTGCTCTAAGTCAACCAATCCCCAATGGTTGGGTCCTCTGTTCTAAACATCAATAATATATTTGAAATTTTCCCATGTGGGCTTGTCATTTTAAAACATGCATGCAGAGATATTCTACATGCAGTCCTTGTCTACATCCCAAACATGGATTTCATGCCCCTGTTCTCATCGAACAGGGTCAGTTTCTTACCCAATGACAGCATACATACATTTGCATGGCTTAAGAAAGATTCTACATAGCCCCCTTTCTGTTATTGTCCCATTCGATAACAAGGTTTTGATAAAATACAAGAAAAATACAATATTCAAAGGGTTCTCTTATCCTCCCAGATTGTAATCAATCCTACACAATGAATAATGGAAACATACACACTTTCATCAGAATAAATTCCAATAGCCATACTAGGTTGAACATTTAAATGTAAAAGAGTTAATGACCGAGCCCTTTGTAGCTCTTTGAGCCTCAACCAACTGCTAAGATGGTAACAAATCCTTTTAAAAAATAAAACACGAGGTTCTAAACCCTCTTTCAAGGGATCATCGATTGATCCATGACAATGTTTGCTCATCATAATTTACAATGAAATGGAATAAGATTTTGATTTCCATCAAATGGCTTGCATGAGAGAGTGTTGTCTTAAGAACATCCTAAACTTAATATTCTAAAGCTCGGCTTAGCTCAAAGAGCTAGTTGCAAGGTTTCTACAAAAAAGAACTCATGCAATACAACATAGGTTGAGTGACCCAACAGTGGTCGATGCCAGTCCATTTGGCCTAAGGCCATGGCATTTATCAAAATAAAATGTATGTTTGAATGATAATATCGACATATAAAAGGAAAGATTACCATTTGACAATGAGGAAGAAAGAGAAAATCGAGTTTGTTTTCTTAAGTGCTTGGATTACCTTGGATATCATACTTGAATGAGCTTATCTCTTGATTTTTCCATGAGCTTTCTTTTATTTTTCCTTCCCAACAATCCACTTCTCTTCCGTGCTTTTTCGCTCCACTTCCTGTATATTCAAAATGGAAACAACCCATTCTTTTGCATGCCTCTGGTGGACGCATTATTGCCTTGCCACCAGCCACTACACATTCAAATATTGTTATTAATTTCATGGCATACCACTCTACCATAATCTTATTTGATTTTTAATTAACAGTCCAATAGTAGAATCCTACCAGTTATTGAATTGAATTTGAAATATAAATTTGAATATGCATTTGAATATATATATATATATATATGTGTGTGTATATGTATATGTAATATATATATATATATATTCATGTTTATTTAAATGGTTCCATTCTTATTTACCATGTTTTCTAATATTGCATATACATTTATATATATGTGTGTGTGTGTATGTATGTATGTATATTTGAATCTTATTTACATACATGTATGTATATGTATATACATACTTCAATGTATCCATACACTATTACTTACAATAGGGAACTTAAATTCACATTCGAGCATATATATATATATATATATATATATATATATATATATATATATATATTGTTAAATAGGTGCAAGACAACTAAGAGGGGGGTGAATCAGTTGTCACAAAATTCAAACTTCAAAACTTATCAATTCCACAACCACACTATTTTGTTATTAAGTAAGAGCATGAAACACAAATAATAGAAAGTAAATCAACACAATGAACACCATATTTTTACGTGGAAAATCCAATGAGGGAAAAACCATGATGAGGGTTAACTCACAATATAAATATTATAAAACTAAATATAGAGGCTCATTACCAAGGGCTCAATTCCCAGAAGATGACTCACTGTCCAAATACAAAGGCTCACTACGTACAGAAAGGACTCACTATCCAATAGGGAGGCTCACTACCTACAGATACAAAAGAGAACAAAAGATCCACCACAACAATTAACACACATCTGCAGCCTTAAATAAAGTATTGTACAAACCTTAAGCTCACTGCCTTCAGGAATCCAACACAATGAAGAACTGCTACCTCAACACACTTTCACACACTTCTCCTCTTATGATATGTGGCTCAATTCATCACTTTGCATCACACTGTCATACAACTCTTCACAATTCGACTTGTATTTATACCATCTTCAACCTTAGAAACTTTCTCCAAGGTCAGCCACATAAACTTCATTTCATCAATTCAAATTTGGTTGACAACTCAACATTCCCATGGTGGAAAGCAATGAAAGTGGACCAAAAATAAAATACTTAACCAAGACCAAAAAGAAAATGTCTTGAATCAACCACATGCTTCCTTAATTAAATTTTATTCTCTGAATGAAGTGTAAACATAAGGTCGACCAAACCTAATGAAAACACAAATGAGAATTGATGTACATGCTTCCCAACAAGAAGATGACACATAGACACCACAACATGCTTCATTATGCATGAGAACACATCTCAGATTACTTCAGATACATTTGCAGCAAGTGAAACAATCTTCAAACACTGAACTCCTTCCACTAGTCCATCTACACTGTGCAAACACACACAACAATACTGAAACATGACTTTTGGACCACCAAACCTCAAACTTATTTTCCATAACCCATAGAACCCCTTCACAATACATATCCCAAATCCATAAGATCTGAAACAAAATAGTGAAGGATTGTGAAGCAAAAACATTTCCCTAATCCACAGAAGACCAACTCTTCCAGAACAGTTTACATATCGTTGAGTGTAGCTTTCACATACCATCACACCAGAAGCTAGAACTTGAGATTTATCACCATAAGATCACCATTAGAAAACCTTCAAATCTTCACAAACATAGGATCAACACAAGAGAAATGTGGAGCACATACCGAAGCACATTCTGAACACATTCATCACTCTAACTTATCTTCTTTATCAATTTTCTCAAAAGCACTTGGAAACTCATCAAACCATCACATCTACAACATCATAAAGATAGCTCAATGTACTCACATCTCAAAAGCATCTCAACTATACATGTACAATATGCAATATACTTAATTGTCTTCACATCAATGACAACATTATTGACAACACCACCAAACATGCTCATACTTGTAACAATCTCCCCCTTTGTCATTGATGGAAACACATGATGTAAAAATCCATCAAAGACAACATCCTTCAATAATATCTGGGAGAACACCTTCTCTTCCTCTGCAATTGTTTTTCACATAACTTTCTCTCCCCCTTTGAAATCAATGGAAAATATCAAAGACACTGGTCACTCCCCCTTAGGAGTGCACTCATACTGCAACAATGAAAAAATTATCTACTCCCCCTGTGGAGTAGACCCATTTATCAGTCTAGATAAATGAAGAATCTGTGAATTCACTGGATTTATGCACCTTCATGTGCACCTAGTTTGGAGGGCCAATGACCCCCAACAACTCCCTAAGATGCTCAAAAGTATCATTCAGAAGAGCCTTAGTAAATATATCTGTAATTTGTTCCTTTGTTGTCACATACTCTAGTCTGACTTCATTCTCTAGCACCTTTTCTCTCAAGAACTGATATTTGATAGATATGTGTTTTTTTCTTGAATGCATAACTGGATTCTTTGAAATATTTATAGCACTCATATTATCATAGAAAATAGGAATAGGCTCATCACATATTACTCCAATGTCTTTCAAAGTTTACTTCATACACAAAACCTATGTGTAGTAGGATGATGCAGCAATATATTTTGCCTCTATAGTGGATAAAGAAACTGAGTATTATTTCTTACTCAACCAAGAAACCAATCTCCCACCAAGAAAGAAATCACCTCCATTGGTACTCTTCAGGCCATCCATACAACTAGCCCAATTTGTGTCGGTATAAGTACTCAAATTAAAATCAACACCCTTAAGATACCATAAGCCATAATCTGATGTACTTTTAAGATATCTAAATATCATCTTTACAGTTGTAACATGTGCCTCTTTAGGATCTGTTTGAAATATGGAAACTATACCTATTGCATGCATAATATCCAGTCTAGTAGCAAAAAGATACAACAGTCGACCAATCATAGATCTGTATTTGCTCTGATGAGTTTTAGCAGATTCATTATCTTTGCTCAGTTTACATCCAGTTACCATAGGAGTACTAACCAGTTTGGAATCATCCATCCCAAACTTCTTCAGCATCTCTCTTACAAACTTGGATTGTGAAATGAATATCCCTTTATCAGTTTGATTCACTTGAAGACCAAGAAAGAAATTCAATTCACCAATCATAGACATCTCAAATTGTTTTTGCATCTCTTCAACAAACTTTTTACACATGCCTTCATTTCCACCAAAAATGATATCATCAACATATACAACTACTATCAACATTTTTTTACCTTGCACTTTGAAGTAAATATTGTTGTCAGCGGAGCCTTTTTGAATCCTTACTTTATCAGGTATCTATCTAATCTTGTGTACCAAGCTCTAGGAGCTTGCTTCAGTCCATACAGTTCCTTCTTCAACTTACAAACCATGTTTGGTTTGTCAAATAACTGAAACCCTTCAGGTTGTTCCATGTACACTTCTTCCAATTCACCATTTAGAAATGTTGACTTGACATCCATGTGATACACTTTGAAATCCTCTGGGGCAGAAAATGCCAAAAACATCCTAATAGCTTCCATTCTAGCCATAGGGGAAAATGTTTCTTCAAAGTCTATGCCTTCAACTTGTGAATATCCCTTGCATACAATTCTTTCCTTATTCCTTACAACTTCTCCATTTTCATTCAGCTTATTCTGGAACACTCATTTTGAACCAATTACATTCTTATTCACGGGTCTAGGGACTAGTTCCAATGTCTGATTATTTTCTATCTACTGCAACTCTTCTTTCATATCTTTCATCCAACTCTCATCTTCACATGCTTCACTCATAGCCTTTGGTTCAATTTTAGAAAGTAAACACAAATTTATCTCAACTGCTACTTTACTTCTTGTCTTCACACCTTCACTCTTATCTCCAATTATCTATTCTTTCGAATGATTCTTTTGTACATACTTAGGAGTCTTAACAGTAGGTTCCAACTCATTCTCTTCTTCTTCTTCATTCTACTCTTCAACTTCACTTATCTCAATAGGTCTGTGTATGCCTTCATCAACTTTCACATTAGCACTTTCAACAATCTTCCTTAATCTCTTATTGAAGCATCTATATGCTTTTCTAGTAGTAGAGTACATAAGAAAAATTCCTTCATCACATCTAGCATAAAACTTTCCAAGATTTTCATCATCTCTTTTAATGTAACATCTGCTTCCAAATATCTTGAAGTACTTCATAGTAGGAGTCTTACCAGTCCATAACTAAAAAGAATTTTGTGTGTTGTTGCTTCCAATCTAAACTCTATTAAGAACATAAACAACAGTGTGTATTGCCTCTCTCCAGTACACATCTGATACATTTGATTCTTTCATCATGGTTCTTGTAGCTTCCTTTACTATCTTACTCTTCCTCTTAACTACCCATTATGCTGAGGGGTTCTCAGAGCAGAAAATTATCTCTTTATGCCATGCTTCTCATAGAATGTATTAAACTCACTAGAAGTGAATTCTCCACCTCTATCAGATCTCAAACACTTGATTTTCATAGTTACTTCATTTTCCACTCTTTCTTTGAACACTTTAAACCTATCCAAATCCCGTGTCTTTTCCCTAAGAAAAGCAACCCATGTCATTTGAGAAAAATCATCAATAAGAAGCATGAAATACATGTCACCATTCAGGTTTCCTATTATAGTCAGACCATAGAGATGAGTGTGAATTATCTCCAACATTCTGGTAGTAGAGTGCTCTTTTCCCTTAAAGTTGCATCTTGTCTGTTTCCCCAACTGGCAACTCCTACAAATAGTATTAGCAAGTTTTGAGATTCTTGGTAGACCTCAGACAATTTCTTTTGAACTGATTTTGACTAGATTATCAAAATTTGCATGTCCCATTCTCTGGTGCCATAACCAACTTTCACTGACTTGAGATACAAGGCATTGACCATAAATTCCCTTAGTTGATAGGTATTTCCATGAGTTCTCCTTCTAGTAACAACCATATCTCAATTTTTGGACCCTATATTGATCAATTTCACAACTATTATTTTGAAAAACAAGTTTAAAACCATTTCTACACATTTGACCAACACTCAAAAGGTTATGCCTTAAACCCTTCACATAATATACATCATCAGTGTTTTGTACTCAATCAAAACTAATTGCTTCTTCCCCATAAATCTTAGCTCTTGAATCATCACCAAACATAACTAAACCACCATCATACTTTTCAAGTTTGGTAAACTTACTTTTATCTCCGGTCATGTGATTAGAACATCCACTATCAATTACCCAGTAGTCTTCATCTAGTCTTGCATTAAAAGTTGTAACCAAAGTACTTTCCATGCTATTCCACTTATTCTTCAGAGCCTTCTTTCTTGCACATTTTCTAGGGTTAGCAGATACAAATTTACTTTCCAAATCTAAAAACAAGAATTCTCTATCATCAACCTCATTTTCAGATTCATCATCAAAGATCTTGGCTTCTTCCTTAACATAATACAACTTGTATTTCCTATCCTTTCTATCCTTATCTTTATAATCCTTGTTCTTCTTATGTACAGCTCTATTCAAACATCTTGAAACATAATGACTAATATTACCACAAATGAAATATTTAAAGGGAAACATACCTTTATACTTTTTGGTACCTTTCTTCAACTTGCTAGTGAAGTTCGCTTCCAACTCATCTGAACCATCACTCTCTGGATCATCTTCAATCTTCATTTCCTTAAATGTTGTCTCTTTCTTTTCTTCTTTCTTGTCTTCTTTCTTGTCTTCTTTCTTGAACTTTCTCATCTCAAATGCTTGCAAAGTATCAAAAAATTGTTCTTTAGTATACTTCATAGGATCATACATCTCTTCAATAATTGAGATATTCTCACTGTAGCAATTTGGTAGGGTGATTAGGATCTTCTCAATAATATCTTCATCAGTCGGCTTTCCCCCTTGATTCTTAACTTCATTTGTTGTCATCTCAACCCTCTAGAAATAGCTTGTAAACTCTTCACCTTCTTCAATTTTCAAATTCACAAATTTTTGCTTTGTTTCCAACTTCTTTGTCAATTTTACTCTTTCATTTCCTTCATACAATTCTTTCGACTTGTTCTAGTCTTCATGAGCAATATCTAAAGAAAGAACTTTAGTTCGCTCAATTTTAGATAAAGCACTAAAAATAGCATACCTCGCTCTCTCATTCTCCTCATAAGAAAAACCCTCATCAGCAAAAGTAGGACCATTCACCGAAGGAGTATACTTCATCTCAACAACCTTCCAGGTCTTGTAACCAAGAGAAATAATATATCCTCTCATCTACACTTTCCAATCATTATAATTAGATCCATCAAACATAGGGATTTCCAACTTATGCACCATCGGATCTTCCTTAAGTGGTTAAGCTCTATACCAAGGAACCAAATCTCTGATACCAATTGTTAAACATGCGCGGGACAACTGAGAGGGGGGAGTGAATCAATTGTCACAAAATTCAAATTTAAAAACTTCAACACTTATCAATTCCACAACCACACTATTTTGTTATTAAGTAAGAGCATGAAACACAAATAACAGAAAGTAAATCAACACAATGAACACCAGATTTTTACATGGAAAATTCAATGAGGGAAAAACCACAGTGAGGGTTAACTCACAATATAAAGATTATAAAACTGAACACAGAGGCTCACTGCCAAGGGCTCACTACCCAGAAGAGGACTCATTGTCTAAATACAAAGGCTCACTTCCTACAAAAAGGACTCACTATCCAATAGGAAAGCTCACTTCCTACAGATACAAAAGAGAACAAAAGATCCACCATAGCAATTAACACATATCCACAACCTTGAATAAAGGATTGCAGAAACCTTAAGCTCACTGCCTTCAGGAATCCAACACAATGAAGAACTGCTTCCTCAACACACTTTCACACACTTCTTCTCTTATGGTATGTGGCTCACTTCATCACTTTACATCACACTGTCATATAACTCTTCACAATTCAACTTGTATTTATACCATCTTCAACATTAGAAAATTTCTTTAAGGTCGGCGACATACACTTCATTTCCTCAATTCAAATTAGTTCGGCAACTCAAAATTCTTGAGGTGGAAAGGAATGAGAGTGGAAAAAAATAAAATTCTTAACCACTTGACCAAAAAGAAAATGTCTTGGATCAACCACACGCTTCCTTAATTAAATTTTATTCTTCGAATGAAGTGTAAACATCAGGTCAGCCAAACCTAATGAAAACACAAATGAACATTGATGTACACGCTTCCCAATAAGAAGATGATATGCAGATGCCACAACATGCTTCATTATGCATGAGAACACATCTCATATTACTTTAGATACATCCACAACAAGTGAAACAATCTTCAAACATCAAACTCCTTCGACCAGTCCATCTGCACTATGCAAACACACACAACAATACTAAAACATGACTTCTGAACCACCAAACCTCAAACTTCTTTGCTAGAACCTAGAGAACACCTTCACAAGACATATCCCAGATCTACAAGATCTAAAACAAAAAAGTAGAGGATTGCAAAGCTGAAAAATTTCTCCCAATCCATAGAAGACTAACTCTGCCAGAATGGTTCACATACCGATGAATGTAACTTTCACATACCATCACACCATAAGCTAGAACTCGGGATATATCACCATAATATCACCATTAGAAAACCTTCAGATCCACACAAGTATAGGATCAACATAGGAAAAATGTGGAGCACATACCAGAGCACATTCTAAACACATTCATCACTCTGACTTCTCTTTTTAATTAATTTTCTCAAAATCACTTGGAAAATCATCAAACCATCACATCTACAACATCATAAAGATAGCTCAATGTACTCACAACATCTCAAAAGCATCTCAACTATACATGTACAATCTGTAACATATTGAATTGTGTTGACATCAATGACCACTAAAACCAACACCACCAAACATGCTCATACTTGCAACAATCTCCCCTTTTGTCATTGATGGCAACACATAATGTGAAAAACCATCAAAGACAACATCCTTCAACAATATCCAAGAGAACAACTTCTCTTCCTCTGCAATTATTTTTCACTTGAATTTCTCTCCCCCTTTGACATCAATGGCAAAGATCAAAAATGTTGATCACTCCCCCTTAGGAGTGCACTCATACTGCAACAATGAAAAACTTATCTACTCCCCCTGCGGAGTAGACCCATTTATCAGTCCAAATAAATGAAGAATTTGTGAATTCACTGGACTGATGCACCTTCATGTGCACCTAGTTCAAAGGGCCAATGACCCCCAACATCTCCCTAAGATACTCAAAAGTATCCTTCAGAATATCCTTAGTAAATATATTTGCAATTTGTTCCTTTATTGTCACATACTCCAATCTAACTTCATTCTCCAACACCTTTTCTATCAAGAAATGATATTTGATAGATATGTGATTTGTTCTTGAATGCATAACTGTATTCTTTGAAATATTTATAGCACTCATGTTGTCACGAAAAATAGGAATAGGCTCATCACATATTACTCCAATGTCTTTCAGAGTTTGCTTCATCCACAAAACCTGTGTACAACAAGATGCTGCAACAATATATTATGCTTTTGCATTGGATAAAGAAATCGAGTCTTATTTCTTACTCAACCAAGAAACCAATCTCCCACCAAGAAAGAAATCACCTCCACTGGTACTCTTCTGGTCATCCATACAACCAGCCCAATTTGCATCAGTATAAGCACTCAAAGTGAAATCAACACCCTTAGGATACCATAAGTCATAATCTGGTGTACCTTAACGATATCTAAATATCCTTTTTACAACTGTAATATGTGCCTCTTTAGGATCTACTTGAAATCTGGCAACTAGACATACTACATGCATAATATCTGGTCTAGTAGTAGTAAGATACAATAGTCCACCAATCATAGATTTGTATTTGCTCTAATCAATTTTAGTAGATTCATCATCTTTGCTCAGTTTACATCTGGTTACCATAGGAGTACTAACCTATTTGAAATCATCCATCCCAAACTTCTTCAACAGCTCTCTTACATACTTAGATTGTGAAATGAATATCCATTTATCAATTTGATTCACTTGAAGAAAAAGAAATAAATTCAATTCACCAATTATAGACATCTCAAATTATTTTTGCATCTTTTCAGCAAACTTTTTACACATGCCTTCATTTCCACCAAAAATGATATCATCAACATATACAACTACTATCAACATTTTGTTACCTTGCTCTTTAAAGTAAATATTGATGTTAGTAGAGCCTTTTCTACATCCTTCCTTTGTCAGGTATTTTCCCAATCTTCCATACCAAGCTCTAAGAGCTTGCTTCAATCCATACAATGCCTTCTTCAACTTACAAACCATTTTTGGTTTGTCAGATAACTAAAAACCTTCAGGTTGTTCCATGTAAACTTCTTCTTCCAATTCATCATTTAGAAATGTTGACTTGGCATCCATCTAATACACTTTGAAATCCTTGTGGGCAGAAAATGCCAAAAACATCCTAATAGATTTCATTCTAGCCACAGGGAAAAATGTTTCTTCAAATTATATGCCTTCAACTTGTGAATATCCCTTGCATACAAGTCTTGCCTTATTCCTTACAACTTCTCCATTTTCATTTAGCTTATTCTTAAAAACCCATTTTGAACCAATTACATTCTTATTTATGAGTCTAGGGACTAGTTTCCGTGTCTGATTCTTTTCTATCTATTGCAATTCTTCTTTCATAGCTTTCATCCAACTCTCATCTTCACATGCTTCACTCATAGACTTGGGTTCAATTTTGGAAAGTAAACATAGATTTACCTCAATTTCTACTTTACTTCTTGTCTTCACACCTTCACTCTTATCTCTAATTATCTGTTCCTCTGGATGATTCTTCTATGCATACTTAGGAGTCTTAATAGTAGGTTCTAGTTCATTCTCTTCTTCTTCTTCATTCTACTCTTCTTTCTCTTCTTCCTTCTCCTTATTCTCCTCAGGTACATGTCGACAGATAGGATCCTTGGGTTCAACTTCACTTATTTCAATAGGTGTACATATGTCTTCATCAACTTTGAAATTAGCACTTTCAACAATCTTTGTTAATCTCTTATTGAAGCATCTATATGATTTGCTAGTAGTAGAGTACCCAAGAAAAATTCCTTCATCACATTTAGCATCAAAATTTTCAAGATTTTCATCATCTCTTTTAATGTAACATCTTCATCCAAATATCTTGAAGTACATCACAATAGGAGTCCTACCAGTCCATAACTCAAAAGAAGTCTTTGTGATGTTGCTTCTAATTTGAACTCTATTAAGAACATAAACAACAGTGTGTATTTCCTCTCTCCAGTACACATCAAGTACATTTGATTCTTTCATCATGGTTCTTGTAACTTCATGTATTGTCTTGTTTTTCCTCTCAACTACCCCATTCTACTGAGGGGTTATCGGAGCAGCAAATTGTCTCTTTATGCCATTCTTCCCACAAAATATATTAAACTCACTAGAAGTGAATTCTCCACCTCTATCAGATCTCAAACACCTTGCTTTTCATATTTACCTCATTTTCCACTGTTGCTTTGAACACTTTAAACCTATCCAAAGCCTATTTCTTTTAACTAAGAAAAGCGACCCATGTCATTTGAGAAAAATCATCAATACGAAGTATGAAATAATTGTCACCATTCATGCTTCTTGTTCTAGTCAGACCACAGTGAATAGTGTGAATTAACTCCAACATTTCGGTGTTAGAGTGCTCTTTTCCCTTAAAGTTGCATCTTGTATGTTTCCCCAACTAAAAATTCCTGCAAATAGTATTAGCAAGTCTTGAGATTCTAGGTAGACCTCGGACAATTTCTTTTGAACTGATTTTGACCAGATTATCAAAAATTACATGTCCCATTCTCTGGTGCCATAACCAACTTTCACTGACTTGAGATAAAAGCCAATGACCATCAACTCCCTTAAGTTGATAGATATTTCCATGAGTTCTCCTTCCAACAGCAACCATATCTCCATTTCTGGACCCTTTTCTAATTTCACAGGTATTATTTTGAAACACAAGTTTAAAACCATTGCTACACATCTAACCAACATTCAAAAGGTTATACCTCAAACCCTTCACATAATATACATCATTAGTGTTGTGTACTCCATCAAAACTAATTGAACCTTTCCCACAAATCTTAGCTCTTGAATCATCACCAAACATAGCTAAACCACCATCATACTTTTCAAGTTTGGTAAAATTACTTTTATCTCAGGTTATGTGATTAGAACATCCACTATCACTTACCAAGTAGTCTTCATCCTATCTTGCATGAAAAGCAGTAACCAAAGTACCTTCCATCCTATTCCTCTTATTCTCTAGAGCTTTCTTTCTTGCACATTTTCCAGGGTTAGCAAATATAGATTTAATTTCCAAGGCTAAAAACAAGCATTCATTATCATCAACCTCATTTTCATATTCATCATCAGAGATCCCATCTTCTTCCTTAACATAATACAACTTCTTGTATTTCCTATCCTTTCTATCCTTATCTTTATAATCCTTGTTCTTCTTATGTACAACTCTATTCGGACATCTTGAAGCATTATTACTAATATTACCACAACTAAAACATTTAAAGGGAAACATACCTTTATACTTTCTGGTACCTTTCTTCAACTTCCTGGTGAAGTTCGCTTCCAACTCATCTGAACCATCACTCTCTAGATCATCTTCAATCTTCATTGCTTTAAATGTTGTCTCTATCTTTTCTTCTTTCCTGTGTTCTTTCTTGAACTTTCTCATCTCAAATTCTTGCAAAGTGCCAAACAACTGTTCTTTAGTATACTTCGTAGGATCATACATCTCTTTAATAACTGAGATCTTATCATTGTAGCAATCTGGTAGGGTGATCAGGATCTTCTGAATAATATCTTCATCAGTTAGCTTTCCCCGTTGATTATTATATTCATTTTCTATCATCTCAATTCTTTGGAAATAAATTTTAAACTCTTCACCTTCTTCCATTTTCAAATTCTCAAATTTTCACTTTTTCGCCAACTTCTTTGTTAATTCTACTCTTTCATTTCCTTCATACAGTTCTTCCAAATTCTTCCAAACTTCATGAATAGTATCTAAAGAAAGAACCTTAGTTCACTCAGTTTTAGATAAAGCACTGAAAATAGCATACCTCGCTCACTCATTCTCCTCATAAGTAGAAACCTCATCAGCAAAAGTAGGACCATTCACCAAAGGAGTATACTTCATCTCAACAACCTTCCAAGTCTTGTAACCACGAGAAACAATATATCCTCTCATCTGCACTTCCCAATCACTGTAATTAGATCCATCAAACATAGGGATTTCCAACTTATGTGCCATTGGATCTTCCTTAAGGAATTAAGCTCTATACCAAGGAACCAAATCTCTTATACCAATTGTTAAACAGGCACAAGACAACTAAGAGGGGAGTGAATCAGTTGTCACAAAATTCAAACTTAAAAACTTCAACACTTATCAATTCCACAACCACACTATTTTTTTATTAAGTAAGAGCATGAAACACAAATAACAAAAAGTAAATCAACACAACAAACACCAGATTTTTGTGGAAAACCCAATGTGGGAAAAACCACGGTGAGGGTTAACTCATAATATAAAGATTATAAAACTAAATATAGAGGCTCACTACCAAGGGCTCACTATCCAAATACAAAGGCTCACTATCTACAGAAAGAACTCACTATCCAACAAGGAGGCTCACTTACTACAGATACAAAAGAGAACAAAATATCCACCACAACAATTAAAACACATCCACATCCTTGAATAAGTGATTGCAGAAACCTTAAGCTTACTGCCTTCAGGAATGCAACACAATGAAGAACTGCTACCTCAACACACTTTCACACACTTCTGCTCTTATGATATGTGGCTCACTTCATCACTTTGCATCATAATATCATACAACTCTTCACAATTCAACTTGTATTTATACCATCTTCAACATTAGAAATTAGGTCGGCAACTCAACATTCCCACGGTGGATAGGAATGAGAGTGAACCAAAAATAAAATTTCTTGGATCAGCCACACACTTCCTTAATTAAATTTTATTCTTCGAATGAAGTGTAAACATCAGATCATCCAAACCTAATGAAAACACAAATGAACATTGATGTACAGGCTTCCCAATAAGAAGATGACACGTGGACACCACAACACACTTCATTATGCACAAGAAAACATCTCAGATTACTTCAAATGCATCCGCAACAAGTGAAACAATCTTCGAACACTGAACTCCTTCCACCGGTCCATCCGGACTATGCAAACACACACAACAATATTGAAATGTGACTTTTGAACCACCAAACCTCAAACTTCTTTTCCAGAGCCCAAAGAACACACCTTCACAAGACATATCCCAGATCCACAAGATCTGAAACAAAATAGCAGAGGACTACAGAGCAGAAACATTTCTCCAAGTCCACAAAAGACCAACTTTGCCAGTATAGTTCACATACTGGTGAACGTGACTTTCACATACCATCACACTAGAAGCTAGAACTTAGGATATATCACCATTAGCAAACCTTCAGATTTTCACAAGCATAGGATCAACATAGGAGAAATGCAGAGCACATATCAAAGCACATTCTGAACACATTCATCACTCTCACTTCTCTTCTTTATTAATTTTCTCAAAATCACTTGGAAACTCGTCAAACCATCACATCTACAACATCATAAAGATAGATCCATGTACTCACAACATCTTAGAAGCATCTCAACTATACATGTACAATCTGCAACATTAATGAAAACACCACCAAACATGCTCATACTTGCAACATATATATATATATAAGGAAGTTTCTTTCATTTTTTCAAACACAACGTTTAAATTGATAAATTTTAATCTATAAGCCATTTATCTTCAAGAATAGAAATAGTCCTAGTTAGGAAATTTCATTTTCTTTCATATGCAAATTAGTTCAATACAAGTCATCATGCCATTTGTGGTGTGTGCACCCAGATTTCAACTGGCTTACCATTTGATCCAACTAAACAATCCTACTTCAACTGTGTTCTCGTCCTTCAACCTATCACCTTGCAACTACACACACTTGCAATTGCAAATTGATCAGTAACGTTCAATTCTTGATGACATATAAAATAGTTTTCAAAAATTCACAAAGTCAACATTAGTCAACTCCTTTTATTCAATTTTCTAATATTCCAAAATCTCTATTTAATATTTAATTAAATTTCATCAATAATTCAATTTTCCATATTTAAATAAATATGTAATAAAATTGGGTTATGGCATCCTTCCCCTCTTGGAAGAGACGTCATTTTGATGTCTAGTAAGTCGAATAAAATAAAATCATATCAAATTTGCACATTCATGTGTATTTCAACAACACAAAATATATGTCTATTTCAACATCTCATCAAAAATATATGTTTGTTTCAACATCGCATCAAAAATGTATATGTCTATTTCAACATCACATCAAAATATATATGTCTATTTCAACATCACATCAAAAATGTATATTTCTATTTCAACATCACATCAAAATATATATGTCTATTTCAACATCACATCAAAAATGTATATGCCTATTTCAACATCAAAATTTTAAAGCATGAAATATTAGAATATTGTTGACGATGAAAACAACACAACAACATTAAACAGAATATCACTATTTTGTTTCTCCTAAAAGAGAAAGACAACATATAGTAATATAACTCCCAAGGTCCTAGTAGTTAGTTCTCAACTATGCTAATCTTGCTCAATGGTCAATGTAACTATAATGTGCAAGGGGCCTTTGCTAGTAATGGGGAAAAAAACTGCATTATATCAACTAATCTATGTTTGGGGAGGCAGGGGGTTGGGGGGTTTAAATAAAGATAAAAAGATAGATCAAGGCCTTGAAACAAAAGAACATGAACAAAACTTCTTAATATCTAGACATGCATATCAATAATGAGTGTTTATTTCCTTAATCAGAACTACAACATGATGTAATCCATAGAATAACCTATACCACCACATACATTCATAGTGCTTAATTCACAATCACAACCATTCACTAAACCTTTTACTTCAAAACTTAAAATAAATCATTCACTCATCATTAAAACACAAATCAAATAGATATAACAAAAATTTCATTCATAGATAACTCAATGAGATAATCTTTAAATCTAGGTTTCTCAATGAGACACAACAAAATCACTGGCATACAGATTGATTATAAATCATTAACCTTATCGGATAGGTCCAAACTTGATAACATAAAAAACAACTTGTATAAAACTATACAAATTATATCTAAGTTCAACTAAATTTTCTTAAAAGTATCTCTACTAACAAGAATGAAATCCTAATACTCTTGACTATTTGCTATCATCAGGTGGCAAAACTTTCTTCAATCAACCAACCTTTACAAAATAGGACCAAATAGTACATATAGATGCCACATGCACAAGTTTCTCTCAATCATCAATTTAGATCCACCAATTAAGGAGCTAGAACTAAACCAAAAGACTGGACTCCTAATCTTGAGTTAGAAGACTGGAGTACAATGTTGCACAAATTCTGACAATCAAAGAAGAAGGTGGAACTGAGGAAGGGAACCAGATTTGAGTCCTCATCAAAGCCTTGCAAAAGAGGAGAAAAGGAGAAGTCGTGTCTAGTGAAGAGAGCCAACTCACTTTTGCGTTGCATGCTCAAGGATGTACTCATCAAAATTGGAAAACACTTGTTGAAGGACATTAGAATCAGGCCCATCCAACCAATCATCTTAAAATTTAATTCTTTTTAATTCTTCTAAAACCAATCCATGTAACTCCTTTAATTTAATTATTTCCCTTTTAGCAGCCTTCACTTCTTCTTTGATGTCCATGAACCTATCCAATAACAAGTCCTCTTCTTCATCTCCTTTTTGCATCACCTCTTCAAATCTTCCACTCCATTTCTCCCTCATCTTATCTAAAGAAAGACCATCCTTAACTAAGGTATCTAGATTGACTAAAATAGCCACAATTGCCTCCAATTCTTCCATCTGTTAATTCAAATCTTTAGTAATGTCTTGAATCTCACTTTTATGCTCTTGAATAGATTTGGATTTGTACCCTATTATCCTTATAGTCTTTTCAATGAAATCCACATTATCCTCTTCAAGGATTGATTACTCAAGTAGAGTCAACTAAGGCACCTGGCTAATATCCTTAAGCCTTTTAGCATTTTCCTTATATTCCTCACCTTGCTTATCTAGATCTTTGGTGTGCTAGTCTAAATCCCCTACCAACTCAAGTGTTGCCTTATGAATCTTAAAACTATCAACAAGCACATCATCAACCTCCTAATTGAGCTTGTCAAACCATCTTTCCATCATTCCCACTTTGCTCCTCATATGCACTAAATCATCTACTTCCTTCTTTGTTAATAAAATTGGAGATTTGGGAGCAACAGCTTGTTGAGAAATTGGAGTTGAGACATCCTTCAAAAACTTATGCAAATGATCCAATTGAGCTTTAAGCTCATCTTTCCTTTATTTATCTTTGATCATCTTGTACTTACTAGAGGAAGCCACAATGTCAATAAAATTCATTTGTTGATTTCTTGTAGGCCTTCCCAAATTTACCTTGCCCAATTGATAATCAATCATATGCATATCATCCCAGTTCTTGTCCACCATTGGTATTGTACACTCAACAATGATTTCTCATGTGTCTGTAATTTGGTGGAGTGAAGAACCCTGGACTTCTTTTTAGGCCTCTCCTCAATTTCCTTCATCATTTCATCCTAGTTTAAAGATTGTGGTTGAACTATTTATTTTCTCTCCAAGCCGATCTTTAACCAAGTAGGAGTTGTAGGAGTAGTAGCTATCTATGTTGAAGAAGAAGCAACAATAGTAAAGGATAGAGGTTGCAGTATGGTATTTTTAGGCTGAGAGTCAACCTCTTGCACATTTTGTTGCTCTTTTTGTGCCTCTTCTTGTGCAAGCTTCTCAGCCTCTTCCTTATCCTTCTATTCTTGTAGTCTTTTAGCCTTCAACTCTTGCTTCAGACATTCCTCTTCTAATTTTTTCTCCTCTAACACCCGGTCTCTTTGCTCTTCTAATTTCTTGACATAATCCCAAGCTTCTTTAGACTTCTTCTCATATAGAGCAAGCTCTACAGCCTCTTTTTCTCTTTCCAGGTGCTCTTGTTCTTCTCTCTTCCTATGAGCTTCTTCCACAGCCTTGAATTTTTCCTCAAGAGCTTCTTTTTCTCTTCTCTACTTGGCCTTTTCCTCCTCCAAATCATGAATTTTCTACTGTAAAGCCAATCTCTCCCTTTCCTCTTTCATTCTAAGCTCCTGCTCCTTTTGTTGTTGTTGCTAAGCCAATTCTCCAGCCTTAACTTTATCTTCCAATTCCTTCTATTTCAATCCATCAGATTGTGCCTTAGCATCAATCTCATGTTGCCTAGCTAGTGCCTCAGCTAGAGCCTTAGCATCTTCTTCATTTTGTTTAGCCAATGCCTCAGCTTGTGCCTTGGCAGCATCCTCAAATATTTTCCACTAATCCTCCTCTATTAACATATACTTTGTTTTTACATCATTTGTTACATCATGGGAAGCCACTGCATGAGTTTCTTTATAAAATGGGGTAGCCTTAGAATCCATTACAATATCATGTATTTCTATTTCAGACTCCTCTTTTAATAACTCAACTTCTTTGTGGAGGGTTCCTGTGGGAATTCCATCACTTGGTTGATCTGTAACAAGGGATTGAATAGATGCTTCTCCTGCAATAGATTTTGAATCATCAGCTTCTGTAACAGTATCTCTTTCTTGCACCTCAAGAGGATCTTGAGCTATAGCCTCCTCCCCTGAATTGGGAGGAAGAAATTACAAAGGCTCCTTCAGAGGCATTCTTCTCTTTGTCCTTCTGTATTGGGTGGTTCCACCAGCCTTCCTCTTCTTGTATGTTTGAGCTTATGGCTGGTTAACTCTCAAAACAACCCATTGAATGCTCCTATTCAACACCGGCCTTGCAATTTTTTTTATATCAATTGATTCCTCAGCATTCCAATCAACTAGGTCTATATCTTTAGTGTCTATAATTTTAGCATCATATTGGGGATCCAATGTTACCCCATCATCTGACAACATTTTAAGGATATCCTCTTTTATTCCATACTCAACCATGAGTGGGATAGGAAATCTTTCATAGTTTTTCCTCCTTAGATCATATTCATCCTGGAGATCCATCCAAAAATCCTCCAACAAATTGAAATGCTTATCAAAGACATTCGGGAGCAGGGCCTGCATCTTATGTTCAGGATCAAAATGCATCCTGGAAGTGTATAAACCCAACTTTAAATAAAAAAATTCATCACAGATTGCTTTAGCTGCCACAATGTGTGGACAACTATACTCACCCAATTTCATAGGAAACTTATGACAACCAGTCTTGTTCTTGGTGCCAAATTTAAAGTTAACCTTCAAATCTTGATATATGAATTCCATGAATATAATTTTGTTGCTACAACACCTAGGCAGTAGGTGGGGGTGGCCATCAAAACTAGACATTCTGAAATAGGTAAATTTGGGGTATTGGATATACCAATGTCTCCATTCTTCAATAAAATACATGGCCTCCCTGCTCAGTCTATAACCAGCATCTCCTGTTAACCTATTAATCATGACATACAGAAATGCATCATTAACCCTCCTATAATGTGACTTGGAGGTTTGTAAAGTAAGTTGGTCATAGTGATTCCACACTTTATTTTTCCCTTAGGCCTCTCCCAATATGCCCACTGCATTCAATCCAAGAAAAATTCCCATTCTAGTAACTGCATAGACTACATAAGAGGTCATAAATAAATTCTTGGTTTCTCTCACTCTCGGCATTTGATTATGAATCTCTTAAACACCACCATAGACTACTCAAACTGTTGTTTTCCATCCAAGATAGTCTAGATAAATGGAAACATTCATTCTTTAAATTAAGAGGCATCTCTCTTTCTAAACACCCTGGAGAACATCATTATTATGTCCCCAATCTCCTTGTAGAAGTCTGCCCTTTTAGGCTGATCAGGAAGCTTAGTGAGAGACTTCTTCTCTACCCTCATCCAAGTCTTATTCATATGATTTTTCTAGCTTCCTTCTTATCACTATAGAGCTTCAATGCTTCTGCTTTATTTAGTTGCCTAGGATTTTGGGGAGCAGGTACATCAAACATGAATTTGATCATTTGCGGTGTTAGATCAATGATAACATTCCCCTTCACATCCACACACTACCTTGTAGTAGGATTGTATGCTCCAGCTACTACAAGAATCAACTTCAACCACTGGACAAACAAGGGGAAGAGTGCAACATGAACCAAACCTGATTGAATAATCCTTTCAATTCTTCCTGTGACCTCCTCACTGAATGTCTCCTCATACAATTCCTCATAATTAAAAGGACCCATGTTGGTGTCAGTAATATCGGCCCAATCAGAATCATCCTTGCTAGCTATGAGGGTAACCTCCTTATGTTTACATCTTAGAGTATATGGGAGTTATTCCACCTTAATCTTCTTTGGTTTGTCTCCTTGCCTAGAAGTCTTTGTTGGTTGGCTCCTTTGAGAAGCCTCTTCTGATGCTCCATACATCTTTCACTTTCTGCAACAAAATCCTATATTAGATGAAAAAAATTATAAAATCAATTTATCATGTAATACCATCCTCTATTTCCTTAGGACAACTTTCATACTTAGCCAAATCTCACTTTCATCAGAAGCAGAATCACAAAAGCACCAGGGACATGAAACATTTTTAACACCTGGTGGGGTCGGAACCAAAACCTGGACAAGATGAAAACGGAGACAAGAACAGAAACTAAAACCAAAAACTAGTCACTAGTTTCCAAGTTCAACCTCCCCTTCGGCTCCAATTCCACTTAAGGAAAAGCGTGAAGACCAAAAAATGTCAAAAACTAGAAGCAAAATCAGTTTAGGAATGAATCCCAATACTAAACATCCTTAGGACAAGTTAGGTCTCGAGTCTGCTTCCTCCAGTTTTACCATAAAACAAAACACTTCATTAAAGGCATGGTCATATGAATCTAAGGACCTAGGTCACACGATTCACAAGAAAATCAAAAATACAAGGGCTCAACCCCCCATAACTCAACTGTACAAAGGCCAATTTAAACCCTAGGGAAAGACTATTTTGTAAAGGTTATCGAGAAAACCCTAGTTTGCTTGATACGTCAACTCAAAAATTTAGGGCATCACAAACCCATCCCAAAAAACATAGAATCGACACATAAATAAGATCAAAAGGGGTTCCAAACAGATTTTAGACACTTAGAGTATGGAAAACCCCAGTAAATGGAATCCCTAATTAGAAATTAGGGCACGACAAAACCCACCTATTGTGAAAGTGACAACAAATAGAAAATGACAAATAGAAAATAGGAAAATGAAACAAGAAACAAAGAAGAATAGAAACAAAACAAAAAGAAATGTGAAAGAAAAGTAAAGAATTCATAGAAGAATACTTTTGTGAATGCATGAGAAAAAAATGCGAAAACACGAAGACAAAACACCAAAACAGAACGGGAAAAGAAAGGAAAAGAGACCCTACCTTAAAATGCCCACAAGGAAAGCCTGAAATTAGATAGAGATTCACTTCGCAATACACTCCCACAATCCAATCACTCTTTTAAAATTTCTAGCTCTGGTTTGCTAAAACAGTTTAGATAACAATGATAATGAGCCAGTTAACCTTAATTATGTTTTTAAACATAATTTTGTGTGTGTGAAGAACCTGCAATTAATGAAATAAAGGTGGTAGGTTAGGCAAAGTGAACAACGCAAACAGATAGTTAACCTCTATGGGAACCAAAGATAGAGTGGACGCAAACCCAAACCCAAAACCAAATAAGAAAGCTTTGACAAGTTCCTCATTGAACTCCAAACCCGATCATGGTCTCGCAAACAAGAACAAAAACCAAGAAAAAAATAACAAACGAAGGGAAGCGGGTCAGGAACAAAAACCCGACTCAGCCCAAACACAAACACCACAAAGCAAACAAGCAAAGTTAGAATCAGGACAGAAACAGAAAACAAAACTTTTGCAAAGTTCCAAATTCACTTCCAACTCCGCTTCCGCTTCCGCTCAGGCTTAAACAAAACACAAGGAAAACAACAAGAAAATCGATGGAAGAACAAACCCAAGAGCACAAAACATGCCAAAAAACAATGGCAGGAACAAGGAAGAGAAGGCGGACCCGGAGTCAGAATAGAACTCGAACTAAGAACTTTGGAAAAGTTCATTGTCTAGCTTTTGTTTTGGCTCCGCTTCTGACAAAGAAATGAAAGAAAACACTTAGGAGAAAAACAAACAACTCCTAAGACCCAAACAACAACCAAAGACAAGTCAACAACAAGGGGGACCCATTTTGTTCCAAAATAAAATGGGGTGGTTATGCAAGGCATAACAAGTATCTCTATCAAAAATTTCAAACAAAATTATTTTCTTTTCAAGAAAGAAAGAGTGGAAAGGAGTGTTCTATTTCTTCTGCATCCTCCCAAGTAGCACTATCCTCTGAGTATTGGTCCCATTGGACCTTAAACTAAGCAATATCTCTACTTTGCAACTTAACGCTGCGTCTATCCAAGATTCTAATGGTTTCCACTTGCACCACTCCTAGATCATGTACCTACAAGGATTTCCAATCAAGTACATGAGTCACATCAAGATGATATTGCTTAAGCAAAGAAACGTGAAACACAAATGAAGTCAAGCCAGATCAAGTGGTAGAGATAGTCTATAAGCAACTGGGTTAATCACTTCCAAGACTTCAAATAGTCCCACATATCTTAGGGCCAACTTGGAAGACATCCCAAAAGAAATAGTGCTTTTATGAGGTTTAACTCTCAAGAAAAAATTTCCCCCTATTGCGAACTATCTAGAATTCAATTCTTGTTGACATAACTCTTTTGTTGGTTTGCCACCTCTTTCAGACTGCTCTTAATGACCCTCATTTTTTCTTCCATTTCTTTTAGTATTTCAGGTCCTATTATGATCATGTCCTCCAATTTATCCCAACTGATGGGGGTATGACACTTCTGCCCATACAAGGCTTCAAATGGTGCCATGCCTAAGGATGTATGATAAAAAAATTTGTAAGAAAACTTTACCAAAGGAAAATACTCTTCCCACTTATACTATTGGTCCATACAATACATTCAGAGGAGTTCTTCGACTACCTAATTCATCCTCTCTTTCTGTGCATTAGTCTAAGGATGGTAAGCCAAGATGAAATTCAATTTAGTCCCCAATATCACATTCAAGGTCATCCAAAACCTTGAGGTCATTCATGTGTCCCTATTAGAAATGATAATCTCTCGCACTCCATCCAAATGGAAGATCTCCTGAACAAATTTCTTAGCCAGGGTCCACGATATATCCTTAAGGTTTCTCAGAATGAAGTGTGCAACCTTAGTCAACTTATCAATCACGACCAATATGACATCATGCTTATTCTTGCTCAATGACAATGCCTATACATAATCCATACTAATCACCTACCATTTATACTTAGGTATGTCCTAAGGATACAATAACCCAGCTAGGTGTGCATGCTCAGCCTTGACTCATTGGCACTTGAAGCATTTGACTACGTACTCCACTACATCCTTCTTGAGTTTAGGCCAAAATAACAAAGTCTTCAACTCTACGATCATCTTGGATACTCTGGGGTGTCCTGAATAAGGTCCATTGTGAGCTTCCTCTAAAACCAACTTTCTCAGCTCTCTAGAGTCAAGAATATACATTCTCCTCTGGTACCTCAAAATACCATCCAGTTCAATCTCGTACCCATTGAACCAATGATCTGAAGGATTCACTGCTAGGGCGCTCTTCACCCTCTCATAGTTCTCATCCACTGCCAGATTCTGGATTATTTGCTGCCTCAAGTTAGACCTTTTTGAGACCATGGTTGTCATATGTATTCATCTACTAAGAGCATCAACCACCCTATTATGTTTTCCTTTTATATATTCAATTCCAAAGTCATACTTTCTAAGGAATTCTAACTACCTTCTCTGTTGTGCATTAAGGTTTGGATGGGTAAATATCTATCTCAACCACAAGTGGTCTGTCTTGAGTTCAAATGGCTTTCACAAAAGGTAATTCCTTCACATCTATAAGGCATGAACAATGGAAACTAATTCTAAATCATGAGGCTTGTAGTTCACTTTGTGTTGCTTGAGCTTCCTTGATTCATATGCCACCACTTGTCCATCTTGCATTAATATTGCTGCCAATCCCTCTTCTAAAGCATTTGTGATTATTGTGAATCTCCTACTAGGATCAGGGATAGTCAACACTGGTTTTTCCATGAGCCTCTCCTTTGGGAGTTGGAATTCCTGCTCGCATTTCTCATTCCATTCAAACTGTGTTCACTTCCTTTGGAGTGAGGTAATAGGAGATGCAATCTGGGAGAACCCTTGCAAAAAATTTCTATAGTATCCTACGAGGCCCATGAATCTACAAACTTTTGAAACATTTTGAGGCACTAGCCATTCCATGATTGCCTTGATCGTTTCAAAGTCTATAAAAAATCTTTCTGTTGAAATGATATGGCCCAAATAGTGCACTTTGTCTTGATAGAATGAAAACTTGGACAACTTCCCAAAGAGTTTCCTTTCTCTCAATCACTAGAAAACTATCCTCAAATGTCTATCGTGTTCTTTGATAGTCCTTAAGTAGACTATAATTTCATTAATAAAGATCATAACAAATTCATCTAAGCAGTCTCTAAATATACTATTTGTAAGGTTCATAAAGGTTGTTGGTGTATTAGTTAAACCAAAAGGTACCACTATGAACTTGTAATGTCCATACCGAGTTATAAATGCAATCTTTGGAATATCTTCTTCCTTAATCCTCAACTAATGGTACCCTAACCTAAGATCAATTTTTGAGAACATCGTTGTTCCCTTCATTTGATCAAATAATTCATCAATCCTCAGGAGTGGATATTGGTTCTTGATGGTAACCTTGTTCAACATCAAATAATCTATAAATTGACACAAAGTTCCATCCTTTTTTGAAAAAATAACCGGCGCTCCCCAAGGAGACACACTGGGTCTTATGAGTCCCTTATCCAACAATTTCATTAGTTGGGCCTTCAACTCATAAATTTCTATGGTGGTCATCTGATAAGGTTCCTTGGATTGAGGCTCAGCTCCTGGGACTAGGTTGATAGAAAAATTGAATTCCCGCTTCGGAAGCAACTCTGTAAGTTCTTTTGGGAATACATCTTGGAACTCCTTGAGAATAGGATAGTCATCTAAATATGGCTCCTTTCTATGAGGATTACTAACATGCACTGCATAAATTGCACACCCCTTTCGATGAGCCTTCTTGAGCTACATCACAGAAATATGTCTAAGCTCTAAGGGTCTCTGCATTCCACAAACCTCAACTGGGTTTCCATAATCATCTAGATAGTTTCCCACCTTATCCTCATAGTTCACTAAATATTTATGCTCAGTTAACCAATTTAATCCCAAGATTGCATCATATGATCCTAAAGGTGCCACATACAAGTTGACTTGAGTTTGAAAGGTTGGAAGCTCTAACTCACTACAAAAGAGACAAGTATCTACCCTCCGCTTTGCTCGATTACCATAATGGATTTTCCATAAATTTTCCATGTATCTAGGTTGAATGGATGTCTTAGATATTATTCTAGGGTCTACAAAACATTTAGTAGCTCTAGTATCAATTAAGATAGAGACAGTTTGGCCATAGAGCTTACCCGTTAGCTGAATTCGTGAAGCCTGATATTCTACTTGCATGTTGTTTACTGTAGCATGGATCTGATGAGTCTATTGGTAGCTTCCTTCCTTCCGCGACTTCGACTGTTGAGGACATTTCGAGGCATAGTGGTCACCTCCACAAGTATAGCATCCATCATGAGGCCCTTTGTGACCTCCTAGTTTTTCCTCTCTAAATTCCTTCTACTTATGTTCATCCTTTCCCTTACCCTTGTTTTCTTTCTTGTTCTTTCCACCATTACCATCTTTTCCCTACTCCTGCAATTCACTTCCCCTCTTGAGATTATGAATCTAATGACTCTTGTCTCCCTTATGAAATTTCTTCTTCCCATACCGAGACTTAGAACTTGAATCGTTGCGAAGATTTGATAACTGTTGCAGCTTTTGTTCCTATTTGGTGGCTTTTTGGAAGACTTCATTCATGGTTTGAGGTTCATGCATATCCACCTCAGCTCCTATGTGGGGTCTAATTCCCATTATGAATTTCCAGATACGGAACCATTCTTCTCCCTGATATTGAGGCACATACTTCAATAGGTTAGTGAACTTTTACCAATACTAAATCATAGTCATATTTCCTTGGGTTAAGTTCTAAAATTCTTTCACTTTCTTGTCAAAGAAAATCTATGGTAACCATCTCTTCTTGAAAGCTTAGAGGAAGAGTTCCCAAGTGATCTCAGTAGGTTGTAGGTTTCATTCTAATTTTTCATTATCCCACCAATTCATTGCTTCACCTGAGATTTGATACGTAGTCCATGTCACCTTAGTCTATTTAGAAAGGTTATAGAGCCCAAAATACTTTTCCATTTCTATAATCCAAGTTTCATCTCCTATTCTAATAGCCTTACCATCGAACTTGGGTGGTGCTACTCTTTTGAGGTCTTTTCCAAGCTCTTCCTCAATTCATCCTTGTGGACCTACCCCTGGACCACCATCTCCTTGATTGCCTTTTTCATTCCTACAGTCTTGGTCCTTGCATACCACATGGACTTCTTTCTCTATGTGGTCCATGCAAGACTCTTGTCTATTTAGAAGCTCTAAAATTTTCTCTAGTCTCTTGTCCAGTTCGTTATTGGAACCACTACCACCTTCGTCTTTCCTGGTGGTCACCATGTTGTCCCACACTTATCCTGCATCACAATCACGTTTATCGCATCTCAACACAAGGTTATACAAATAAATACTTTTATGCTACACCACATAATATCCATATGCATACATCCCTCAACATAGAAGACATACACATTCATGCAAGATACACACATTTTAGAGTCTTTCATTGAACAAACCAAAAAAAATATTATCTTATTTCATTTATATTTAATGTGAGTCAATAGACCCTTATTTACAATAGACTTCAAGTTACATCATTCTCATTTCACTGTATCAAATAGAGGAAATTCCTCTGGGTCATCATTTGAGTTTACTTCAAACCTTACTTAAGAGGATGGTTGAGAACGCAGGCTCTCTTTTTCCTCTTTAGTCAACAAGGGTGCATTGGTTCCACACCCTAGAGGCCAATCCTGGATTGTGAAAATATTTTTGATCTTAGGTGTTCACCTCTCCTCAATCTTCAATCATTTCTCTCTAGTTTGAGTCATGCAAGAGCCTAAGCTAGAGTTTCGTCATCGATAATTTCTAATGGAACCTCTATCTTGGCGTTTCCTTCCTTTCCGTCATTCTTACATGGGGTTCTAATAGTTTTCCCTTTCCTTCATCCTACCTTTGACTTTCCCATTCTTGCATTCAATTCAGGCTCTGTCAATTCTCAGGACTTCCAATTTTTGGGTCAAGGGTCAACTACCCTAGTCAACTATGGTAGACTCAAAAGGCTTGGAGTTGAACCCTAAGATCTTATACCAAATATAATAACCTATTCAAAATTATTACTTAATTAATATTATTGTAAATGACACATGAATATACTCCAAATTAAAAAGGCATAACTAGTGGCTAAAATATATCATGGCTACACATGTCCATTTTAAATGAGTCAAATATTCTTATATTCACTTCAAAAGTCAAATTACAATATCAAGTCTGACTTGGCTCTTAAGGCCACAAAATCATTACATTGTATGTATTACATCAAGTACAAGAATGAATTACATTAAGTTACATTTTAGACTATATTAGTCTTGTGAACATCTATGGTTCTTCTTGATGCTCACCCCCACTGGTGGATGAGAACATGGTTGAAGCACTTTACTACCCAACCATGAAGCTTAGGCTTCCCAGGTATTCTTCTAACTTGAAGAATGCCCGACCCTGGAAGGAAATTTTAGCAAGAGGACAACCTACAAAGTGGAATCTGGTGCATTTCCATACATCAACATGCAATTTCTATCTATAAATTAGAAAAGAAAGTGCAAGATCTATGCTAGGAATGGCAAAGAGTGAAATCACATAGTTCATTCATACATACATAATGAACTATATTGCTTGGCCAAGCATAAAAGTGTGTTGCAACAACAAAAAATGATAGGTTCTGGTAAAGAAAACCTATACTCTCTTAACTCCATTTCAACACCCATCCTACAAGGTAACTTTCTATTATTACAGCTATCTACCCTCTAGCAGCAACTACCCATGGATGCTCTAGTCAACTAAGGTATCACTGTTCTATCCCAATATTCAAAATATTATTGTATCTCTGGAAATTTCATGGCGATAATAGGTTAGCAACACTAAATCTAAAAATATAAAAAAATAATGGAGTGCAAAAGAGAGAACATAAAAATAAATGAAAAGTTTTTACCATAAACCCTCAATCTCCATGGCTGACCTCCATTATACCTTATAGCTTGCTGCAAATAACGATTTTCCCTCAGATTCTTCGAGCAACTTGAGACTATGCCATGTCCTACACAAGTGTTGAAGGATTTCTCTATGAAAATGACTATGTGAATGACTCAAAAGTATGCAAAGTATGAAGGAAGATGACAACAAAAATGGGAGCCAGAAAGTTCACGTGAATGCTTAAGAGAGACCAAATGAATTTGAAATTACCATTTTATAAGAAAATACAATTTCGAACGGACGGACGAGATCAAAAGGTGGACAGATGGACCAGATTGAAAGTTGAGATAGGATGGCTAAAAAAAGGTAGGGGAATCAAATTAATAAAAAATCCTTTGACCTTTTCATGCAAAAAGGCATCTTTTTGAATTAAAAATCATTTTAATTCAAAATTGGAGAATCAAATGACAGTAGGCAATAAATGCCCACCTTTAGCCAAAATAAGGAAATTTGACCATTTTAAATAAGTAATGATTTGTTTATTTATTTAAAATGGGGAAAATGACATGCGGCCATAATTAAATAAATTAAGGAATTTTTTTAATTAGAAGAGGAAAATGTAAATTATTGACGTACTTAAATAAATAAATAAACAAGATTTATTTATTTAAATAATCTAGAAGAACTAGTAGACATAAATAATTAAATAAACTAAGAAATTTATTTAATTATAGGAAGACATTAGATAATTAGCAACGCACTTAAATAAATATTTATTTATTTAAATAATCAGGAAGAATAACGAATCACGAATTAATTAAATAATTAAAATTATTTAATTAATAGATGGAAATGGACCGAATAACATAATTAAGTACTTTAATTATGCTAGGACAAAAATGGCGAGAAATAGAGCTTGCGAGCCTAAGTCAATTTTTAGTGTCTACATTTTTCCCCTCTTTGTCATAATGCAGTCCATCGCATTGTGACAAAGAAAAATAGGTCAAAATCCTGCCCCAGAGAAGGTATGGAGTATCGATGCCCCCTCGGGAAATTTTCAAATTTTGGGCCAGTGATAGAAAAATTTGGAAAGGGTCTCGATAAGTCAATTTGATAAGCAGAAAAACAATGGCGCAAACAGTTTCAAATTCTGGCATGTTTAAGGCAGCCAACAGCGTGGTCAAAATTGGTCAAAAGAGCCTCCAATAATAACCTAGTTGACCTATGTCATTTTGACTTTATAAATAGGTTGATAAAGGGGTAAAAGTCAATTCATTTTCACTATTTACCTTTGCAAATTTCAGGACTCAGAGCGAAGAGGACTGCAACGAGGATGGTGATTCTAGTGACAGAGCATCATGGCAAGATCGTGCAAACATTCAAGCGGCCAAAGGGCTTAGAGCCAGCGATATGTACCCCTAACCCCCTTTGTAATTTTCTCATTTTGCATGTCAAAATTAGGGTTTTAGGGTAAACAACAAATGCGCTGTGACGCATATGCATGCGCGTAAGCAGCATTTGCACTCGCGTTTGACGCATTTGATGCATCGCAACGCAAGTGCAAAAGGTTTTTAGAGCAGTTCAAGGGTTTGCAATGCATTTTCCAAAATTTGCGACACATTCGCCTTTTTTAGCCGCATTCAAAATTTAGAATGCCGCATTTGTCATTTTGCGATGCAATTGCCTGTTTGAGTGACGCATTCGACTAAAGTGATGCATGCATCATATATCATGACGCAAGTGAACTGATGCGATGCATTTGTGGATTAGAACAACACAATCGACATGTAGCGATGCATTTGAAGTACGGAACGATGCAACTATTGTTTCGCGATGCATTTGACTTTGACTTTGACTAGGGCTGATTCTGATGCTTTTCAATTTTGAAATGCTTTTTTGAGGACAATTGTCTAGAAGGTACTGATGCATTGTTTGGCCTTGTGCAAAGACAACTAGCCCCCATATACACACAAGAGAGTAGACCATTGATTTTCTAATTTACTCATTAGCTGACTCTACAAGAGCGACGACGATTGATGCGGCTAGGTCTATTTTACGCTGCCTATATGCCCACTATTCAGGAAAATAGGGTATTATTGACTACGCTATGCAAGCGATGGCATTCTAAGACATGCTCCTTTCACTTGCCGATAGGAGAGGTGATCATTACACTAGAGGATGTTTACCACATTCTACATTTGTCGATCCGAGGAGAGCAGATCATATATGACCCTCGCCATGGCCATCAGACCTTCACAACATACTACCAGGATGAGGGAGTAGGACTTGACATCCAAGGTTATGAGATCCTCTAGGAGTTTATGGCAGAGCATTATGCTCATTTTGATGCATTCCTAGTGACACTGATCGGCGGGATACTGATTCCTGACTGACGCAGACATGGATTCCCTATTGGTTTGGGAGACGTCATAGTGGGGATGAGATGAGATAGGACAGTGTATGCCTGGGGGCCTTGCTTGTTGGGCACACTCTACCACCAGCTGCACAAGGTTTCCTATAGGAGGGCAGAGAGTATTTCATGTGGCACTATGCTTCTGATGATTTGGACTTGGGAGCATATAGCGATATTCCAACCTCCCATTCAGAGACCATAGTTGGTCGATGGGATGCCTTATGCATATTACTATGTCGATGTCTTACAAAAAACATGAATGGGAGAGATAGGTTGGTGGTGGCATCGGATTGATACGATGGTATCATTCATCTGGAGACCATGTAGAGACTACCAGTAGTGGGACGATGAGGATGACCACCTGAGCTTATGCAGACAGTATCACTACTTGATTGGGAGGACAGTGCAGAGCCAGCTGATTATAGAGATGTATCTACCGCAATGTGTCCTCAGACAATTTGGAGAGCAACAGGGTGTACCTATAGGCATAGCTGAGTATGCTCGATCTTCTAGAGAGGTAGCTTGGGGGCCAGCCATTCCCATAGCATTTTTTGAGTAGTAGATTGATGGGATAGTAGCCCAGCAGTGGGGTTGGAGAGGTGGAGAGGCAGATCTCGGGACCACGACTAATTATGACTTATGGTGGTAGGTGCATAGACCAATGCCCCTGACAAATCCAAATGGGTGAGCACCTATGGACAGGCAGTTAGTTATACCCCGTGTGTCGAGGGTCAGGCGAGGGGGCAGAGGTGGTGATAGAGGCAGAGGTCGGGGGAGGGATGGAGGCCTAGGAAGAGGGCAATATGGGGGCAGAGACAGAGGTCAGGGAGGAGGTGATGGAGGAGATGGGGATGATGGAGGAGACGGCCGAAGATGGAGGAGGGATGGCCAGAGATAGGGTAGGAGGGTTCAACCGCGTGTGGCCAGGGTGGCACTAGATGCTATCTCAGAGGTGGCCAAGGAGGGGAGAGAGGGGAGGAGGAGTAGCCGAGACAAGAGGAGGAGTAGTTGAGGCAGGAGTAGGAGGAGGAGCCTGTGGATGTGGATGTGGATGTGGATGTGGGAGTCGATGGAGAGGATGTTGCGTAGGAGGAGGATGATGAGGATGCCATGGATGAGGCCGAGAGACTCCTAAGATGGAGGATGGTGGAGGGAGAGGAGATACCATCTTCCTCGACATTTCCCCAGGACACCACAATAAATTAGAGGGTGTCCGATCTACAGAGGAGGTTGGATGAGAGTGTGGCAGAGGTCAGGGCATTGCGGGTAGAGCTAGAGGTAGCGAGGGTCAAGCGGGATTAGGCTGAGATCCGTAGGTAGGAGTCAGCACAGTGGTGTGTGGAGTTTGTAGCTTTATGCTCATGACCTTCTGGGGACATAGCTCATGAGCTATCCAGGGTGAGCACTCATTATGGGAAGTACAGGACCCTCTATGAGTAGTTAGTGTCGCCTAAGTGGCGATATCCTACATTGTCACGCTCATAGATGAGGACAGATAGTGGTCAGATCAGAGAGTGGGAGCAGTAGCAAGATTCATACCAGTGTAGGAGGGTCTGCCTCTTCGGGGTACACATTAGGGCATAGGTCCCACCACTCACACAGACATGCTTCGAGTCATCATTCGAACCACAATCATGGGTCCACTAGTTCAGGACAGAGGTCAATACAGAGGCAGCCACCAATGACAGATCTCTCAGCCTCTTAGAGTCAAGCCACAGTGTCATCACAGGTGTCTGTTACCATGGAGATGATGCCATCAGTGTCAGTTCCATTGGTTGCATAGACAAAGGTTGCTACAGGTCCACCCATTATCTCAGCGCCAGTCACAGATTCTCAGTTGCCACACTCTTCGCCACGAGGGGATGATGAGAGCCTCTCCTAGGGGCATTTTTGCTACATTTGTTTTCTTGTTATGACACATTATGTATAGCCCACTGAGCCTGTGAGCTCCATTTTCTGGATATCCCTTGACTCTATCCTATGACATTGTATATTTTTGTGAGATGATGCTATATGATGATGTAGTTTTGATGTGGGCCACATATGTGTTTATGCAATGCTATTTGATTTATGCATTATGAGATATGTGATGTGATACTTTATGTATGATGTTGATTTATGATGTATCATGTATATCCTATGACACTTACTTATGATTATGATGCCCTGATGATGTGATGCTTATTTATATGTTATGTTGTCTTTGTGATGATGATGATAGCGATATGCAAAATGTATTTATTTATTTGAATGGATGTCATGTTTATGATTATGTTAATGCCATATGCCCTGAAATGTATATAATTTAATGGTATGGATAATGTATGTATGGACCTAATTCCATGTTTATATGATCATATATTCACTTATGTTTTTGTATGTCACAAGATATCATCATGAGATGGACGAGAGAAGATGACCAGATTGAAGGAGATGCATGTTAGTTCCTAGACCAAATCCTTCAACACTTTACCATAAGACTTTACTATTTATTGCTCTTAATCATCATTGGGCAGACTATTGTAATGGCCAACAAACACCATGATATAACATAGATCAAAGTGTGCAAAGTCATACCATCACATAAGACAAGCAATCACAGACAAGGATGATCATGACTCATACTAAGGGCATAGTTTCCCCAGTCTTTTTGTCATAACCAACCACAAGTAGAAAAGACATGAAGGACAATTCATGAAATGTTGTTGCTTCTATAAATCCCATTTCCAGGACATCCTTGAGAAACTAGTAGCATGATTGCCAAAAAAAAAAAAAAAGAGTCATTATCATGATACGTTGTTGTTTTTCTAAATCCCGAAATCAGGACCTCACTGAGAAACTAGTAATCGTGTGTGTCAAAGGTCAAAACCAATGCCATGATACACGCTGCTTCTCTAAATCTTATTGTTGGGATCTCATTGAAAAAATAGTAACATGATAAAAATTCAAAAGACAAGTGCCAAGGGTTTGCCAAGTGTGCCTAGATACCCATTGTTCTAATGTCAAGATATTAGGTTTGATGACGATGAGGTGTCAAGGTTTTGACAATGCCAAGATGATGAATGTCGAAGGTTGCCAAATTCAGGAAGGACACATCCTAAATAATGTTGATGTCGAGAGGATTGATCCCTAAATGTCAAAAGGGATCCCTCGAAATGCCAATGACAGGGATAGTGACGCTACCTAGGAAGGATGCATCCTAAGGAAAAAATGATAGAGTTTTCTCTTCGGAAGGACACATCTGAATAATTTATTGATGTTGAGAGGAGTGATCCTTAGATGTCGAGAGGATCCCTCAAATTTTGAATGACAATGACGATGCCTAGGAAGGACACATCCTAAGGCATGAATGATAGAGGTTATCTTTCAGAAGGATACATCTGAAAGCTAACCAAGAGTTGACAGTTTGATCGGTTATGATTATTTAACTTGTTTGACCGAGTTTGACCTGTGTTGACCATATGATGATATGTTATGGTGATATGATTGGAATGTTTGAATAAATGATTGCCATACTTTGTTTTAATGATTTGCCTTGACCTGTAGACTTTTGATGTGTGTGTCAGTGTAATACCATGAGCCCTAATGTACTGACCTAGTGCGGCCTCTGGGGCTCATCAACAAATGGCCTTGCCTACGTCATACACTCAGAGACCTCATAGTTCGACACGACCAATGACTTTGTCTTATTGACCAAAGATTGAGTCATGATTTATTTTGACAACCTAATAGGACTGACCTAATGTCTCAGGGGCTCGAAGATGAGCCTTGCCTACGTAGCAAATGCGCAGAGACAACGTAGTTCGACAATGACAAAGACTAATCAAGACTTGAATTGACGTGACTGTGTTGATTGAAATTCCTCCATTTTCTAGAATTTTTGTGTTTTCTTCAGGACGTTTTTTGATTTTTAGGTCTTTTTTATGACATTTTTCAATTTTTAGGTCTTTTTTTTAGGACATTTTTCAATTTTTAGGTCTTTTTTAGGACATTTTTCAATTTTTAGGTCTTTGTTAGGACATTTTTCAATTTTTAGGATCACGTGTGGTACACACTGCAGGCTCATGACAAAAATTTTCCCCTAGTCAAGTTGAGAATGATCCAGGCAAAATGGAATGTAAAGAAAAGGCATGACCAGCATGGACAGTGGATAGTATGCAAGACTTGATTTCAACCATTGTCAGCCATGGACGAAAATGTCATGATGTCGAGGTGAAGTGTTATGAAAAATGTCAGAAAGAGTACGTTCATTAGGGACAAAGGTAGATAGAGTGACAGTAGATGGCACAACAATGACTGGCTACACATGGCACCTGTTTGCCAGGTTTCCACCATGGTATTTATCCAAAGTGCCTATTTACCATATTTTCACTATTGTACGAATTATTTCTCTTTATTTTTGTCATTTTATTTATTTTTTTGATGTCACCAGGATGCCTGTTTTCCAAGTTTTCATCAAGGTGACATTTTTTTTTGGTATTTTTCTAGGACTTTTTCCCTAGCTCTCTAAAGCTAGGTATAAAATTGATAAATGTCAAATCCATGAACTACCTTGACAATGCCTCAATCTTGTGTGGATGACCATGCTAGATGAAAGGACCTGATCAGGATGAGGAGTACGAGTGGAAGATATGAAGGATGATAGATGTGATGAATGAAAGAGGCTATGGTAGGATCCCTAATGTGCACACTATGTGGGCCATCAAGCTTCATCCAAAAAGGAGCTTGGGCAACCAACGAGCTAGAGTACAAGAAGGATTTGTCATCAAAGATACACTGAAATACATCGCCAATGGAGGGATATGATGGATATGTGAACATGGATGGATGGAACAAAGTATATGGTATGAGTAAGAGTGACATGGATAGAGACCTTGGATCAACAAGTGCTTTGTTTGACTTTTTTCCTTAATAGATGCCCCCAGTGATTTTTGATGGAGAGGCATACTTTGAGATCGACTTTTTCTCATTTTCACTTTTTGAATTTTATTTTTGTTTTGTCCGATAGCTTTTTATTTTGGCTCTGGGACTTGTCTTGATCTTCTTTTCTTTCTTTTGATTTTTCATCTCCTTTTAAAGATATCTCATTCATTGGAGCTTTTCCTTTATTCTTTTCTTGAGCTATGATTTTTTGATCCATGTCTATGATGCAAGTGGATGTGTGTGAAATGGGGGATGTAGGTGAAGTGAAAGGAATGTTTAGTGGATGAATGGGAGTGGCAATGCCATTAATGGAATCTTTTGGACTATCCTTTTATGTACTGTTAACATCAAAGGAGGCTTGCACATCCTTAATGACTTGGAAAGATGACTTAGTAGAGATGACAATAGGAGATTCATATCCTAGCCTAGGGTAGGTGGGATGGAAGGATGATGATTGGATATCCTCAATGGGGTCATGCTTAGAGAGTGGGTTATCATAAATTTCTTGGTCAAACAAGGGGTTATAATAGATATGAAAATCTTGAGAGGAAGTAGATATGGCAAAGGTCGATGTGTCATCAGGGTCCCGAAAGGTTTCAATCCAAGCATGGCCATCCTTTTGTGTTCCTTCTGTAACTATCTTGACATCAACATTGGAATTTTGATCTCTATCAGTGGCATTAGCATTGTCATTTCCTGGTAAATTATGCATACGATATTCTTCACATCCCATGTCATGAATTTGGACCTTGGGGTTTGATGGCAGGGTAAATGGAGTGTATGACTTGGTCAATGAAGATGGATCAATGTAGTGAGATGATGTGGCAATGAATGTGGATGTGGAAGGATTTGCAAGTGTTGATGGGTCAATGAATTCAGAAGATGAGGACGTTGAGGCTTCACAGTTGGTAGGCACTTGACATTCTGAGACATCTTGTAAGTTGGTACAATATTGGAATGGATCGAGGTCTCTATATATAGTAATCTCAGTGCTCTCAAATGGAAACTTCAGACATTGGTGATATGTGGAGGGGACGGCTTTTAGTGCGTGAATCCAAGGTCAACCGAGTAAAATGTTGTATGGGAGGTCCAAATCCAGAACTTGACAAGTGGTGTCGAAAATGACTGGCCCAATCCGAATTGGGAGTGTAATTATGTCCTAAGAGAAACATTCTCCATCATCATATGCCTTGATAACAATGCTTCTTGTGGTGTCTACGCAAGCATCAAAAAATCCTAGTTCCTTGACCAATTTTAAGGAACATATATTCAGTCCTGCTCCGCCATCTACTAAGACTTGTCTAACCTTATGTTTATGAACAAGAACTTTGATATGAAGGGCATCATTATGGTTGGATTTGGATGATGAATAGTCTTGGTCAGAAAAGGTGATATGGTGGGGAGTCATGAGATATCCTACCATGGCTTTGAATTGGTTGACATCAATATCTTGGGAAATAGAGGATTCTTGCAATGTTTTATCTAGGATGGCCTTATGGGTAGGCGAGATGTGTAACAACTCAATAAGATTAAAGTTTCCTTTAGGTTGGGACTTCTTGTTCTATGGACCCAATTGTGACTGCGAAGTGGACGGGCCATCTATTGTTACCTTTGGTTGTCTAGGGGGAGGAGGGCTAGCTATGGTGACCTTTCTGGTGTGGGTGGTGATATTACATTCAGGGACCTTTCTAACAATGACTATGTAGACATGATCATCAGTTGTTCTAATGTGATGTATGATAGCCCCCCAGAATAGTCGTATCCAATACGGGCATGGTTGGCATGATTTTTGTTATTAGGGTTTGACGTGGAAGGGTTTCCTGAACCATGATCTTGCAATGGGTTTTTGTGCATTGTATGATCCGCATTAGAAGCAAATTGTGGTCCACCGACTTCAATGATATGCTTTTCAATAAGGTATTGTACCAAGTTTTTCAATTGTTTATAGGAGAAGTTTTATGTCCTTTTATTCGATGAAAGTCGCAAAAATGCATTATCATCCCACCAAGATGGTTTAAACTGCCCAGGGTTGTATGTTTTGGAGTCCGCAAGTGTGATGACACCATTCTGAAGGCATTTCTTGAGAACTTCTTCAATAGGCTCACCCAAGGGGGTGTATGTGGTACTTCTAGGGAATTGTCTTGGTTGTCTAGGCTACCTTTGATATTGATTGTTTTGATTGCCTTGGTTATTCTGATTTGTCTGGATAGCATTAGCAACATAGATTTGTGTCATCATCTATGTGTTTTTTGGTTGTGTCCCTTTTAGGGTAATCATCAACTACACCATCATTGGTGACATGTTTGTTCTTAACCCAAAATTTAGTTTTGTTAGTAGAAGAAGGGTTTTCGTTTGTGTTTTTGGGACCATATTTTAGTCTTCCTTCAACAATGAGGGCTTGTTCAACTTGGACACCTCATTCAACTAGGTCCACGCAAGCCATTTTTCAGTGGGCCCATTAACATTTGTATGAACATGTCAACTTTTTCCTTTTAAGGTATGTCTATATGACAGCGACTCACTAAGCCCCTCCATTTTTGAAAGAATGGTAAAAAGGTTTCACCTGAATCTTCTTGTGTGAGTTGGCATAAGTTGGTGATGGAGGTATCTATGTCAATGTTGTATGTGTAATTTTTCACAAATTTTTTAGCAAGTTCTTTCCATGACTGTATTCTGGGTTGCAGTGTATAGAACCATTCTAAGGCTGGTCCTGCAAGGCTTTTAGGAAACAGTCACATTAAATATGTGTGCTCATGAGCAATATCCACACAACTTGTTACGAACTCTCTGATGTGGTCAAGTGGATTTGTTTTACCCTTGTATTTGTTGAAGTTTGGAGCCACATAACGATGTGGAAATGGTGGCATGTACAATGTTGTATCAAAATGATATGGAAATAAGTTGTATGGAATTTGCATCTTCTTGTCAGAGGTTTTCATATTTTCCATCTGTTTTGAAGGTCATCCACTCTTGCTAGCAAGGTGTGCACAATGGGATCATTGGTTGCCTGAAAGTATGATATGTTCTGATTAGGTGTTTGTTGATATTTGCAGTTGTGAGTGGGAATTTATTATTGAGTATGAATTTGGGACTAGTATGTGGGAATATGTGACCTAGCCATGTTTGTTTGCATTTCAGGTATCTGAAATCCCTAACTTATTTGATGTCCAAAGGTATGCATTTGTTGCGTAATTTGAGTTCCTTGTCCTTGTTGAAACAATTGTTCATGTGGCATGGTAGTGTTTGATCCTTGAGAATGTCCATGTGGTATATGTGTATTATTCCCTTGTCCATGTGGGATATTCATTTGTGATGATGTGTTAATGTTGTGCTAAGGGCTTTGAATTAAAATGCATTGTGAGTTTCATCCAAAGGGATTAAATGAGGTTCCATCGTAAGAATGTGATGAAAATTCCCCTATTGTCATAGATGAAGAGTCGAACATAGGATTTGAGGAAGTGGTGCCTACTAATGTGGATGCACAGGTGGCTCCTACCATTTGTGAAGATGATGTGGATGTTATAGGCATGGTCTGTGAAAAGGTAGCTCCTATCATTTGTGAAGATGATGTGGACATTGTAGGCGTGGTCATAGTAGATGTTCTTCTAGTATATGTTGTGTTGGTAGAGGAGGTGTTTTGATTTATGGTGCCAGTAGATGTCGCCTTAATGGTGGTAGTGACCACTTGTGTAGTAATTACAATCTTATTGGTCGAGGTATTGTTCATGTCATGTTGGGATGTTGTGTTTTGTGTCATATTATTAGGAGAGACAGGTCATATGGTATTAATGTCGAATCCTTTTGGTAATCTTGCACCTTGGTCTAAAAGAATAGCAAGGTATCTGTCAAGATCGTTCAAGACCAATTCTTCTACAAACGAAGCGACTTCAGGATTTTGGGTTGCTGCCTCTAAGTTTTCAACATAGACTTGTCCATTTTTATCTCTTTGTATGAATTGTTCAAAAAGTGGATTTTAAAAGGAAGTTGACATGTTCATGGAAGATTGTGTGTTCAAATTGCTAAACGGGTCGTCAAAGATCCAATCATTGGGATTGGTGTTGATGTTGGTGTTGTTGCCAAAGTCTTGTCCAAAGTCTACCATTTGTCTTTTTTTTCTTTGAAGTCTTGTTTCCACCATCAAAGAGATTGCTCAAATGAAGATGATGACAATGCAAGTATGACACTAGTCTATTTTTTTTGTCCTTTTGTGTGATAAAGGATGACAATGCAAAGAGATGATAATGTGTACCTAAGGAAATGCGAAATGCCAAAAAGTGAAAGTGACGATTATGACTAGGATGACAATGATGACAAGATGAAAAATAAGGACTAAGATGATTATGTCGACTAAAGAGGCTACTAATGCAAAGTCTAGGTTCAAAATAACTAGGATGAAATAATGTTTTTGTATTTTTATTTTTTTGGGAATAAAGTATGCAAGATATAAACTAGAATGTAATTTGGAGAAAAGGGGTACCTAAGCACTCTAAGCTTAATCTTTGTTTTCAATTTTGGTTACCAAAGGACTTATTGAAAATGATAAGGTGACAAAAGTCAAAAGGACTAGTGAGTTTTCCTAACTAGACTACTAAGTCGGAAAGCCTCACAAAAAGTGACAGATTGAAGATAGAAATGAATGACAAAGTCCAAGATAACCTAGTTTCGAAAGCAATGATTTTGCAAATTGTGATAAGGTTGGCCCAATCCAAGGTATGCAAAAATGAAAACCTAAGGTCAATCTAATGCTAAAATGATGATTATGAACCTAATGGATAAAAGTAAAATTTGAGAGATTATGCCTATGATCAGCAATACAAACTAATGGATGAAAAATGAAGATTTTGAGCAATTCGAAAGCTGGTTTCTGACATAGACCTCTTGGAAGAATTATTTGACAGCAGGCTGATAATGTTTAGACTCAAATTCTAGTTTTCATCATGGTTTTGTTTCCATCAGGTGAATGCATCATTTGAGGCAGTGAATGCATCGTTTGAGGCAGCGAATGCGTCACAATATGGCGGATGTGTTTTAGTTTAAGAAAATGCAGTTAAGGAATTTAAAAATGCGATAGTGTTTGGTGAATGTGGTTCTCTAAAGTTCATATGCGTCGCGACGCATTCATATGCAGTGTTTATTGCAATAGATGCGGTTTAACAGAGCGATTGCATCTCAGAAATTTTCAAATTTGTTTCAATTCAGTGAGTGCATTGTAACAGTTGCAACATAGTTTGTTAAAATTGAGTTTTTGGATCTAATGAAAGCAAATCTGATCTGTCAAAGGTTGAATGTTTTTTCCAGAAACGTAAATGTGGTGAACAATGTTTGAAAATCCAGCAAGCACTTGATAGGCACAATGTTTTGGTGTATGCAAACGCACATGAGACAAGCATAATCCTAATAGGCCAATAGGCCAAGGGTTTGTATACTTGATATAGCTCACCGATATACCTCGGATTGGTGCCGAACACTTTTCCTTCTCGAGAGCAGATAGCTTAGAATTTTGGTGGCATTGGCTCCCCTCCACGGCTCGTTAATGTCATTCAGGCACACCAACTTTGGATTCTTGGGTAGGCACTTCCCAAGAATTGCTATCTCTACTCAAGGGGATCAGTAGTGAGTATCTTCAGGCATGATACTGTACCCTACACTATACCAAGCAATGACTGAAAATGGTTGGCCTCTAAAACAAAAGGTGTCTAGTAAGGGCATTACGTTTGTAGGGCATGATCCATGCGGTGAGAGTCCCCTTTCGGATCCATCTCGTTGGGACCATACGCATGATTCTTGGGCTTTCCCCAAGAATCCACTTTTATATACCAGTTGGAAGTCCCTCGGGTTCAGGGTGCTACCAGTCTGAGTCGTCCTGGGGTGAGTACTTTTTCCCACCAGAACAGGCCCAAGTTATAGAGTCAGTAACTGTTTCTCTTACACCCAGGATCACCCGAAAGCACAAGGGGAGAGGATACTTCGATTACTAAGTCTTAAGGGTGTAAAACAGATAAAATGGGTATGGTTTTCTGATCACCAAGTTTTCACAAGGTGAGAGCATAATCACCTACCATTTGTTCAAACATAATCAAACACTTGCAAACAGAGTTCATTTTAAAACACCAAAGGAAGTGTTCCTAATTTAAAAATTGCAAACAAGTGGTTTGAGAGATAAATATTTGACACAAGTAGCTGCAAAACCACAAGTTACTAGTTTTTATCCACTATTCTCGGACCCACAAAATGTAACCGCCACACGCTGCAAACTAAGATTAGTAACACCAAAAACCTATGCTAGGAAGAATGCAAAAAAAAAAACCAGAATGCCAAAAGAAATTAAGAGAACTTGAATGCAAAAAAAAACAAAAATATTACCAGGAAAATGTGTCACGACAGAGTGAATACATCGCTCTATGTTGCAAGTGCGGCTTGGGCCATGTGTTCTAGTTTGACAGCCAGATGCATCTCAGGAATACAGATGTGTCGTTTGAAGAAGCAGATGTGGATCGATCTGTCAAATGCGGCATTTAAGACTGCATATGTGGTTCATTAGAGCGGTTACGGCGTTTTGGCTTTCGAATGTGTCGCGACACATCAAATGCGGCCCGGTAAAAGATGAATGTGGTGTACCATACCTATACTTGCAAAAGAAAGATGGAACACCAAAAACATATGAAAAATATAAGAAAAACACTATTCACGTCGGGTTCACCAAATGTATCTCTGGAAATTTCATGGCGATAATAGGTTAGCAACACTAAATCTAAAAATCCAAAGAAATAATGGAGTGCAAAGGAGAGAACATGAAAATAAATGAAAAGATTTTACCATAAACCCTCAATCTCCATGGCTGACCTCCATTATACCTTCTAGCTTGCTGCAAATAACGATTTGCCCTCAGATTCTTCGAGCAACTTGAGATTATGCCATCTCCTACACAAGTGTTGAAGGATTTCTCCATTAAAATGACTATGTGAATGACTCAAAAGTATGCAAAGTATGAAGGAAGATGACAGAAAAAATGGGAGCCAGAAAGTTCACATGAATGCTTAAGAGAGACCAAATGAATTTGAAATTACCATTTTATAAGAAAAGACAATTTCAAATGGATGGACAAGATCAAAAGGCGGACAGATGGACTGGATTGAAAGTTGAGATAGGATGGCTAAAAAAAGGCAGGGGAATCAAATTAATAAAAATCCTTTGACCTTTGCATGCAAAAGGGCATCTTTTTGAATTAAAAATCATTTTAATTCAAAATTGGAGAATCAAATGACAGTTGGCAATAAATGCCCACCTTCAGCCAAAATAAGGAAATTTGACCATTTTAAATAAGTAATGATTTGTTTATTTATTTAAAATGGGGAAAATGACATGCAGCCATAATTAAATAAATTAAGGAATTTATTTAATTAGAAGAGGAAAATGTAAATTATTGACGTACTTAAATAAATAAATAAACGAGATTTATTTATTTAAATAATCTAGAAGAACTAGTAGACATAAATAATTAAATAAACTAAGAAATTTATTTAATTATTGGAAGACATTAGATAATTAGTGACGCACTTAAATAAATAAATAAAATTTATTTATTTAAATAATGAGGAAGAATAACGAGACATGAATTAATTAAATAATTAAAATTATTTAATTAATAGATGGAAATGGACCGAATAACATAATTAAGTACTTTAATTATGCTAGGACAAAAATGGTGAGAAATAGAGCTTGCAGGCCTAGGTCAATTTTTAGTGTCTACAATTCTTTCGCAAATGTCTTCCCAAGAAGAAATAGAATGCTAATTATACTCTAACTGAAATCAGATTTATGATTCACATAGCAATTCGTCAATCAGTCACATCATTCTTATGACTATTTCTACTTATCATCTTAAGCATTCTCCCTTTTAAAAATGTACTAAAAATAAAAGAAGGTATGTCACAAGTATGTGTATGTACATAGATGAAGTCTATGTTCATACACATATATGTGCCTATTAATGTTTAATTTTTTTCATACATTCTAAAATAATCATTAATTTAGATTGCAATCTTTAAATAGTATTATAATTGACGTTTCATTGTCAAAATAAAGAAAATAGAACAAGTCTATGCTAACAGTTTCACACATACTATTTTAGCATTCTCTCTACTGTGTTTCTCTAAATTTGTTATTTATATAAGAACATTCATTGTTTGAACAGAATAAATACCGCTTCCTACTAAACAGTTATGAAACTAGCTATTCTCATATGAACATTCACCGTTTAAGAAAAACAAATACTGTTTCCTACTAAATAGTTGTAAAACTATCTATTTACATATGTACATTCATTGTTTGAATAGAAGAAATGTTGTTTCCTACTAAGCAGTTATGAAACTAGTTGTTCACATATGTACATTCATTATTTTAATGAAACATGTACCGTTTCCTACTAAAGAGTTATAAATCATGTTGTTTTCATCTATAAAGATAACTTTTTAACAAATTCAACACATTTTTGTTTCAACTAAATAGTTATATTTAAAGTCAAATATTATATTTACTATGTTTGCAGATATCTAACTATTTGCATGATAAATTATCACTTTACAAGCATATGTTCACTATTAAAACAAAATAGTTCTTCCACATAATACAAAAAATAATCAAGTCAAGATTGCCTTGTTTCATAAATAGGGACAGCATGACTAATGTTCAGACAATATTCATGCCCTTTAGGCTGCAACAACAAACTATGGTTGCTCTGAGTCAACCAATCCCCAATGGTCGGGTCCTCTTTTCTAAACATCAATAATATATTTGAAATTTCCCCATGTGGGCTTGCTATTTTCAAACATGCATGCAAAGATATTCTACATGCAGTCCTTTTCTACATCCAATACATGGATTACATGCCCCTATTATCATCAAACGAGGTCAGTTTCTTACCCAATGATAGCCTACATACATTTGCATGGCTTAAGAAACATTTGACATAGCCCCTTTTTTGTTTCCGTCCCATTCGATAACAAGGATTTGATAAAATACAAGAAAGATACAATATATAGAAGGGTCTCTTATCCTCCCAGATTGTAGTCAATCCTACACAATGAATAATGGCAACATACACACTGTCATTAGAAGAAATTCTGATAGCCATACTAGGCTGAACATTTAAATGCAAAAGAGTTAATGACCAAGCCCTTTGTAGCTCTTTGAGCCTCTGATAGTCGCTAAGATGGTAAACAAAACCTTTTAAAAAATAAAACACAGGGTTATAAACCCTCTTCCAAGGGATCATCGATTGATCCATGATGATTTTTTCTCATAATAATTTATAGTGAAATAGAATAAAGATTCTAATTGCCATCGAATGGCTTTCATGATAGAGTGTGGTCTTAAGAAGTGCCTAAACTTAATATTCTAAAGCTCAGTTTAGCTCAGAGAGCTACCCACAAGTTTCTACAAAAAATAACTCATGCAATACAATGCAGGTCAAGTGACCTAACAGTGGTCGACACCATGCAATTCAGCTAAGGTCATGGAATTTATCAAAATAAAACATCTGTTTGAATGATAATATCAACATATAAAAGGAAATATTACCATTCGACAATGAGGAAGAAAGATAGAGAAAATTGAGTTTGTCTTCTTAAGTGCCTAAATTGCCTCAGATATCATACTGGAATGGGCTTATCTCTTCATTTTTCTATGAGCTTTCTTTTCTTTTTCCTTCCCAACAATCCACTTCTCTTTTGTGATTTTTCACTCCACTTCTTGTATATTAAAAATGGAAACAACAACCCATTCTTTTGCATGCCTTTGGCGGAGGCATTATTGCCTTTCTACCAACCACTACACATTTGAATATTGCTATTAATTTCATGGCAAACCACTTTGCCATAATATTATTTGATTTTATTAATAGTACAATATTAGAATCCTATTGATTATCGAATTTAATTCGACATATAAATTTGAATATGCATTCGAATATATATATATATACATATCTATATTTCCGTGTGTATTTAAATGGTTCCATTCTTATTTACCATGGTTTCTAATATTTCATATACATATATATACATTTATATATATATATGTATGTATGTATGTATTCAAATCTTATTTACATACATGTATATATATACTTTAATGTATAATTCTGTTTGTTATGGCTTACAAGTTCCATACACTATTACTTACAATAGGGAACTTAAATTCAAATTTGAGCATCTATATATATATATATATATTGAAAAGTAATTTTCTTTCTTTCTTCAAACACAAAGTTTAAATTGAAAAATTCTAATCTACAAGCCATTTATTTTCAAGCACAAAAACAATCCTAATTACCTTAGGAAATTTTTCTTTCTTACATATGAAAATTAGTTCAAATGCAAGTCATCATACCATTTTTGGTGTGTGCACCCAAATTCCAACTGGCTTACTGTTCAATCCAACTAAACAATCCTACTTCAACTATTTTCTTGACCTTCAACCTGTCACCCTGCAATTGCACACACTTGCACTTGTAAATTGATCAATAACGTTCAATTCTTGATGACATATAAAATAGTTTTCAAAAATTCACAAATTCAACATCAATCAACTCCTTATATTCAATTTTTGAATATTTTAGAATTTCTATTTAATATTTAATTGAATTTTATCAATAATTCAATTTTCCATATTTAAATAAATATGCAATAAAATTGGGTTATGACATGCATTATTTCATGTATGATTTAAAGTGTTTAAATGTATGTGAAGTTGACCTAGTAAATCATTTGGGATGATGACTTATATTCCTAGATTGCTTTATTCATAGTATTTTTGTAAGAACCTATGTTGTTAATGCCTTATATAATCTTGAGGAAGTTTATATGGTTCAAGTATGATTTTTTATTCTCTACATGTGTGGCCATAGATGGTATTAGCCTAACTTCATTATTGATCTATTGTGTGTTAAAAAGGATCCTACCTCATGTGTAACCTTCTTTTGTGAACTGTGATTTTGAGATGACCTTATCCTGCATCATGGGAGTAACCAAGTTTAAAATATATGTTGCAAGAATGGAAATATTGAAGGTGTTGTCATTGATCTAAACCGGTCAACTAGCTATCCACTAGTTGTTCTTGGTTGTATATATTGACGATATTGAGAAAATTGTAATAAAGAGATGTTACATATGTTCAGTGGTTGCTCCAATATTTGGTACAGATTTTCTCTTATGGTTGTGTGGCTCAAATATGTTGTTCATGGCTGCTAGAAGGTGCTATATTCATATTTTCGGTTGTTGGTTCATTATACAGTGCAAGTTGTGTTCACTAGTTGTGAACAATGGTTTTCTATGTTTCTGGTTGATGTCTGGGAGAAATTTTGTTGGTTCGGATTTCTATTTGATAAATTCTTATGACATGTGGTTCTAAAGTTGAGTTTCCTTGATTGTATTGAAGTTAATTTTGGAATTTGGAAAGTTCATGTTTAATGGTTCTATGTGTTTTACACTAGTTTGGTTGAACTTGTGTGAAATACTAATTTTGAGAATGATGAAACATGTTCGATCTATTTGGGTCCCTATGAAACATGTTTTTGGGTCGCCCTCATTCTAATTCCACCCTAGGATGTTTTGGCATTAACCTAATTTGAATTTGGATTTAGATGGTCAACTTTGGATATGTTTCAAAGTTGAAGATGGTATAAATACAAGATTAGTTAGTAATGGAAAATGTACAAGATCAAAGAAGAAGAGTGATAAGAGAAAAGAGAAAGTGCAGTTTGGTGTGACAATGATTCTATTTACTAAGTGTGTGTGTTGATGATGCAGGAGCATCCAATGGTGTAAGGGCAATCCTGCATCACCCAAAAAATAGAGTCTCATTTCATGTTGGTAGTTTCTTAAAAAAAAATCATTTCAGGATACCCTTTTTGTCATAACATAATTCCCAATTTAAGGTTTTTCTTTTCTATTCCTGGGTTGAAAGATATTGCAGTTTTAGTCTCCAAGAATTGCACCTAAAAACCTTCCAAATCATATTTGAGGCACTAAACAGTCCTGAATCAGCCCCAAAACTTTCCAAAATCAGCATAGCAATTTCAAGCATGTTCTTGACTCCAAGACATTTCCAATAGTTCAAACGGTTTGAAAAATGGAGTCCCGGATCAAAAGTTATGGCTCCCGAAAGTTGGCGCACTTTCTAGAAGATACTAATTTTTGAATGTACTCTGAAATTTGAATCTCAAGTTGTAAATTCTAGTGCTAGGCCACCAAAAAAACTCAAATTTGAATGTTTTTTTGGCTCCAAACTAAGAAGGAGCTCTATTTATGGGTGGGTTTCTAATTTTTGTGTAGTTTTTGGGGAACAAGTTCGCACACTATGAAAAGGATTATTCTGTGATTTTCTATAACTTGCATCTATTGTAGAACTTGAGGATTTCAGATCCTCTGCATGTAAGAAGTTCCATTTTATTAATAATAAAATTATTCCCTTGTTTTCTGAGTTATTTTTTGTGTCTCGGGTTGCACCCTCTTTAGTTCAGAGTGTGGGAGATTAGTGTGATGCTTAATGTTGAGTTTCTACATGTAGTGAGAAAAAGGTGAACTCTATCATTCATGCAAGTTGATCGAGTGACTGTGGTGGAATCCTTTGTTGCATTGGGATTTTAGTCTTTCTATAACAAGTCTTCTTTGTCTTCTTTGTATCTCTATGGTAGTGAGCCCTCTAGGCTATAGCCATGTTGGATAGTGAGTCCTTGTTCCAAACAATGAGTCCTTATTTCAGGTAGTGAGACTTTTTGTAATCAGTTTTGATATTCTCTATAGTGTGATTTAATCCTCACCGTAGTTTTTCCCTCATTAGGTTTTCCATGTAAATTTGGTTTTACTATGTTTATGTGTTGGATTTGAGTTTTTGCATTGGCATTTGATGATTAATCATTTAAGTAGTATTAAGTATTAGTTCTAGTGATTGAATTAAAGGTTTAATTTTGTGACAACTGATTCACCCCCTCCCTCTCAGTTGTCCTATTCAACAATTGGCACCAGAGTGCAAGGTTCCTTAGTGAAGAGATTAACCACTTGAGGAAGGTCTAGGATCGACAGAAAAATGGTTTTTGATTATTTGGGGTTTGATGGAACTAATTATGGTATCTGGAAAGTATTGATGGAAGAATATCTAGAGTATTGCAGATATGATGTGGAGAAAGCTTACAAAAATCCTTACACTCCTCCTACTAATGGTCCAAGTGCACCTAAAGAGATCAAATCACATGAAGTGAACAATAAGGTGAAGTTCATCTTGAAGAATAGTCTAGTACATTCCAAATTGATTAAGGTTTAGAATTTGAAAATGGCTAAGGAAGTTTGGGATGCTTTGGAAAGAGTGCATGATGGTGATGAAAGAGTTAAAGAGGCGAAGTTACAAAATTTGGAAACATAGTTTGATCTTTTACATATGTATAAAGATGAGAATATTAAAGCTTATGTACATAGATTAGATGAGATAGTGGTCAGAATGAGAGGATTTGGTGCTACTATAGATAAAACCAGGATTTTAAAGAAGATTCTCAAAACTCTTCCTAATTCTTACAGTGAGAAGGTGAGTGTTATTGAGCAGACTATAGATTATAAGACCTATACTAAGGATCTTCTATTGGGATTTTTGACATCTTATGAGATTAGGAAGTCGAGTCTAAGGAAAGGGTGAAAATCAAAAACTACTTTTAAAGCTACAAAAGCTGAAGATCTGGATGAAGAAAACTTTGATGAAATAAAAGCTAACTTTGAAAGAAGAATGAGAAAAGGCTCTAGTAAGTATGAAGGTAAGTTTCCCTTTAAATGATTTAGTTGTGGAGAAATAGGTCATTATGCTAGAAAGTTTCCAGAAAGATCTAAAAGAAATAAAAAAAGATATGAGAAACAAAAGAGAGGAAAGAAGATTAATAGAGCTTATTATGTGAATGAGAACACTAGTATATCTAATGAGGATTCAGAATATGAAGATCCTAGTGAAAATGAATGCTTGTTCTTAGAAATTAAGGATGAACCTACTTCTACTAATTCTTTAAAGCAGGTAAAAGAAATTCCTCTTGAGAAGGAGAAAAATGAAGGTACGGTTATCTTTGCCCTACATGTCAAACAAGAGAATAATTTTTGGGTAGTTGGCAATGGTTGTTCACATCATATGACTAGTGATAAAAGTAAGTTTGTTAATCTTGAAAAATATGATGGAGGCTTGGTTATGTTTGGAGATGATACTGGTGCTAAAATCTATGGGATAGGTTCAGTAAGTTTTGATGGCAAGCATCATACTGACGATGTCTACTATGTTAAGGGTTTAAGGCATAATCTGTTGAGTGTTGGTTAGATGTGTAGAAAATGATATGATCTTGTGTTTAAGGATGAGAGACGTGAGATCCAGAAAGGATCTAGAACATTGATTTCTATAGGAAAGAAATCTAAAGGGAATATCTATCAACTTAAGGGTGTTGATGGACAATGTTTTATGACTCAAATCAATGACAGTTGGTTATGGCATAGGAGAATGTGTCACATGAATTTTGATAAATTGGAAAGGATTAGTGTTGTTCAGGCTGTGAGAGATCTACCAAGAATTACAAAGCTTGTTAATGTTATTTTCAAGAACTGTCAGTTTGGAAAGCAAGAAAGAAATCATTACAAGTCAAAGGAACAGTCCACTACCGGACTACTGGATTAAGTTCATAAAAATCTTTGTGGTCGTACAATAGTGAGAAGTCTACTTGGTGAATGGTACTTTATGCTTTTAATTGATGATTATTCTATACATACATGGGTTACATTTCTTAGAGAGAAATAAAATGCATTAGATAGATTCAAGGAATTCAAAGCTATGGTTGAGAATGAAGTGAATTTGAAGATAAATTCTTAAAGTTTGACAGAGGTGGAGAATTCACCTCCCATAGGTTTAAAATGTTTTGTGAAGTGTATGGAATAAAAAGATAGTTATTTTCCCCAAGAACTCCTTAGTAGAATGGAGTTGTTGAAAGGAAAAACATAACAGTTCAAGAGGCTGCTAGATCAATGATTACTGATGTTGGTTTATCAGAAGTTTACTGGAAAGAAGCAATTCATACTATTGTTTATGTATTCAATCGAGTTCAAGCAAGAGAAAATAGTACAAAGACTCCCTATGAGCTATGGCATGGAAGAATTCCTACTGTTAAATATTTCAAGGTATTCGGAAGCAAGTGCTATATCAAAAGAGATTAGGAAACTTTGGATAAGCTTGATGCAAGAAGTGATGAAGGAATTTTTCTTGGATATTCTACTAGTAACAAGGCATATAGATGTTTCAATAAAAGACTGAGAAAGATTATAGAGATCTCAAAGAATCCTATTGACATTGATGGATATTTATCTAATGAACATGACTGTGTAAGAATAGAAGAGATTGTGGAAGAACAAGAAAAATATGAACAAGGGAAGCAGGATGAACTGAATGAAACAAAAGAAGATGCTCTGGTGATGTCCCCTAAGACACTGAAATATGTATAAAAGAATCATTCAAAAAGTGAGATTATTGGAGATAAGACAAAAGGTGTGTTAACTAGAAGCAGAGTTGTTGTTGAAGTGAATTTGTGTCTACTTTGAGAGATTAAACCAAAGATTGTATGTGAAGCTTGTAAAGATGAACATTGGAAGGAAGCAATGAAGGAATAACTTATGCAAATTGAGAAGAATCAAACTTGGGAATTGGTCTCAATACCGAAGATAAAAACATTATTGGATCAAAATGGTATTCAGAAATAAGTTGAATGAGAATGGAGAAGTTGTTAGAAACAAAGTGAGGCTTGTGTGCAAAGGCTACTCACAAGTAGAAGGTATAGATTTTCAGGAAACTTTTACTCTGGTAGCAAAGAATGGAAGGTATAAGGATGTTCTTGGAATTTTCTACTCATAAAGACTTTAACATCTATTTGATGGATGTCAAGTCAGCATTTTTGAATGGTCAATTAGAAGAGGAAGTTTATATAGAACAAACGAAAATATTTTAGTTGACAGATCAATCAAATATGGTGTGTAGATTAAAAAAAGCTTTATATGGGTTGAAGCAAGCTCCTAGAGCATGGTATGCAAGGTTAGATAGGTATTTGATTCAACAAGGTTTTAACAAAGGTATGATAGATAGAAATATGTACTTTAAAATTGAAAATGGCGGAATTTTGATTGTAGTATTGTCTATTGATGACATTATTTTTGAAGGAAATGAAAATATGTGCAAGAGGTTTGTGGAAGAAATGTAGAAAGAATTTGAAATTCCTATGTTTGGGGAGATGAATTTCTTTCTTGGGCTACAAATTAATCAAACAGAGAAGGAAATTTTCATTTTGTAGTCTAAGTAAGTGAGTGATGTTGAAGAAGTTTTGGATGGATGGTTCCAAACCTGTAAGTACTCCTATGGTGATTGAATGCAAATTGGGAAAAGATGATGATTCACTTAAGACTGATTAGAGAAAGTGATGAACCTATTTTTAGGTCAAATTTTGGGTAGAATCTATAGTTTATTTGTTGGCATTTTTCATGGACTTTGATGTTAAATGTTGATATTTTCATAATGTTTCCCTCAACCCATAGACATTGGACTTAAATCCTATCTCTGCAAGTTTTAATGACATTTGGCATATTATGTGGATTATCTATATTGATTTTGCATGTGGTTAATGAATGTTCCTCAAGGTGGTTATAGATGTGTAGTTATTGTGCATACTGACATTGTCATGCAAATTTAATATGCTAAGTTGAGGAAGACAGTGCCAGATGGGCATACACCATAACGTCTAGCAAAGGAATCGCTCAAAGTTAAAGGAGTTCAATGGCAAAAGATTCTTCATGAAACCGAATGTAACCACCTTGTAGTGGACTTTAATGATTGAGCATGTGCGAGCATTACTATTGTGTTGGATCTATGTTTGGACTTGCATGTCTGACTAGATTCCATGCATGTGCAACTACCATCACTCCATTTTCTCGGTTTTCCCTAAATGGCATCCTCCCAGTCGTGGAGTTGACTGCTTTGTTCAACTAATAGTATAAATAAATATTGGATGCTCCTTCCTCAAGAGGTTGCACAATTTGATATTGTACTTGCACTCTTAAGTTTTCAGCAATATAGATACATTACTCTTTTGTACTCATGATTTACAGTGAATAAAATAAAGTTATGAGTTTGAGCATCTAAGTTCTCATTAGTTTTAGAGGATACATATTCAAGGGAGCCCACTTGGTGAGTAATCTATCTTCTTAGTTTAGTTTTAGTTTATTATTACTTACTGTTCAGTAATTAGTTAGAAATCTAGTACCGACTGTTCCTATAGCCACTAGAACTCCATTTTGTGACTTTTCCTACAGCCAAAGCACACAAAGTAGTGCCCTGTTTGTTGTTCATATTTTCATGCATGTTATTTATTTTAGTTTGATGTAGTTATTGATTGATGATTAGTATTTATGGTATTCCCTTCTAAGAAATTTACTTTCAGCATTGTGTGTTCCTTAGCTGTAGAATGAAATGACTACTTTGAGTTCCTAGTGCACATACTATGCTGACCCATTTCAAGTTCACGTCCCTAGGTTGACAAGATAAATGCACCTTCATGATGATTGAGATAGCTATTCAGGTTATATTTCCAATCTCTAAATCATGGTTGTAAGGTCTTAGTTATTAGATCATTGTAGGAGGCCAACATTTTTGGTGTCGTTGCTAAGGATGGTGCAAAACTAGGGAGTCTTTTGGAGTCATTGGTAGTTTTTCTTGCTGTAGTGTTTCTGGAAGTTGTTCTTAGTATATCCTCATTTAGGAAGTAATGACCCCCCTTATTCTTTACCAATTCTTTGTGTGAGTTGACTAATAGTGAGTGGTATTGCATGCATAGAGGAAGAAGGGATGCTAATGGGAGATTTCTTCCTAACAATACTAATCCATTTCATCTAGTTGAATATCAGAACCTACCAAGAGAAGAAGAAAAAGATTCACACCCCTTTGCTAATGCATATCCTAATCTGACTAGCTATGAAGTCTCCTCTGAAGATCAAAATCAGGTTGAGAACCCCTTTGCTTTGGAACCACATCAAGCAGGCATGGGTGATGCAAATAGGAATAGACCTAACCAACCAGCTTTTCCTTTCCCCATTTCCCATCAGAATGAATTTGACAACATCAAGAACATTCATGCCTTAGCACTCCCCAAGTTTTATGGACTTGTCATAGAATATCTTGATACCTTTTTATTTGAGTTTGACATACTTTGCAGGAGTTATGATTATACTATTGATGCCCATAGGCTTAAGCTATTTCCTACCACTCTAAAAGAGGTTGCTTTAAGATGGTTCATGATCCTAGGCAGAGATACTATGGAAACTTGGGAAGACATGAAGAAAAAATTCCTTGAGAAATAGCAGGAATATTGTAGGGGCGGCGACATGAGAGGTGACATTTTTAGGATGCAACAAAAGGAAGATGAGAACCTAGAAGATTACATTACAAGGTTTATATTTTTCCTACAAAAATCTCCACACCATACACTTAATGAAGACTCACAAAAAAATTTATTCCTAAGAGGAATCAATGATAGTTGCACTGATACCTTGGACCTCATGGGAGGAGGAGATATCTCCCAAGTTCCTTGGGAAGATATCAAGAAAATATGTCAGAACTAGTCTAGGGAAACTTCAAAGAAATGGAGAGATTACTATTATTACATGGGTAAGTCAACCACTAGTGGAGTTTCAAGAATGGAGATTGCTCATTTGCTGGAAAACTTCAAGCAAGATATTATAAATAATCTAGCTACTCAGCTAGATATACTTCAAGCCAAGAAGAAGCAAGAGGAGGCAGAGGCAATGTTGAAAAAGTATTTCCCCCACTGCAGACATAAGAAGAAGGACTACAGATGTAAGATGGTAGCTAATCTTGAAAGAAAGCAGGTTCCACCTGAGTTCAAGCCAATCTAGATTGAAGAAGACCAAGTCTACTATGTTGCACAAAGGAAGCCTTGGGCTCCAAGACAAGGTATGCCACCAGATCCACTATCCTATGTTGGGACATATTTTAATTTCTATTCATCTGGTAACCAATGGTAGCCCCCATATCCACCCAGTTATGGAGGATATCCACCATAGCCTTGGAGTAACCCTCCAAATGCTTGGCCCAATCATCAAAGTTCTCCACCCCAGTGGTAGCAACCTTAATGGAATTGGCAACAATTTCAAGGGCATTGGTAACCACCTCCAAGAAATTGGCAGCAAACAAATCAATGGAGAGGAGGACAACAATGGCCTACCTAGACAACTAGTTACATGTAGCCACCTTTTCAGCCCCAACAATTTGCTATAATTCCTCCACCTACTAATCCAAGCTCAAATGCACCTAAACCTACTCAGCTACCAGCTCATCCCACACCCAATCCAAATAACAAACCATAGCAGCAGTCTGCATACTCTATTGATTCAAATCAATTCCCTACATATGCTATGAGTGTAAGTGACATCCACTTGCATTCAAGTACTACTCTACCAGCCCCTTCCAAGCTCATTATCACTAACCTTCCTATGGAAGAGGAAGAGGAACCTCTGAGTGATCTCATTCAGCAAAGTGTACCTAAAAGTCCTGAACCATCCCAAGTCAAGAAAACTGAACAAGAACCACCATTTCCTCAGAGATTGGAAGTTGTCAAGAAGAAAGGAGAAAAGGAGGATACAAATTTTGATGTCTTGGATTAGCTAAAGCATATATGTGTCCAGATACCTCTATTTCAGGCCATAAAGGTTGTTCCAATCTATGGAAAGGAAATCAAGGAGGCATGTCTCAAGAAGCAAAGTAGGAAAAAGGAGGACCCAACTATAGTTCATGTGGTGGGACAACTAGCTGACATCATGTTGGGAAAAGTGACTATCCCCAAGTATAATGACCCAAACAATCTTGTGGTAGTAGTTGTTATAAACGGGGTCTAAGTAAAGAAGTCTCTGATTGATTTAGGGGCAGCAATAAATGTAATGACCAAAGACATCCTACAACAACTAAATATTGAAAGCATGAGATCTACTCCTACTGTCCTGTAGCTTGTTGATAGCTCTATTGATAAGCCTGATGGTGTAGTGGAGTATCTTGTGGTAGTTCTAGACTCTTGGAAGTACCCAATAGACTTTATAATTATTTCTCCTAAAGATACACTAGGCAGGTATCCCATTATTCTTGGAAGGCCTTGGTTAGCAACTAAAAATTCATACATTGGATGTCGGTCAAGTGACATGACCATTTTAGATGGGAGGAGCACTAAAAAATTTGTTCTTTATCTATCTGCTTAGCCATCTCGTGATGAAGATAATCCCATATGGCCACATGTTGGTGAAGAGGCTAAGGAAGTTAACTCTGTGGCATAGCTTATGATGCTAGGCAGAAGCTCTTTCATGCGGCTCCAAGATGAGGATGAAGTATTGGCTAACATCATTCTGAACCATTATGAAGTGGAGGAAGCATCATCTTCTCATTTTTCTCCTCCAGTCAAGCCACTTTCGCTTGCTCTTCCTGTAGCCACTGTTCCTACAAACGTTCTTCCTACATACATTCTTCCTGCAGCCACTCTTCCTATAGACAAACTTCTTGCAGCAATAGGTATGTCTCATACATTGATTTCATATGAACTAAAGGTACCATGTGTTAGTGAAGCATCCATGATAGAGTTAATTACATAAGTACAAGTGTCAGAAGGAAAATATCTAAATGTTAATAGTAAATTGAATGAAGAACAAGAATTGTTATTGGAAAACCTATTAAGGACCCATCAGCATGCATTTTCATGGGATTATCATTATATGAAGGGATTGGACCCTAAAATTTGTACACACAAAATTTACATCAAAGATGATTGCACCCCGGTAAGATAGCCACAAAGAAGAATTAACCCTGCACTAAGAGAGATTGTGAAAGGAGAACTACAGAAATTACTAAATGCAAGATTTATCTACCCCATTTCAAATAGTTAGTGGGTGTCTCCATTAGTGATTGTGCCCAAAAAATGAGGGAAATGGAGAGTTTTTGTTGATTATAGGAAACTTAATGTTGCCACCAAAAAGACCACTTTCCTTTACCCTTCATTGATCAAGTTTTGGATACACTTGCAGAAAACCAATACTTTTCTTTTCTAGATGGATTCAACGGCTACAACCAGATCCAAATTGCACCAGAGGACCAAGAGAAGACCACATTTACCTATCCATGGGGGACCTATGCCTATTTAGTGCTCCCATTTGTCTTATTCAATGCACTTGCAACTTTTCAGAGGGTAGTCATTAGCATATTCTCAAATATTTCTCATGATTGCATGGAAATTTATATGGATGACTTTACCACTTATGGTGTTGATTTTAATCAAGCGTTAGAAAATATTAGGAGGGTCCTATAGAGATGTGAAGACCAAAACTTGTCCTTAAACAGTGAAAAGTGCTTCATAATGATGCAGGAAGGTGTAGTTCTTGGCCACTACATCTCCCATATGGGAATTCAAGTAGATCCTGCAAAGATTGAGGTAATCACAAATCTTCCTACACCTACAAAATAGAAGGATGTTAGGAGTTTCTTGGGTTGTGTAGGATATTATAGGTGTTTCATCAAATATTTTAGCAAGGTAGCAACACCATTGTATACTCTTCTCACTAAAGATGTTGAATTTCAGTGGACTGAAGCCTGTGACAAGGAATTTTCTGACTTGAAGGCAACTTTGACTCATGCTCCTGTACTCAAAGGACCTAATTGGGAGCTTCCTTTCCACATCCATACTGATGCATCAAATTATGCCATAGGAGTAGTCTTAGGATAGAAAAAGGGAGCTATTGGAAATTCCATTTACTTTGTCAAGAAAAATTTACAAGGAGTTGAATTCAATTATATAGTGACAAAGAAAGAAATGTTGGTAGTAATCTATGCACTAAACAAATTTAGACATTACATAGCAAGCTACCAAATATTTTTGCACACTGATCATGCAGCCATTAGATATCTCATGAATAAACCTTTGATCATTGGTAGATTGGCAAGATGGTTATTGTTCATGCAAGAGTTTGATATAACCATTGTGGATAAGCCAAGGAAGGCCAATATGTTGCAGATTTTCTTTCAAGGTTGACTACATCAGAAGACAATCAACCCATAGATGACTCTTTTCCTGATGAAAATATATTCCCTCTCAGTGTACAAACACCCTGGTATGATGACATAGCCAATTATTTGGTCATAGGTAGAGTTCCTTCTCACTTCTCTCCAAAAGAGAAAAGGGTACTCATTGAAAAACATTTTCCATTCTCTTGGATTGCTAGATGTTTGTTTTATACTGAACCAGAACATGTAATGAGGAGATGTGTGAGAGAAGATGAGATATATGACATTTTGCATGCATGTCACAATGAACCATGTGGAGGAAACTTTGCAGCCAAGAGGACAACAATGAAGGTTTTGAACACAGGATATTTCTGGCCAACACTCCACAAGGATGCAAGAAGGTATACCAGAAAATGTAATAGATGTCAAAGAATGGGCAGACCAACTAGATCTAATGAGATGTCACTGTGCCCTCAAGTAGTAATCACTCCCTTTGATAAGAGGGGCATTGGATTTTTTGGGACCCACTGACCCTCCATCAAATGGTAAATCTTATATATTGGTATGCACTGATTATGTGACAAAGTGGGTAGAAGTTAAGGCCATGAAGCATGCAAGAGATAACAAGGTTGTAGAATTTCTTTATGAGGAGATTTTCACAAGATATGGAGTCCCAAGAGAAATAATGGTTGATCAAGGAGCTCAATTCACATCACCCCTTGTTGCAGCACTAGTTAATGAGTAAAATATAAGGCACAGGAAGTCTACTCCTTATCACCCCAAGGCTAATGGCCAAGTTGAGGTGACCAATAGAGAAATTGAAGCCATTCTAACCAAAACAATAGTTATTCATAGAAAGGATTGGGAAAACATATTACTAGAAGCTATTTGGGCCTATAGGATAACCTGGAAAACAACTGCAAGCTTCACTCTATTTGAGTCATTGTATGGAAAGACGACTATGATTCCCATTGAATTTGACTATAAGACTCTGTGGACTATAGTAGATTTGGGGATGGATATTTTTGAGGCACAAAAAAAAAGAATCATGCAACTAAATTCTTTGGATGATATAAGAAGAGCAGCCCTACAGCATATAGAAGTAGTGTAGAATCAAATAATCAAGTGGCATGACAAATTTATCAAGGACAAGAAATTCCAACTAGGAGATTGGGCCCTGCTCTATGACTCAAGATACCAGGACAATGTAAGAAAATTGTGGACAAGGTGGCTAGGACCATATGAAGTTGCTAAGGTCTTTCCTAATGGAGTTGTTCAGCTTACTACCATTGACCCTATCAAGTTTAAATTACTTATTAATGGTCATCGCCTCAAATTATATCACAAGCCAGCTTCCAAAGAAGAGTTCTTGCAGTAATTCACCTAGCATTCAACACCTGAGCTTCCTACAGCTGAAGGAAGTGGACCTAGTGTCCCTCCTTATGGCTAATTAAGGTGTGTACTTCTCATAATAAAGACTTTCACTTATGTGGAAGTCCATTTCTTCATCCATGCACCCATCTACCCATCCATCACCACCTTTCTCTCTCTTTCATCACTTCATTCCACCTCACCTCATTCCACTTCATTTTCATTAATTTCTCAATTTATTCTCTAAAAGGTGAACGGTACTTTCTCCACAATCTTTGCAACAAATCCTCCACACATTCAAGTATTAGCACATTAATTGCTATCTTTTAATCATCATTTAAGTGCATTCATTTAATCATTGTACATTAGTATAGACATTCACATAACATGTCATTATTCCCTATCAAATCACCACTCCCATCTTGCATGTGCAGACACATGTCATAATTTAGGTTGGGGGGGAAAGAAAAAGATGCAAATATGTTTCCCATATGTCAATTTATGCTAGGCTACATTAGGAAATTTAAAATGAGCCAATTTGAAATCTAAGTGAGAGGATAGCTTGCATGTGAGAAGTGACATTAACTGCAACCACCATTTATTCCCATCATAATTCCCCTTTATCACTCATTTTCTTGCCATTATTGACCCTGTCATAATCTTGAGTTGCAAGAAAAAAGGTGAAACAAAAGAAAAGGAAATGCAATCGATATTAGCACTGAAAATTTAGCAGGTATTGCAAGAAGGTGAACTTGATTTTCAAACAAGAATTGCAAGAAAGAAATTGCAAAGCATTTGTTTGATTGCAAACAATGGGAGGTGGGTTCATTCGAAATGAACCCACGGTGCATGATGTTTTATTGCAGGATGCATAATGCCTGTCCAAATTTAGAAATTGTGGATGGTTAGATTACTTCTTGAAGTTGGATGGCTTCGATGAAAGCATTTCCCTTGAATTCACCTAGACATTTTCTAAAGGAAAAGCCACAGTAAAAGGGTTGGAAGTTGTGGCAATTGAGGAAAGAATTGCAGAGGTCATAGGGTTACCGGTTGATGGAAAAAATTACCCTACCTCCAGAGATCCCAGATCAGCTAAGGCTGAATTTACAGAGCTGAATGACCCCCCATTAAGCATTGATAAACAGGGCGTAGAGAGAATATCTCTCCCCGAGCCATGGAAGCAGATAGTCGTTTATGTTATCAAATACATCACCTGTGAGGGTCACCAATCAAATTTTCATTTTGTGTAGTTAAATATTTTGAATCACATGAGGCATGAAAGGAGGATGAATGTGCCTAACGTGCTATACAATCTTCTCTCAATCATGGTAGTCGAGACCCAAAAAGGTAGGGATAATTTTGTTTCCCACTTGTCTAATTAAATTGATAGTTGAAAATTATATGCATGATGTATCTAGAATGACCTGGGAATAATTTATAAATGTTGATCAAATTAGACCTGAGCACTTGCAACCTAGGGCTTTACCTCAACCCCGTAGGTCTAGCGTGAGATTGAGCATGACTGAAACCCCTGTTGGTGCTTCAACCTCTAGTGTTGGCTCTAGTGCGAATCCTCCTACAGCAGAAGAAACCATAGAAATTAGTTCTTCTAGAACAGAGCACTCAGAAAAAGAAATCCCTTCATCAGATTCTGATGATGACATTCCATTTGAAACCCTAATTAAAACTAGAGCACAGAAGAGAGAAGTAGAAACGAGAAAAGGAAAGGCCAAAACATAGCCTATAGAAAGAAAGGCATCAATTTCTAAGAAGAGGAAGATTGACAATATTCATCTTGTGGCTAAAGGAAAATGTGAGAGACCTCCCAGGAAATCAAGACCAGTTGGGCCTCTGATTGGTACGCCTCCACAAGAAATCCCTAAGCGTGGTGAGACATCACATGAGGACCCTAAATCTCCAATGGGGCAGGATAATTTTGAATAAGAAGACATGTTTGGGAGAACAACAAATATAACACTAGCTGATTTTGCTAACATTGCAGAAGAGTTTGAGGAAAATCAGGATTTCCTACAACATGAGCAGGGAATCTTGTAGCAAGAAGTCCTGCAACAACAACCAAAGCTAGAGCAGGAGTTCCTGCAACCATAGCAAAAACAAGAATGATGGCCCTTGTAGCAAGAAGTGGAAGAAGAAACAGTTCCCCTGCAGCCAGAGATAACTAGATAGCCTGAGTCCATGCAAATAGTGCCATATAAGGAGCCAACATCAATAAAAAGATTGGTAGAAATTCATAATCCTCTTGATTTTACAGTACATACAAAAAATTTGAATTTATGGAAAGAAATACAGAGGAGGGAGGAAGAATGGAAAAACAAAAAATAAAAATTGAAGGACATTCAAAAGAAGGATGAGGAGATTGAAGATAAGGATGCTGAAATTGCCACCCTGAAGCAGAGGGTGGATGATATGGAAACCTTGGTACCATATATTTTAGAATGTAGGAGCCCTCCAAGGGTCTATGCTCTAGTCCTAAAAGAGAAATCTCTCTCTTTTAAGCTGTCAAGGAATGCCTCAGGTTTGAATCCTTCTATTTACACCCCTGTTGAATTTTTCCATGCTTATAGGATTGCCTCACCTGAACTGAAGAATTTGTTGTGTGAGTTTTATTGCATAATTATGTTGTAACTCAAGACCAAGATTGGAACCTATTGTTGTATGTTGGGATATCCAATTAAGGGCATTCATGTCTTGGGTACAAAATGAGATTAGTTGGGGACAACATGAGGCTTATAAGCAATTGGAGTCAAACATCCCTCTGCCTGTTAGGGCTGAATCAAGCAACCCAAGGGATATTTACAGAGAATGGCATGGAATACTTCTCAGACCTAGTTATAGCAATAGGATTATGCCTTGGATTGAGGTAATTTATAGTGAGTATGAGGTAAAGATAGTATCAAAGGAGGAAACTATGAGAAGATTTTTATCACAAAGGTGGAATAGCCTAATTGATGAGCTGAAGCAGGTTGAGCCTCATTTCATCCACAATTATGCTACAACACTAAAAAGGATTAATAGGTATATTTAGATTTGGATAACATAGGGGCAATCGTGGCTTCCCCTGACTTTCCATCCACCCATGCTTATGTGGCCTAAGCCAAACTTTAGATTCTACCAGTATGACATTGCTACAGAAAAATAGAGATAGAATAGATTTAATAGATTAGGAGGATTCTATTGGGATCCTGATTCACACACAACAACCACTAATGTTGGACAACTATCAATTGAAAATTTTAGAGCCTTGACCAAGCAGAAGAACAACCCTTCCCCTGCTAGAGGACCAAAAAAATGTTAGGTTGGGGGGAGTGATGAGCCTAGTTTTTGGTCCAATTTTGGGTGGAATCTATAGTTTATTTGTTGGAATTTGTCATGGACTTTGATGTTAAATGTTGATATTTTCATAATGTTTCCCTCAACCCATAGGCATTGGACTTAAATCCTATCTCTGCAAGTTTTAATGAAATTTGGCATATTATGTGGATTATCTATATTGATTTTGCATGTGGTTAATGAATGTTCCTCAAGGTGGTTATAGATGTGCAGTTATTGTGTGTATTGACATTGCCATGCAAATTTAATATGCTAAGTTGAGGAAGACACTACTAGCTAGGCATGCACCATAACATCCAGCAAAGGAATAGCTCAAAGTTAAAGGAGGTCAACTATAGAAGATTCTTCATGCAACCGAATGTAATTTCCTTGCAGTTGACTTTAATGATTGAGCATGCGTGGGTGTTACTGTTGTGCTAGATCTATGTTTGGACCTACATGTCTGACCAGATTACATGCACGCATAACCGCCATCACTCCATTTTCTCTATTTTCCCTAAATGGTGTCCTCCTAATCATGGAGTTGACTACCTTGTTTAGCTGATAGTATAAATGAAGATCAGATGCTCCTTCCTCAAGAGGTTGCATGATTTGATATTGTACTTGCACTCTTAAGTTTTTAGCAATACAGATACATTACTCTTGTGTACTCATGATTTACAGTGAATAAAATAAAGTTCTAAGTTTGAGCATCTGAGTTATCATTAGTTTTGGAGGATACTTATCCAAGGGGGGCCACTTGATGAGTAACCTATCTTCTTAGTTTAGTTTTAGTTTAGTATTACTTACTATTCAGTAATTAGTTAGAAATCTAGTTACGATTGTTCCTGCAGCCACTAGAACTCCATTCTGCGATTGTTCCTACAGCCAAAGCAGACAGGGTAGTGCCATGTTTGTTGCTCAAATTTTCATTCTTGTTATGCATTTTAGTTTCATGTAGTTGTTGATTGATGATTGGTATTTATGGTATTCCCCTCTAAGCAATTTACTTTTAGCATTGTGTGCTCCTTAGCTATAGAATGAAATGGCTACTTTGAGTTCCTAGTGCACATACTATACTAACCCATTTCAAGTTCATGTCCCTGGGTTGACAAGTTAAATGCACCTTCATGATGATTGAAATAACTATTCAGGTTAGATGTCCAATCTCTAAATCATGGTTGTAAAGGCTTAATTATTAGATCATTGTAGAAGGCCAACAACAAGTATAGATTTATGATTGGCGAACTGTTGTATTTGACTACTACTAGACAGGATTTCATGCATGTTATCTATCTTGTGGCTAGATTTCAAGAAGGCCCTAAGGAAACACATGTTGCTATTGTTAAAATAAATTTTAGATATTTGATTAGCACTCTAGATTATGGATTGTGGTATCCTAAAGATACTGATTTTACACTTAATGCCTATACAGTTGTGGATTGGGTTGGATGTGTAGATGATAGGAAAATTACAAGTGGTGGTGCATTCTTTCTTGGATGTAGATTGGTGGCATGGTCAAGTAAGAAGCAAGATTAAGTCTCTTTTTCTACTATTGAAGCTAAGTATATTGTTGTTGCATCTTGTTGTACACAAGTTCTATGGATGAAACAAACATTGAAAGATATCACAGTGGTATATGATGATCCCATTTCTATTTTTTTTTTATAATACAACTGCAATTAACATTTCAAAGAATCTAGAAATGCACTCAAGGAAGAAGCATATATATATAGGATATCATTTCTTGAGAGAGAAGGTCATGGAGAATGAAGTAAAGCTTGAGTATGTTCCAATGAAGGATCGGGTTGTTGATATTTCATGAAGTCTATTCCTAAAGATACTTTTGAGTATCTCTAAGAGCAGCTGGGGGTTATTTCCCATCCTTTCTTAAGCTAGATGCATATGGAGATGCATAAATCCTATGGATCTATGGATCTATCTTTCTTGTGGGCTGATTTTTTGTTGGCTACCTCTCAGGGGGAGTAGGTAGTATCAGGTGTTGTCATTATGAGTATTCTATTTTTCATGTCAAAGGAGAAATCAATGTAAAATATTTATTTTCCTTTTCCATTGATGTCAAAGAAGGAGAAGAAGCATGTGAAAAAGGAAAGAAATATTGGGAGAAGAAGCATGTGAAAAGGAAACGAATATTGGGAGAAGAAGCATATAAGAAATTATCTTCTAAAGGGGAGAAACAAAAAAGTGTATTCAAAGATTGTATGTTGTCTTTGATAGTTTTTCACATCATGTGTTGCCATCAATGAAAAAGGGGAAGATTTTTGCAAGAATGGAAAGATTGAAGGTGTTGTCATTGATCTCAACCGGTCAACTTGTTATCTAGTAGTTGTTGTTGGTTGTATATGTCAAGGATATTGAGAAAATTGTAATAAAGAGATGTTGAATATGTTCAGTGGTTGCTTCGAGTTTTGGTCCAGATTTGTGCCTATGGTTGTGTGGTTTAGATATGTTGTTCATGGTTGCTAGAAGGTGTTGTATTCATATTTTTGATTGATGGTTCGTTGTACAGTGCAAGTTGTGTTCACCAATTGTAAACAGTGGTTTTCTATGTTTCTGGTTGAGGTCCAAAAGAAATGTTGTTGGTCTAGATTTCTCTTTGATGAAGTCTTATGACATGTGGTTCTAAATTTGAGTTGTTCAGATTGTATTGAAGTTAATTTCAGAATTTGGAAAGTTCATGCTAAATGGTTATATGTGTTTTACACTAGTTTGGCCGACCTTGTGTGAAATACTACTTTCGAGAATGATGAAATTTGTTGGATCTATTTGGGTCCCTATGAAGCATGTGTTTGGGTTGCCCTCATTCTAATTCCACCCTAGGATGTTTTGGCACCGACCTAATTTGAATTTGGATTTGGATGGCCAACTTTGGATATGTTTCAAAGTTGAAGATGGTATAAATACAAGATTAGTTAGTAATGGAAAATGTACAAGAGCGAAGAAGAAGAGCGATAAGAGAAAAGAAAAAGTGCAATTTGGTGCGACATTGATTCTATTCAATAAGTGTGTGTGTTGAGAGTGTGGGATATCGATGTGAAGCTTAATGTTGGGTTTTCAGATGCAGTGACCAAAAGTTGAACTCTGTGGAAGTGAGGCCTCCGGGTTGTATCCCTATTGGATAGTGAGTCATTATTTCAGGCAATGAGCCTTTTGTAATCGGTTTTGATATTCTCTATAGTGTGAGTTAATCATCACCGTGGTTTTTCCCTCATTGGTTTTTCCATGTAAATCTAGTGTTATTATGTTTATGTGTTGGATTTGAGTTTCTACATTTGTATTTGATGATTAATCATTTAAGCAGTATTAAGTATTAGTTCTGATGATTGAATTAAAGGTTTAATTCTATGACAATTGATTCACCCTCCCCTCTAAGTTGTTCTATTCAACAATATAAACTATAAATCATGATCGTATTGTGTTGGTTGGTTCAAGTTCCTTCATTATGTTGACCTTAATAAGTATGTGGATATCATTGTACCAAGCTTGTGATGTAGATTGTGTAAGTCCCTTATGTGGGTAGTTCTTGCATGGTTGAATGATTTAGTCATCTTTTGTATAAGTTAATGAGCTCTTGTTTGGAAATCATAATACCCTTGCATGACCAAGTAATATAAGTGATCATATGAAACAAATCCTTGAGATTATATTATTCCAAGTGAATGTAATGTATTGAGTGAATCTAACTTCCACACATAATGTGAGAATTCCTTTTTCTTATGTCGTCTTGCATTGTATTAAAAATATTTGTGTTAAAAAGTGCATGGATACATGTATTAATATTAGAATTATTGCATGGAAGTGTAGTTGAAAATGATTCAATTTGTGAAATGGTTGGATATGTTCTCTAGCTCACCTTGGATGAAAGGTTTCATTCAACCATTTACTCCCTCTATGTGACTAGTGTTAGTCACTTAGTTATATGAAGTGTTCCAAGTTGTTAATTTATTTTGATTTATTGATGAAAATATTTCTTCTGTTATAAGTACCAGCATTTATATTTTGAGTTTTTCTTATGATCGAAATTAGTCACCAACTCTTTTGACTATTAATTTCGTGACCCTTGGTCGTACTTGATTTATTGTTGAAATTGTCGATATTTTTTGACTTAGTGTTGAATTTGATGATTCTTCTCTCTTTTGAGTTTTATTTCACATTCTCTTGTTGACTATTCCAAATGCTTGACATTCATTGGTTCTATGTTTTTTTAAGTGTTGTAACCTATCAAGTTCACCATGAATAATGATAGAATGTTCAAGGGAGCAGATTTTGGAGAACATACTGATCTTGTATTTATATCATGATTGAATGGTGTCTTAAATCTTGTGAAAAGTGGCATAAATGATGCTATGTATGATGAATGATATGATATGCATTGTATGGATAATCATGAGAATATTTACATTACTCTATGTGAATGATATAAATATATTCTTTCCATTTATGTGAGATGTGCTAAACTTTTTTCTATGTGTGTATATCTTGATATGCATGAGTGTAAGTGATGACGATTTTACCTTCTAGGATGGTTGCCAAATTTGGAACAACAGAGAAGGACTTCCTCTTTTCAAGAAGATTCCAATATTTTCAAGTGCTTTGGCCAAATCCCATATCATTGAAAGAGATGATTTAGCATACCAAATTTTATTTAATATAATTCTATACCGCATCTTGTAAATAAGAAATTGTTATATTATATATATGTGTGTGTGTGTGTGAAAGTAGATGTTACTTGCACCAAACTCCCCCTACCCCAAAATGTTTTGAGGTAGCTAGGTAATTCATGCAGGGTCGATAGATCTTCAAGTAGGAAGAACTTTGTGGAAGTATAAACTGCATGGTTGTGTGGAAAAGCACCCAAATCATGATTTTTTCTTTGACTAGCCATGTGTGGATTGATGGTAGCTAGAGACTTCATAAATTATGTTCACATATCATTATTTGTTTATTCCTTGTATTATACACCACCATTGGCATAGTGTTGTACTTTTCTTGTGTGAAGATGTAACATCTATATAGATTATTTCTCACCTTGTGAATATCTCTATTGAGTTGATTATTGATTAAATTTTACACCTAAACATTGGCATTCTTGGATCACAATTGAGTCTCCATATGAGCATGATTTTATAAGGACAATATACTTTTCTGACAATTTGATTGTATGTGTAGATTGTTATACCCCATCTTATTGTTACTAAGTTACTTTTACCTTCACGGGTAAATAGGATAACGAATGCAAATCATGATTTTGATATGTTTGATAAATGAATAAAATACAAAATAGATATTAAGATGTTATTGCTTTTAAGGATTAATTATGTTTATATTGATGAAGTACAATGAAATAACATGTATTGCAATATGAATATGCTAAAGTTTGATTATGCATATGGATTTCATGTCAGCATCTGACTATTGTTACTATATGCTAAGTTGGATGCAAGTAGAGGTTCACACCTTCAGAAGGGAGGGGAAGTATCACTCAAGAAAGGAACTTGGTCTGGTGACCCCTAAATTTGGCCTTACTAAGCATTCACACACTCACACCCTAGTTGTTCTAATTGAGTCAAGTCAGTTGGAACCAAGTAAGTAACCTTTAGGGAAGGATTGAAATGCTTGACAAAATGTATATGATTTCTTTGATTGTTTGATCAAGTTATCATGAATGATTCTTTGAGTCTTTGATTTTTCCATCGATTCATATGTACATTAATTGTAAACATGTATATGGGTATATATATTGATATGTGCATAAGAGCATAAGAATGTGCATATGTATTTAAGTAGAAATACTTACGAGTATACATACATAGGGAATCGATTATATATGTGTGTGTGTGTGTGTGTTTGTATGTATACACTTAATGTATATGCATGTCGACAAGGATATGAATTTATGTGTTGAGTAATGGGTATCAAAATAATGATGTGTATGTAAGATATATATATATATGTAATGTATATAGCTACATTAAAGGAAACATGTATACATATACATTAATGTATATATATGTGTATATGTATATATGTGTCTAAACGTATTAAAACGTATATGTGTTTATGGATATATATACATATGATATTGTGATGGATAATGATAACATGGATATATGTATTCATATATCGAATATTTTATTTAATGAACTTGATTAAAAATAAATATATATATATACATAAAAGCATTTCATGCTAAATATAAATATGTATATACATATATATTATATATATTATGGGCTGATTTGGGTGAGCCATGTGGTGGCAATAAACTCTACATGAAATATGAAATAAGTTGGAAATAATTGTTATATTATAAAGAGAACGTGGTGCTTATATAGTGTGTTTGTATGGCACAAACAAACCACTACCGTGAATAATATAGACCAATGCATAAGCATCAATACATGGTCTTTTGGCCAGTGTATTCATATGCATGATAATAGAGTTTTGAATGCTGATTACTGTGCATAAATGTGAAATTAAATCCAAGCTTGAACATAGGAAACACGTGCAACAAATGGATAACACGTGGAAATGAATTTGAACTACGCATAGGTTAATAACATCATATGAAGTAGTTAGTATGCTGGGTAGTGTTGATGATGTTTTCTGCACAGCAACAACTCAGACATAATATAATATCCTATCTCTCTTGAAAGGTAAATCTCTATCAGTAAGCCTCAAGAGATAACCCCAAGGTCTCTAACGTCAGGTTTGACAATGCATAAACAACTCAGTGATAAATGTGAAAATGTTGGTAATCACAAAGGGACCTTACTACAAGCAAAGACTAAATCTTTAATTTATCAGATCTGGCAATATAATGATACTTCAATCCTAAATCTAACTAGCTAACTGGAATGATAAAAGAAATGACAAAAGATAAGCGTTTCAAAGAGATCACTAAGATTAATGCTACTCCTAAGATTAACAATGCAAATGATGAAATACTTGAAATGGACCAATCCCTTATTAACCAATTCTTGCTTAACCCAGATAAATCTACAATCTTACAAGGACAGTGCAATCTTCTAAGGTATTAAAGATTTTCAGATCATGAACATTCATCCAAGACAACCCTAAGGCAATTGAAATGAATAAACCTTCACAATTGAACTAAGCACAATAGATATATGGTCTAGGCTAACTTTACAAAGCAACTAACAGTCAGCTAGCTACAAAAAGTATGGACCAGGTATAGCTACAAACACTCCAAGCATCAAACCATAAACACTATTAAATCATATCTAAATCTAAATTTAACATACATCTAATAATCTTGAGCAAGTCCAAAAGATAGAATCACAAAAACCATGCAAGATAAGTCAACACAAAAGAGATCACCAGAAATCACAATGTCATCAATTGTATTGAATCATCCAATGATAGCAACAAGTCCAGTGTTCTGTGTTACACTATTTGCTCAAAATGAACTAGATCCTAACTCTAACTCTTTGCTTCTAAATCTAATTATCCTAGTGTTATGATTTCTACTACTCCAGTCTAACTCTTTACAAATGAGGCAAAATGCCTTATTTATTGAAAACCCCCAAGATATGTCGGCCTAGTTTGGGTTTTATAATAATAAATGGCCATAAAACAGGTCAGCCAAGAGGAATCCAAAGTAAGATAAAATATGCATTAAATGAATGAACTCCATCCAAGTCGACCTGGGATTTGCAATGTAACTTGATCCAATGCATGCGAAGGACAGAAAAACTAGGTAGAAAAGGCTCCAGATAAATAGGAAGCACAACTTGCAATGTAATTGATCATTAACTAGCCCCTTCATCCTTATCTCGATCCAATTTATTTGATATCTTAAGAAAAATACTCTCCAAGTCAGCCACAGGTGGAGTAATAAATACTTTGAACCCTCCTTCAATCGAATTAATCTCCTCCAGAGCTTCCTTGATGACCCTGTTAAATTCAGCCTACACTCAACAAAAACCACCATCAATAATATCCATTATAATATGAGGATCAAGATTAGCCCATCACCAATAATATATTCATCATTCAAATAAATCCAAGCAAAGATCGAAATCAACCCCAAAATATCGTTAATGCACTTTCTCCACAGACCAATATTTTCACCCCTTCGCAGAATCCAGGCCAAAGAGGAATTTTAGAAAATTCCCAGCCAAGTGGATTTTAGCGAAATAAACACAAGCATCCAATAATCATTCAATAAATCACAATTAGATAAGAAATAGCATGAAAGATCTTAATATTACTTAGATTAATCACATGATGCACAATCAGCAACCAATAATTCATGCAACCTCACAATTCTTCGTTTTCAACAAAGTTTCAGAGAAATCTGCCCAGGATGGATTTCTACGAAAATAGCAACAGTCTACAAGTTCCGAAAAATGAAGAGACAACAAAAAATTTTGGAAAATTTGGAGGGAGCGAAAATCCATGAAGCAGGAAAAACTTTGGATTTTGGGAAAATGCAAAGGACAAGGAAAACCAAGGAAATCCACCAGCAAAGGAAAATCCTAAAACTAGAGGAAAACCCAGACTTTGACGTTCTCACAACTTTACTCAAATTGATTGAAAGATCACAAATTTGAGGACCTGGGCCCAAATGTTGCTTGCCCAAATAATTCATTGATGGATCCATACTCAAAATTCACACAAGGGAAATTTGATCAGTAATGGTGACGGCTCCAAAGTTGAAACCCTAAGGTTCCACCATGAACGCACAGTATCGACCCCCACTCACTTCGTTTGTTTCACCAAATCATGATAAATTCACCAAGGGAAAGCAAAGCACGCCAAACCCATACTCAAGACGTGCCCTAGACATCATAAAACCATTTATACTCATCAATCAAGGAAAGGGCACTACGTACATACCATAGATGAAGAACAATTCAAGAGGGTAGTGACTGACACGATATCCAAACCTCCGAAAAATGCAAAGACACTAGGAAAACGCAATCAAAGCCATCAATTCAAAGCTCAAACACCAAATTCACACACAACACTTAGAGGTTAAGCTCTTCCACATTCAAAGCAAGACAAATGACATAAATCTTTAGCACAAATCCCCCCTAAGAGATCAATAAACACGAGTTGCAGAGTTTGTATCAGAACATAAACACAATGACAAGACAACAAGCTCGGGGATCCGAGGTTGAGAAGAAATTTGGAAATCTTAGGGCCTGGCGGAATTTTGGAAAAATCCGGTCACCACGGAATTCCATGAAGGACCAAAATCTCTGAAAACAATGCAAAACTGGCCTCGTCAGGTTTCCAAGGCGTTCAGGGAATTTTGAACAGAGGGAATTTTCTCGAAAACAAAGAAAAACCCGAAATTACCTCAAAGACTTAGGATTTTCAAAATGTTTCTTCAAAAGGGACATTTGCACAAGCAAGATAATCATTCACACACATGCCAAAGCAACCAAGTCCTCAAAACCAAAGGGCTAGAGCATCAAAAATTAGAGCAAGAGAGGGTCCCTACTTTTAGTGGGGTGTGTGTGCGAAAATTGCACAACAGGTAGTTCATATCATGTTTATAGTTCATAAGATATAGAAGTCATTGTATTGTGATTTAAATACACTAGAAGAGAGCATGGGTAGTGCGTGGAAGCTAAGCCAGCCATTACATGATAATTTTATGCAAGATAAAGTCAAACTCTATGGAAATGCAACCAATTGAAGTATTGACTTATTCTTCTATGAAAAAACAAGCTAAATGATAGGGAATATGGTGAATTTTTGGTGTCATATTATGAACTCAGTGATTCAATAGAAATCTCTTAAACCTGTAAGTTGATTTTCAATATAAATCATGTGCAAATATGAATCAATCAACATGTTGTAGGCACAAAAAGAGTCGACCTATTGTAGGAATTTTCCACCTTTTATTTATCATGGTGAGTTGATTGAGTTGAGATGATAAGTTTCAATTTGTTGGCCTTGTTTCTAGCCTCTAGATGTTAGTTTTTGGGTATAAATAGAGGCACTCTTACCTCATTTGGATATGCTTTTGCTATGCATAATCACACATTCTCCATTTTGTTGCTTTTTATTTTTGAGGTTCTTATTTTGCTGAGAGGTATTTTGTGAGGAAATAATAGTGAGATGAATTTGAGAAGGAATAGTTGTTAAGTTGATTTTAAGAGGGGGCTTGGCTTAAGAACTATTGATTCATTAGGATTAAATCGATTAACAGGCATGAGATTCTATTCTCTTTATGTTTATATGTTTTAGTGAAAGATTGAATGTCTTTTATGTTTTGTTTGGAATTGCATTAGATTACTTGAAATAGAGAAATGATACATTGCTTATTGAAAAGGGAAATAATCTTGTTGTCATGATTTCCTTATGAAGTGTTTGTACATACTCCATATTAAGGAGTGAATGTTATCAATAGTATTATATACTAGGATTGATGAAAGTATGAATAGATTAAAGAAGTTATTTAATACTTTTATATACCCTATAGGGAATTCAGATGATGATGTTTATATGCATAGATAGTCTACACTACATGTATAATGTGGAATGTATCAATGTCATGAAGTGACTTGACATTGTTAGCCTATAATGACTAGGAAATCTTAGGAATGATAAGGTTTAGAAATACAACATTAGTGATAGTATGAAAGATATGATAGTATGAGATGGCATATTGCTAAGCTATACGTGAATGAACACTTGATCATTACTTTAGTTTTGAATGAAACCCTAGGTTGAGAATAGCCTATTTGGGTTGAGAATTTTATTTGATTAATGATTGAAACCTTAGGTTGAGAATTACCTATGCGAATTGGGATATTTACTTGATTACTGTTTGGAACCATTAGGTTGCAAATAACCTACTTGGATGGGTTGTTTAATTGATCTTTGGTTGGAACAAATAGGTTGAGATTAACCTAAATGATCGAACTGATTGTTGATTGTTGACTTAATCCTGGGATTAGGATATAACAAGGTTGAGACTCGTTTATGTGATTAAGTTGATCACTTGAGTTTTAGAATTACTATTTGATTGGAGCCATAGGTTGGATTACCTATTGAATTGGATTTGTTACCTGATTGGTTATTTTATATTCTTGATATGAAGTCATATTATTGACAAGATTCTAATCTAAACCATTTTTACCAAGGAGATTACACTCTCGAATAGAATCATTTATTGGTATGATTATTCTTTGATTGAGGTCATTCATTGATGATACTATACTCTTAATGAGAATCACTTATTGAATGATATATATTCCTAAATAGAGTCATTTATTGTTTATTATTTATTCTATGATAAGATGATGCTTCTGTAAGCTATACTTTAGAATATAAAGTTATTTATTACAAATCTCTTGTAAAGTTAGAGTCATGAAGCGATCATAGTTTATTCCTAGGAATTGATTGTCCAGTGAAGGGAATAAATTATGCATGTGAATATTTAGGACGAGTGTCATTGTGATTTGGAATAGGTTATTCCTAGGATTAGATTGTCCAATAAAGGGGATAACTTATGCATGTAAATACTTGATAGAAATATCATTGTGAATTGGAAAAAGGGAATAGGTTATTTCTGAGGTTAAAGATTACCTATGAAAGGAAATGACCTATGCATAGTATATGAATGGTCATAATCCAAACCGAGCTAGGGTAGTGTATGTGAATAGGATGACTGCCACTCGAAGTACTGGGTGAGAATAATTTGGCCAAAGTAGTGTAATTTTCCACTGGTTGCATTGTCAATTCACTGTGTTCCTTTTATGCATGCTAGTTTAGGATTGTAGTGGATACAAGTTCTAGTTATGCAGGACACAACATTAAGCTCGAGAATTATATTGTTATGAGGTTACCATACCAATCTCCTTGTTGAAGGGAGGGCATCTTACCATATGTGGTAGATGTCTAGGGGACCACATTGAGTCTATGGTTGGTGGAAAAGTGCTTGAGTGATGCTTCCCCTCATCAATTGGCGGCCAAGGTTTGAGGATGTTTGTGCCAGTATTGGGGACAACTAGAGTGTATGTACCAAAGAATGGGAACATCTAGAATGTATGCACCAACGGCGGCATTAGGACCAATTTGTATATCGATTTCCAATGAAGCTCAAGAGAGCTACATATATATGTATCTTGTACCCATTTATATGGAAGGTTGTAATCATGAATGATAAACTTGAGTTTATTCGATATGAAATCTATATTATGGAAAGAGTTGTGAAATTACAATGAAATGCAATAGAAGTTTAGAATAGTGTTTATTTCAAATGTGCTTGTAATTTACATTATGGAAAAGAAAAAAAATAGTTCTATGTTATGGCATCATGGTTCATTCACTTGAGATGAAACATTGAAAATTTTATTGAGTAGAACATCAAGGTCGTTACATAGATGATCTATAGATACACATGAATATTGCTTGTGAAAGGATGCATGTGAATGAATTTTATATATTTCTATGTATATATATATATGATCAAGTTGTGATCTTGTTTAAAGCTATTCATATTTTGAAGTTGTAGTCTTTTTCCTTACAATATATGATTTTTCTATGAGGCACTGATATTTGAATGAGATAAAATAGCACAAGTGTGTATAAGAAAAGACAGGAACATTGAAGAGGAATAAAAAGCAACCTAGTCAACTTTCGAACTAAAAGGGTATGGTAAGCACAAGTACACATGTGCACGAATACAATTTCAAAGTTATGGAAATGTGAAAAAATATTTTTACTATTTAATCATTGAGATGATTAAGACATAATTGGATAAGAAGAAACATTTTGAAGAATTTTTTAATTTTATTTCAATTATAGGTACTAACATGGACTAAAGTTTAGTGTTATTTCTATGAGTGCTATAGAAATACCATCACCATCACAAGGGAGAGAACAATATTGGAGAGAGGTAACCTAGCTTTGTGAAATTGAAAGGTAGTAATAGAATACACACACTCACTTAGAAATTGTTACATGATTGTTTTCTCAAATTAGTGTTCTTGTCTTATCTTGAATGTGCATGTTTGCATTATTATGAGTGTTTGCAAAATGAAAATTAGAATACATTTAGTTGATGAAAATGCTTATCATGTCTAGTGTGAGTCTTGGGGTGAACTCACAATAGTGGGTTACAATTTATTGCACGAAGAAAAATTAGAAATGCCCATCAAAAAACTTTAAAATGGCTTCGAACAAAGGAAACCCTTTGTATGAAGGGGCTTTGTTTGAACATGCATGGAATCAACCCCCTTCGAATGAGTCCCCCCTTCTAATAAACACCAACTTGCACCATATAGGGGATGTTCATTTGAACCCCCCTTCTAGTGAAGGGGGTTCGAATGAACACCTCCTTTTTTCCTTTGCTGCCCTCCATCTGCAATTTTATGCAAATTTTGGGTTTTTATTCTTAGGTTGAGGATCAAAATGGAATCAAATTAACAAACCCAACTGCAAGATTATAATCCTTGAAATGAGCTCTCCATCAAGTATGGTTTTAATATATTTTATTTTTATTATACATTTTTTTAGTTTAATTAAACATAGGTTTTTCATCGAGAATCAAGCTCTCTGTTCTACAAATGTGGAAAAATAGTAGATTACCAGAAAAAATTGAAAAATATATATCCTATTGGTATTGATGTCCTTGATCCAACAAAAAAAATTGAATTCAAAAATCACTAGTTTGCATCATCTTCAATTTCCTCACGGTTTAGAAGCTATAAGTGTCCGAAAGTGAAGATTTAGTTCAAAATGTTCATTTCAATGTCAAGTTTGGCCAAAAAGTATAACCCACTATTGTGGGATCGCCCCTTGAAGATCTTGTTTTGGGAAGTTACTTGATGGCATATTGAGATACCATAATTACTTCAGTGTTTTATCTACTAAGACATCAGGACGATGTCTCTTCTTAGTGGGGAAGGATGTCACATCTTGTTCCTTGCATAATTTAACTATTGAATTGAAAAAGATAAATTAATAAAAATATGTCTTTTTAAATTTTTAGATTTCATGGAAAATAAAATAAAGAGCTTAGTTTTGCTCGTGAGTATTATAATAAGAATATATTTAAATATAAAAGATTATACATAAAATAATTATAAATTTGATTTGTGATATTAATATTAAATTAAATAAATAAGATTTGCTTTTAAATTAAAAGTAAATAAATTATTGAAAATAATTATTAAGCTATTATAAATTGAATAAAACTAAAATTTGCATGCATTAAAATGCATGTTACATGCAAAAGGGCTAATCAAAGGAAACATAGTGGAGGCACTATATGGAGCGGGAGTTTTCTTTTTCATGATGGAATTCATGGAAGAAGTGGGGGCAGCACTTCAAGGATAATGTTGTGAGATTGAGATGAGTAGCAGAAAGAAGTGGTATTCAATTGTAATTGGAGTGTTTTCAATCAATGCCTCCCACAATGGCATGGTGAGTGGTAAGCCTAGAATATTAATGTGGAGCATAAAAAGGAAGAGGCTGAAGTGAAAAGAGGGAGATCGAATGAACACTAAACCATTGACTATTCTCGAATAAAATTATAGAATTGGAAAAGTTATTTTTTTGGAAAAAATTGGAATAGAATTGACTATTCACTTAACATGAAGAATTTACTAGTTAAGGAAGTGAAAGGTTCATTTCAAAGTCTATAATGCCTTGCACTATGGGTGTTTAACTGTGTTTAGACTACAGGAAGGTGGTCTAATTGAGACCATCCTGAATCCCTGACCATTCTTGGTCCATGGAACATGCTTACCTTGCAATCCCATTCATTCAACCCACTTCACAAATAAAACAGAGGTCTTTCAGTATCAGGACCACTCACCACATAAAATCTAATGTGCAGGAGCATCACTCTCAATGCTTCTTTTTATTCTTTTAGGGTGATAGAAGTTTTAGTTATGTGAATAAGATTCTTGTAGGATCCATTGGGATCATCTCAGGTGGTTTAGATGGTGTTGTTAGGCCTATAATTCAATTTTTTTAGTTTCCCACCAAAACTAAAATTTAAATTTCTAGGTGCATTTTTGCTTGATACAAGGGTTGGGATTATTCTCAACCCTTTTTTTTGGCTTTCTTAGGTCTAATAAGGTCTTAAGAGGACCATGGAATCATGAAAAGTTATTTTCTTTAATGTTTTTGTTTTGGATGGGTTGAAAGTTGCACAAAGAGGTATAATTGTCAAATTTTATGCAATAATCATTAGGTTTTTATGGAAAAGGACAAAAAAACTCATGTGTAACTATTTTTAAGGGTTATTTAGATGAAAATGAATGGAAATATATGCTCCAAGAAAGGAGGGAGCAATAATTTGATGTTATACCTTGTTATTTTGCATTTTGATGACAGTTTTCACTATGAAACAACAAGAAATCAATTTTGTATGGTAGTGGGGTCGGTCTATGAGATAGCGGTTTACTAGATCTTTGTTTTAGGGTTCATATGCACTTTGTTTGGTTGAATTTCATGTTAAAATGAGAAATTTATGAGGAAAATAGTTCTCACAGGTCAGTTACAGGCCTAGGGTTTCCAGGAATAAAAAACGGATCCATATCTTCACTTCCAACTGTTGAAAAATCATGAGTTTTGGTAGAAGTTTTTTGTAGGTTATTTTGGTCATGTTCCCAAAAGGAGTGCTAAGTCATTGATTTGTGTGATTTATAATAGACAATGTGATTTTTCTATTTCTTGAGTGTTTGAAACCCCACCTCTTTGAGGGTTTATTGAAATTGCTTTGCTTTGGGTTTAAATGTTGTCAAGAACTATCAAAAGGGAGTATTTGGAGTGTGTTTAAGATTTTTAAAGTCTGACTGTGCAAAGAATAGATGAATTTAGATTCTTTATAATTTGAACCTATCAAAAAGGCTCGTAGAGCATGTTAGCGGGGTATTAGTTGTTTTCATTTTTCAAGGACCAAACGCACTTGTGCTTAGTGTTGTTTAAGCCACATTGTCATTGTTTTGAGATTCCATAGGTGTTGCAAAATATTTTCCTCTGCATCATTATTGGTATTAGATTTGGTGAAGCAAGAAAGTTAGTATAAGGTTAAGCAAGAAAAGGAAAGATTCCTCCAAGAAACATTGAGAGAGTGGCCAAAAGAATAGCCACACAATTGGGAGAAGCCCTTGCCAAAGAAATGAGGGAGATGAGAGTAATTTTGGATGGAAGACTCAGTGCAGTGGAAGCAAACCAAAGAAGAGGAATGGTTACAAGAGATGTGAGTGACCAAGAAGATGAAGTGTTGAATGAAGCACCTCAAGAAGAGAGTGATGTTGATGATTTGAGGATGGAAATATTGTTGAAGGAAGTCAAGGGTGAAGGAACCAAGGTGAAGGTGGAACTTCTAGTGTATGCAGGTAGTTTAAATGGTGAAGAACTCCTTGATTGGATAGGGGAGTTGGATAAATACTTTGAATTGGAGGAGGTACTTGAAGAGCAACAAGTGAAGTTGGCTAGGACCAAACTAAAAGGTCATGCATTCCTATGTTGGGATTATGTTCAAGAAGAAAGGAAAAAAAAGTAAAATCCAAGATTACTTCTTTGGATAGGATGGTTGCCAAGTTGAAGGGAAAATTCATGCCTAGTGACTACATGACCCAATTGTATAGGAAGTTGCAAAACTTGAAACAAAAGGATATGGGAGTGAAAGAATACACTGAAGAGTTTTATAAGTTGAGCATTAGGTTAGGACATATCCAAAGGATGATTCAAGCAAGATTGCAAGATAACTGAATGGGTTGAAGTATAGCTTACAAGATGAGTTAAGCCTCACAAGCCCTAGGACACTTGAAGAGTGTTATAACTTGACCCTAAAGGCTAAAGAGAAGTTGAATAGGAAGAAAGAAAAGTAGAATAGAGGTAGAGGAAGGAACTTCAGAGGTAGAGATTCATATGGTGGTAGAGGACAATCACAAAGAACTCTAGGAGAGTCAAGTACCTCACAAGAATAATCACCAAATGAAAGAGGGGGTTTTAGAGGAAGAAGGCCTAACTTCAGGTGCAGATTTGGACAAAGAGGAGGATTCAGTGGCTTCACAAGAAAATGCTACAAGTGCAACAAGTTTGCTGGTCATCAAGCTTGGGAGTGTCCAAAAGAGCAGACCACCACTACCTTTAGGAATGAAAGAAGGACTCCAGTTTCTCAAGGAGGAGATGAAGAGAGTGTGAAATCTTCCCCATAACCAGAAGAACTAGAGACAATAAAATCTTTTCTAATGAGGAAATTGATCAAGGTTCCAATGGAGAAAGAGCCACCTCAAAGAAAATCACTATTCAAGACTATTTGCAAGTTTCAAGGTAAGCATTGCCAAGTTGTGATAGATTCAGGAAGTACTAATAATTTAGTTGTTATTAAGATGGTAGAGAAGTTGAATTTAAAGAGATTGCCTCATCCTACATCATATAAAGTTTCATGGTTGAATGAGGGGCAACAAGTACTAGTTAATGAACAATGTTGGGTAGAGTTTCAAATAGGAAGGTATAAGGACAAGGTGTTATGTAATACAATTCTAATGGATGTATTCCATGTTTTTTTTGGTAGACCTTGGAAATATGATAGAAAAACTATGCATGATGGTAGGAGGAATGTTTATGTTTTAGAGAAGGATGGAGTCACCTACACCTTAGCACCTTTGAAGGAAGAAAAGGACCAAAATATTGGCTCAAGTGTGATGATAGTGGGTGAGAAGGATTTTATAAAGACAATAGAAAAGGACGATATAGGTTTTTCAATAGTGAGCAGACCTAGGATTGTCATGAAAACAACAAGAGTTGATGAATTTCCTTGGGAAATACAAGAAATGTTGAAGGGATATAAGGACATAGTTGTAGATGAACTACCTAACTCTTTGCCTCCAATGAGAGATATTAGTCACCAAATAGACTTCATACCAAGGGCTAGTCTACCAAACAAAGTAGCCTATAAGATGACACCCCAACAAAATGAAGAAATCAAAAAACAAGTGCAAGAATTGCTTGACAAAGGGTTAATCAGAGAGATCCTTAATCCTTGTGTAGTTCCAACTATTTTGGCACCTAAGAAATGGGGTGAGTGGAGGATATGTACTGATTCCAAGGCAATAAACAAGATAATAATTAGAAATGGGTTTCCATTACCAAGAATGGAGGACTTAATGAGTGGGGCACGTTATTTCTCAAAAATAGACCTCAAAAGTGGATACCATCAAATAAGGATCAGACCAGGGATGAATGGAAAATAGCATTCAAAACAAATGAGGGGTTATATGAGTGGATTTTTATGCCACTTGGCCTTTCTAATGCACCTAGTACCTTCATGAGGCTTATGAATGAAGTTCTCAATCCATATATTGGTAATTTTGTAGTTGTTTACCATGATGATATACCAGTTTTTAGTTCTAGCAAAGAAGAGAATTTGTATCATTTGAATTTGGTGTTAAGAAGGTTACAAGAGGATAAACTAATGATTAATCTAAAAAAGTGTGAGTTCATAAAGACAGAACTAATGTAATTTGGTTTTTTGGTTTCAAAGGGGATGTTAAGATGGATCCAAGCAAAGTGAAGGAAATCTTGGAGTGGCCTGCACCTAAATTAGTTTCTGAGCTAAAAAGTGTGAACATCAAACCTGCAGCAAGCTAACATAAGAACATAAAACAATGATTAGTCATGTTAGAAATCCCAAATATAATGTTCCCTATGAAATTCTTAGCTAAATCAAAGAGGAAACATGAACATGATAGTAAAACAACTAAAGCTAACATGAAACCAAATTGAAACAACTAAATCTCCATCCCATAGGGGGAGTGGTGCTCCTTTAATGTGGAAAGAATCTATTTCCCAATCCCAATTGATGAGCTTGATGTTTGAAAATGATGCTAAGTGATGAAAATGAGCTCAAAATGACATGAAGATGGTGATTGCAAATAATGATAATGACTTTAATGATAATGCTTGAAGTTGTAGATCCATATTATGAAAAGGATGCTTCTTTTTATAGAAGCCAAGGGTTGAAGAATGAGGGGATTTGATGGGTGTGGGATAAAATGGGAGCCAATGAGAATATGCCAAGTGTCACAATTCTATTGGAGGAAGGTGAAGCACATTTTGGGAAATGTGTGAGTGGAGGAAGATGGAAGTAAATGAAATTGGTTGAGGATTTGAAAAGTTGTAAGAGGAATTGAATGAAAATAGTTGAGATTTGAGAGGATGTAAGAGAATTTATTACATTTGTAAGAGAATTTATTGAGGATGTGAAAGGTTTTTGAAAACCTTTGGAGGGAAATTGAACGAGAGGTGGTTGAGAGGAATATTCTTTGGATATATGTGTTGGTATGTGGCGATTAATCATGCTATACTATATAGCCCATGGTATACTGTACACCTCGGCCCCTATCCTTGCCAGGGTCCGGGGCCGGGCTAGGCCCCGGGTGGGGGTTTGGGGGCGGCAACCCCCGAAAAGCAAGGGTTCAGGGGCGGCAGCCCCCGAGAAAAATTTTCTTCCTACTTTTTTGCATGATCACCAAAAAGGGAAAAATCAATGAAAAAGAAAAATCTGATTTTGTAGAACCCTAAAATCTGGAAGCTTCTAAGCTTGTTAAAAAGGGTTCAGATGGGTATTACTGGATGATGAAAAATGCGATTATTGCAAGATTGTAATAGGTTTTACACTAGATAATAAAAGTATTGGATGGTTGCGGTTTGGTGGATGTAGCTCGGATTGGGTGAACCACGTTAAATTATCTGTGTTATGATTTATTCTTTTTGTGTTTTTAGTTTCTCATTTTATTAATTAAATCTACATTTAATTGTTAGATATCTGCCATTTCTAACCCTAACAAGTGGTATCAGAGCGGATTGTGTTTAAATTATCGTCTGTAGGAAAGATCTCACGGTTGAGTGGGAGTCTCATGGTTGAGTGGGAGCAATGGCAAACGAGGGTAAGAAGGTTGAGAAGTTTAATGGGTAGAACTATCAATTATGGAAGATGCAGATGGAGGACTATCTCTATCAGAAGGATTTATGGCGGCCATTGGAAGGGAAAACCAAGAAACCTGTAGTAATGTCAGATGAGGACTGGGAGATATTGGATAGAAAGGCTCTTGGCAGTATTCATCTATGCCTAGCACAATCAGTGGTGTTCAATATTACTATAGCAAAGACAACTCAAGAGTTGATGGAAACCCTGGCGAAGTTATATGAAAAGCCTTCTGCTTCGAATAAGGTATTTCTTATGAAGCATTTATTTAATATGAAAATGGTAGAAGGTGGGTCAGTTATTGATCATTTGAATGAGTTTAATATGGTCACCAGTCAATTAACTTCTGTAAAAGTAAACTTTGATGAAGAAGTTAGGGCTCTTTTGATTCTGTGTTCTTTGCCTAAAAGCTGGAATAGCTTGGTAATGGTTGTTAGCAATTATGTTTCTGGTTCAAATACATTGAAATTTGATGATGTTGTTGGTGTTATTTTGAGCGAGGAAATCCATAGGAAAAGCTCAGGTGGAACATCCACATCAGGAAGTGTTTTGAATGCAGAAAGAAAGGGTAGAACAAAGGAGAGAGGAAATGATTTCAAAAATCATGGGAAGTCATGAGGAAAATCAAAGGATAGAAGGTCCCAATCTAGAAACAAGAAGGATTGTTGGTACTGTGGTAAGCTGGGTCATTTGAAGAAAGATTGTTGGTCTCAGAAAAATAAAGAAGGAGACAAAAAGGAAGGAAGTAAAGAGGAAAATGTGGTAAGTAATAAATCTGATGAGGATGCTTTGATTCTTTCCCTTGATAATGCTGATGATTCTTGGTGTTAGATTCAGGGGCTTCATTTCATGCTACCCCCATAGAAGTTATTTTCTTGATTATTTCAAGGGGATTTTGGGCTGGTTTATTTAGGAGATAACGAACCCTGTCAGATTGTTGGAAAGGGAAGAATCAAGATTAAGTTGTAGAATGGGAATCATTGGCTACTACGTGAGGTAAGGCATGTTCCAAAGTTAAGCAGAAATTTAATTTCAACAGGGCAACTAGATGATGAAGGTTGTGTTGTTACATTTAGTGATAAAAATTGGAAGGTCACAAAGGGTGCCTTAGCAAAAGGTGTGAAAGTAGGCACCTTATATCTTTGTACAGGTCATACTGTTCCTTCTACTTTAATTGTTACGGAAAAGGGTCAATGTTCAGGAATAGTTGCTGCAGTTCAGCAGGTAGAAGATCATACAGTTGTTGTGGACTCTGAATCAGCACTGTGGCATAATAGACTTGGGCATATGAGTGCAAAAGGTATGAAAGTACTTCATTCAAATAATGTTTTACCAGGTCTAAAATGTGTTAATATGGATTTTTGTGAAAGTTGTGTGTATGGAAAATAAAAGAGAGTTAGTTTTATTAAGGATGGGAAGCAAAAGAAAGATGAGAAATTAGAGCTTGTGCATACGGATGTATGGGGACCAGCTCGTATTTTCTCTCGGTGGCTCTCTGATTATGTTACATTCATTGATGATGCAACTAGGAAGGTATGGATTTATTTCCTTGGGCAAAAATTTGATGTATTTGAAACTTTTAAAAAATGGAGAAGCTTGGTTGAGAATGAGATGGGTAAAAGGTTAAAATGTCTCAGATCTGATAATGGTGGTGAGTATTGCAGTAAAGAGTTTGAAGATTATTGTTCCTCTAATGGTATTCGTAGGCAAAAAATAGTTCCAAGGACTCCACAGGAAAATAGAGTGGTTGAGCGCATGAATAGAACAATAATGGAGCGGACTATGAGATTGCATGTTGGGCTACCTTTAAAAATGTGGGCAGAGAATGTAAACACTGTTGTTTATTTAATCAATAAAGGTCCCTCTAATCCTTTGGGTTGTGGTATTCCAAAGGAAGCATGGAAAGGTAAGAAGGTGAGTTATTCTTTTCTCAAAACCTTCAATTGTGAAGCATTTGCACATGTAGATTCTGAAAATAGAACCAAGCTTGATGCAAAATCAAAGAAATGTGTATTTGTTGGATATGGCATTGATGAATTTGGTTATAGGCTTTAGGATTTTGAAAATCAAAAATTGTGAGAAGCAGGGATGTCATATTCAATGAGAAAGTGTTGTACAAAGATCTGTTGTTGCAGCATGAGAAGAAAGAAAATGATTATGCTGTGTTGGATGATATTCCAAACAATGATGTTTCAGTGGTTCCTCATGCTGGGCAACAACAACAACAATAAATACCACAAACTCTTGTTAGACAATCTTCTAGGATAAGTAGACCTCTAGAAAGATTTTCTCCCTTTTTGTATACTATTTTGTTAACTGATGCTGGTGAACCAGAATATTATGATGAAGCTATGCAGGTGGATACCAAGGTTCAGTGGGAGCGTGGAATGGAAGAAGAAATGGACTCCTTGCTGAAAAACAAGACTTGGGAATTATGCAAGTTGCCTGTAGGTAAAAAGGTTTTACCAAACAAATGGATTTATAGGCTGAAAGAGGAGGATGGAGGTAAGAAAATATTTAAAGCCAGATTAGTTGTAAAGGGATTTGCAAAAAAAAGGTATTGATTTTGATGAGATTTTTTCTCCTGTTGTTAAAATGACTTCTATTCTTATTGTTTTAAGTATTGTGGCTACTGAAGATTTGCATTTAGAACAGCTTGATATTAAAACAGCCTTTCTCCATGGTGATTTGGAAGAGGAAATATATATGGAACAGCCACAAGGATTTGAGGTGAAAGGTAAGGAGAAACTAGTGTGCAAATTGAAGAAAAGTTTATATGGCTTGAAGCAAGCACCTCGGCAATGGTACTTGAAATTTGATAGTTTTATGGCTGAGCAAGGCTACAGCAGGTGTAATTCTGACCATTGTGTTTATTTTAAGAGGTTGGATAATGATAGCTACATTATTTTGTGTTTATATGTTGATGACATGCTTGTAGTTGGGTCTAACATGGATCACATAAGTGAGGTAAAACAACAGTTAGCAAAATATTTTGCTATGAAGGATTTAGGGGCAGCAAAACAAATCCTTGGTATGAAAATTTGTAGAGATAGGAAAAACAAAAAATTGTTTTTATCTCGGGCTAATTATGTTGAAAAGGTGTTGCAACGATTTCATATAGAGAATGCAAAAGCTGTCAGCACACCTTTGCCTAGTCATGTTAAATTGACTAAGGATATGTGTCCAAAGACACAAGAGGAGGAAGAAAAACTATTCAAGGTACCATATGCTTCAGCTGTAGGTAGTTTTATGTATGCCATGGTATGCACAAGACCGGATATTGCACATGTTGTAGGAGTTGTTAGCAGGTATTTGAGTCATCCCGGAGTTGAGCATTGGAATACAGTAAAATGGATTCTCAGATACTTGAGAGGTACATCCAATAATTGTCTATGTTTTGGGGGCTCTAATATTGATTTAAAAGGCTATGTTGACTTAGATTTGGTAGGGGATATAGATACCAGGCGGAGTACCATAGGTTATGTATTTACAGTTGGTGGGACAGCAGTGAGTTGGATTTCATGATTGCAAAAGGTGGTTGCCTTATCTACCACAGAAGCAGAGTATGTTGTTGCGACAGAAGCGGCAAAGGAGATGATATGGCTGTAACTTTTCATGGATGAGTTGGGAAAACAACAGGCTGGAAATTACTTGTTTATAGACAGTCAGAGTGCTATACATTTTGCAAAGAATTCTGCTTTGCATTCTAAAACAAAACACATACAGTTGAGATATCATTTCATTCGATCAGTGTTGGAGGATGGACAGGTCAAGTTGGACAAGATACATACAGATGTCAATCCAGCGGATATGTTTACAAAGGCAGTGACAAGGAAGAAGTTGAGCTCCTCTTCAGCTTTGGTTGGTCTTCAAGGTTGAATTCAAGTATAACATAGCAATAGGGTATAAGGTACTTATTTTTAGTGGGAGTTGTAATTGCAGCAGTGTCATCCAAGATCAGTCTCCAAGTGGGAGATTATTGGTATGTGGTGACTGATCATGTTATACTTTATAACCCATGGTATACTGTACACCCTGACCCCTATCCTTGCTGGGGTCCGGGGCTGGGCCGAGCCCCGAGCGGGGGTTTGGGGGCGGTAACCCCTGAAAAGAGGGGGTTCAAGGGCGACAGCCACCGAGAAAAAATTTCTTCCTACTTTTTCGCGTGATCACTGAAAAAAGGGAAAAATCAATGAAAAAGGAAAAATCTGATTTTGTAGAACCCTAAAATCTGGAAGCTTCTAAGCTTGTTAAAAAGGGGTTCGGATGGGTATTACTGGATGATGAAAAATGTGATTATTCACAAGATTGTAATAGGTTTTACACTAGATAATAAAAGTATTGGATGGTTGCGGTTTGGTGGATGTAGCCCGGATTGGGTGAACCACGTTAAATTATCTATGTTATGATTTATTCTTTGTGTGTTTTTAGTTTCTCAGTTTATTAATTAAATCTGCATTTAATTATTAGATATATGTCATTTCTAACCCTAACAATATGTCTTTGTGAGCATAAATAGAAGAATTAAATAGTTAATAGAAATTATTTTCATGTGCAACCTGGTTAGTTGACCATGGGTTGATTTAACTCTGAGGAGTTAAAAGCTGGAGGAATTATTAATGATGATTAGAAAGTGATTTAGGATTAATTATTAAGAATTAATTAATTTGAAATAAATTAGGAGATTGTGGCATTTGATTTGATTGATTTTAATCTAATGAGATAATTTAGGGAGATTTAATTAAATTATTTGATTTAATTAAATAAGATAAAAATTACTTAGAAGAAGGGTGAATTAATCCAATAAATTTAATTATTTGATTAATAGCTAAATTTGTTGAATTTAACTAAATAATGGTGATTATTTAATTAATTGGTTAATTTGAGGTGATTTAGGAAGAAACGATGTTAGTTAATCAGAATCAGATGCATAGTATTAATCGGGACTTTTTTGGTGTCTACATTTTTCCCCTCTTTGAAGTGAGGTACCTAATGCATCAGTTCAAAGAATAACACTACCATGATCAAAATTCAAAACTTTCTTTATTTTTTGGATGCCCCACTGCTGCCCCAGCAAAAGAAACTACGCTGCTACACTGCCCCCTTGAGAGATCGGGTGAAAATTGCAAAATTAGGTCGAGCTTACGAAAAATATTCAACAATAATTCAAGAGAGAAAAATATCTCATAGGATGCAAAATTAAGCTTTTAGCGATGAAAATGGGTCAAAATGGGCTTCAGTCGACAAAAAATGGATTAAATGGATTCAAAAAACCCTAAAAACCCTAAAAAATGCATAAATATGGTTAGGAGGGTCATTTTCAAATCATTTGCACTCTTAGCCTTTAGAAATATTAACTTTTTTCTCTAAGGTGCTGACGGAATGGCGGGTCGTGTACTCCCTAGACATCGGATAGATCGGGTTCGCAAGTTCCAACAGCCTCAAGATGGAGGACCCCTGTTATGCCTTTGGAAACTTTTCTCGTTTTGTGTGATTTTGATGCATTTATTAGGGTCTAATTAGGTCGATCAAAATCGATCCTCTAGGGCATCGCAATTGTTACGGTTGGTGTTGCCTTTGTGCATGTTGACACATTTTTGTAGTAGAGCATCGCACGATGCTGGACGGTCTCAGAGTCATGGAAAAAATCCTAACTTGTCTTTTCAAAATTGCATTGTGTGGCCCCAGAAGAGTTCAACGTCACCCTGAAATGCTGACACACCTTTGACATACAACACTGCTTTTTGTTTTAGTGTCGCTTTTACAAAATGAAAGAGCTTCACTTTTGCAAAAGCTGAGTCGCCTTTGCTATTTAAGGGATTTTTAATTTTCGAAAGCATGCCATGTTGATGAATTGTGATGTCTTGGGCATTTTGGATGCAGGAGGTCTTTCCAGTGCTCCACTCGAAGGAGCACAGGAGTTGAATTTTGCATAGAGCGAGACACTTGACGGATGAGGTGTTGTTCTTCCTTGGTTTGATTGGCTTTGGAAATGTAGCTCAGATGCTCGAGGTGAGGATGCACCTTGCAATGATGACAACTTTGGTGGAGAGATGGCAGAGTGAGACACCCTCCTTCTAATTATCGACCAGCGAGGCCATGATGACCTTGGAGGACGTAAGGTGAATTCTACGGATCCCCATACACGGTGAGCGCATCATATACGATGCGGAGGCTAGAGGTGACACAATTTTTTAGCTATTCAGCGTTGACCAGTATGTGATCGACAGTAGTCAGATTGACCTTGCTCATTATGATGGGATTGCCCTTGATTTGACCTTGTTTGTTAGAGCACTAATCTTGGGAGTCCTTGTTCCCAACGGAGAGATAAAGGATGCAACATTGGATGGGGGATCATTTGGTCTTGCATGATGGAGGAGATGATTGTCTATGCCTAGGGGCCAGTCGTCGTAGCATTGTTATATCATGATATGCACCAGGTCATGTACAGCAGGGCTCGCGACATTGGAGCAGGCGTTGCACTTCTCCATGTGTGGGAATATGAGCACATATCCATTTTGAGACCGACCATTATAGACATTCAGATAGACCGCGATGATCCTATAGTTTATAGGTACGAGGGGACATGACCACCCTTCATTACACAAGCATTACAAGCATCCCACACTCTAGGCAAGTCATTGATGAGATGAAAGTGTTCCACTCAAGACCTTAGCTCCACTTTCACAGGTGGTACAATGATGATGCTCAACTTTTCTACTGCCGCTAGACTAGATATATGCAGGGGTGAGAGCATCACATGATAGAGCGGTACCTCCTAGATAGGGTTGCTCGCCAGTTTAGAGAGGTACAAGATGTGCCCAGTGATGGTTAGAGAGCCATATTTTCACGAAGGTCACAAGAGACAACATGGGGGCAACGGATTCCTCCATAGTAGTCCATCAATGATTTCAAACAGCTAGTGATGATGTTGTGGGTTTACTTTGATGGTCTCGCAGATGCGGGAACCACATCGGCTTATGATTCATATTTTCAGGCCCACACTCTTATCAAATTGACATTACCAGTGGTGCCAGCAGCAGGTAGAGGACGGGTTAGACAACCCTGGATTGGACAGGTCCCCTAACAGCCAGGCCACCAGCCACAAGACAGACAAGGTAGAGGTGCAGGGCACAGTGGGCATGATGGATAGATTCCACCATTAGTGTCACCCATTGGTCAAAGGCCACCATTACAACCAATCAACAGAAACCACGACCACCACCAGCAGGTCCAAGACATGTCAAATATTAAGAAGCCTCAATCTACTAGTTGTAAACCATGTGTCATGAATGAAAACAAATAAAGACCATATTTCTTGCTAAGGAGTATCCTACAACAAAGCCATTGGATTTTATCCATACTGATCTATGCAAACTTATGAGGACTAAGAGTCTACAAGGTGACAGGTACGTTATGATGCTTATTGATGATTACACTAGAATGACTTGGATTATTTTTTTAAAGAGAATTCAAAAGCATTTGAGAATTTTAAAGCATTCAAGGCATTAGTTAAGAATGAAACCAAAAAAAAGTCAAGGTTTTAAGATCAAATAAAGGTGGAAAATTCACTTATGAAATTGGTATGGTGAATTCTATGAAGAACATGGGATCTGGAGGCAATTTTCTACCCCTATGAATTTGTAGTAGAATGAAGGTTTTGAGAGAAAATACCAAACTGTACAAAAGATGGCCAAAACAAAAAACCATATGAGTTGTGGAGAGGAAGACTGGCTTCACTTAGACATCTCAGGATACTTGGAAGCAAATGCTACATCAAAAGGGATAAAGAACATCTAGGTAAGTTTGATTCCAAATCTAATGAAGGTATTTTTCTTAGTCACTCTATAACAAGCAAAGCATATAGATGTTACAACAAAAGGATAAAGAGGATTGTGGAAAGTTCCAATGTAAGAGTTGATGAAATAATATAGTCTACTAGTATTTCAAATGTAGAAGATGAAGAAGATCCAAGCCACAATAGTGATGAAGACTCATAAGTTGACTCTAAGAAGGTTGTTACAAAGACTCCAACAAAGTATGTTCAAAAGAATCACTCTGAAGACTAGATTATAGGACATAAGGACACTAGGGTTTAGACCTAGAGGAGAATTGAGAAGGTAAATGAGAAAGTACATTTTGCATTACTCTCAAAGATTAAACCTAAGTCTTACACAAAAGAAATGAAAGAGAAAGGTTGGATAGAAGCCATGGAGGAAGAGCTAAATTAGATCAATAAGAATGAAACTTTAGAACTAGTTCCAAGACCTAAAATCAAGAATGTTATTGGTACCAAAGGGGTTTTTAGAAATAAGCTAAATGAAGATGGAGAAGTGATCCAGAACAATGTCAGACTTGTGTGTAAAGGATATGCTCAGGTTGAAGGAATTTAATTTGAAGAAACATTTTCTCTAATAGCAAGATTGAAAGAAACCAAGATTTTTTTGGCTCTTTCTGTATTCAATAATTTCAAGGTGTATCAAATGCATGTGAAGTCAGCATTTCTAAATAGTCAGTTAGAAGAAGTCTACATTGAAAAAATAGAAGGGTTTAAATGTTCAAACAATCTAGATTATATGTGTGGATTGTAGAAGGCGCTTTATGGACTCAAACAGGATCCTAGAGCTTGGTACTTGAAGTTGGATAGCTATCTGCAACTGTAAGGGTTCCAAAGAGGAAGTGCAAACAGTAATCTATACATAAAAATAGAAGGTGGTCAACTATTGATTGTTGTTGTCTATGTGGATGATAATATTTTTGGAAGAAGTAGTGATGACATGTGCAAAGTGTTCCAAAATGTAATGCACAGTGAATTTGAAATGTCAATGCTTGGTAAATTGTGTTTCTTCCTTGGTTTACAAAGTGTATCCAATCATACAAAGGCTTGTTCATTTCTTAGAACAAGTGTAGAAAGGATATTTTTATTAAGTTCAAGATGGAAGAATACAAACTGGTGGGTACACATATGGTTATCGAATGTAAGTTGAGTAAAGATGATGAATCTACTTTGACAGACTTGACTATATATAGATCCATGATTGGTAATTTGTTATATGTGACTACATCTAGATAGTATATAATGCAAGTTGTTAGGATGGTGGCTAGATTTTAGGCAACACCTAAGGAATCTCATGTGTCATGTCTCATTCCTTGCGTCATTTAACTATTGAATTGAGAAAGATAAATTAATAAAAAAAACATCTTTTTCAATTTTCAAATTTCATGGAGAATAAAATAAAGAACTTAATTTTGCTCGTTCGTTTTACTATAAGAATATATTTAAATATAAAAGATTAGACATGAAAAATAATTATAAATTTGAGTTGTGATATTAATATTAGATTAAATAAATAAGATTTAATTTTAAATTAAAAGAATGAATTATTGAAAACAATTATTAAGCTATTATAAATTGAATAAAACTAAAATTTGTATGCATTAAAACGCATGTTACATGCAAAAGGGATAATTAAAGGAAACATAGTGGAGGCATTGCATGGAGCGGTAGTTTTCTTTTCCATGATGGAATTTATGGAAGAAGTGGGGGCAACACTTTGAGGATAATGCTGCGAGATTGAGATGATTAGTGGACAGAAGTGGCATTCAATTGTAATTAGAGATTTTTTAGTCGACGCCTCCCACAATGGCATGGTGAGTGGTAAGCCTGGAATGTTAATGCAGAGTATAAAAAGAAAGAGGCTGAAGTGAAAAGAGGGAGAACGAATGAACACTGAACCACCTATCCGCTTAACATGTCGAAGCAGTTACTAGTTAAGGAAATAAAAGGTTCGTTTCAAGATTTGTAATGCCTTGTGTTATGGGTGTTTAACTGTGTTTAGACTACAAGAAGGGGTTCCAGTTGAGACCATCCTGAATCCCCGACCGTGCTTGGTCTATGGAGCATGCTTACTTTGCAATCCCATTAATTCAACCCACTTCACAAAAAAAATAGAGGTCTTTTAGTATCAGGCCCATTCAACACATAAAATTGGAGCCAGCGACAATAGATGATGGATGGAACACGACTTGTTTAGGTGGCCTAATTCTCCCACAATAATACAAAACCCACTATTCATTCTCAAGCTACCATTCTTGCACAAACGAGACCGCAGTCAAGATCGTGCTATGACTAATAGATAAAAAATATATTCAAATTATCGTTTCTGGATTTGATTGTGTATGAGATTTTTTTATTGTGTGATCCAAAACGTTGATGCAAAAATCTCATACACAATCAAATCCAGAAACGATAATTTTAATTAGGTATATGAATTGTGGAAACTTGATATCACAAAAAAAATTATGCTTTCCACTTCATTAACTCAAAATTCTTCACAATCTCCTCCTGTCAAATTCCTTGACATACGGTTCTTCGCTTCTCGCATTATCTTAATTTTATCCTTTTGCAGTTGCCCGATCACGGCTTCCAAATGTAGGAAATAGCTTGAAAAGTAGATCTAGGGATTTGGTTCTTGAGTTGTTATTATGGATGTGTTTGCAGTGAGCTTGGTGGAGCAACTGTGAATCGGAGGGAAGGTGATGAACTATTTCAAAAATTAGACGAAGAGTTTGACATGCAGAGGATTCCAACAACCGAGGGCCAAAAACTTAGAGATATTATGCTGAACAACCAGCTCGACTTACATGGTCCTTATTACGTAATTTGACATCCTTCATTATTTTGTTTTTTCACTAGATTCCTCCTTTTTGTATGTAATTATCACAAAATAGTTTTGGTTAGCTTTTTCTATTGGGAACTACCATCCAAGCAAATGATGGCCCATATGGGCTAAACCTTTAGACATGGATCTAAAAATACAACTAGTTAAGCATTAGACAGAACACGTTTTGTCACCTTGTTTTGGACATGCTTCAGCGTTTCTTCACAAAGAAGGTAATGCTCTTCTTCATAAAACAACATTCTCCGTATTTATAAATGATAATAGATGCCGAAATTAAAGGGCTACCATAGTTATATCAGCCAAATTTTTAAAAAATGAGCTTTGAAAAAAATGAGAATGTAGCAAAGCGAACTGAGATTTAGCCCTTGTTTCAATGAATTTTTGTGTGAAGACTGGAAATTTCATTTTGAGAAATCTTATATATTTTAGGTCAGCTTTATATTATTTGACCAAAGGTTCTCTGAATTTTACTCAAAACATGTTTCCAACCATCGATGAAAGACAAGCTCTATCTTGTTACTGTTAATTCCTTTTGCATTGGAACTAAAAGTATTGTGGATTTATGGTAGTCTGGTCATTGGTGGACTTAGTGCAAGCTTGTCACAGCCTGATCACTCAACACTTTCTTCAAAACTAGAGTGTAGTTTTTGGGTAGTTCTCGGGTTTGCTAAATAGATGACACACTGGCAAGTACTCACATTAGATGCATATGTATGGAGGCTACCTATTCTAGGGTTTTCTGATAATTATGAGCTTCAAGAATTCTCCAAAGGCTGCTCCAATTGTGGGGGCTCGTTAATTTAATATAACCAATTGCAAAGTGGGTCTAAAATCATTTAAACCTTTCCAATTCACTGTTCATATGCCAGCAAAGCCTTTAATTTTCCAATTGGGAAGAGTTAAGGTATTAAACCTTGAAGATTGTGTTATTTAAGGCAATAGTGAGTTAACTCTTTGAACAATATTTCATGTGATAGCATAATGCATGGAACATGAGAAAGTATCTTAAGCATATAATTATTAGTCTGACTAGGGTTGAATAAATTCTCTTTTGTTAATGGGTATTTGTTTAAGTCAACCAAAAATCTCACTTGTAATATTTGAATTGTATTTCATTATAATTCCTTCTAACATTGGCATTGTTATTCCATGTGACCTTGTGTTTTAGTCATAATTACATGCGGATAAGAGACGTGAAGATACATATCATTTGCTGAATTTGGTTCTATGAGTTTGAGTATTCTCTAATAAGAGTAGAATATAATAAGTTTTATGTTATGTGATTGATTGAATATTTAATTCTTGACCCCACCCCTAGGGCTCCTAAGTCGTGTTAGCTAATGAATTGCATATTATATCTTAACATTAAATATAGAGATGCTTGTACTTTCATATTTTGAACTAGTTTTACACAATAAGTAGGAGGTATTTTTCACAGCGTGTCAAATTATGATATTGCCATCAAGATTCAACCATGTAGTTTTATGAGTCAAACTCATTGACCCATGTTTTGAAATGAGTTGTGATTCACAAGAACCCATCTCTCATGATTGTGAATGGTCCACTTAGCACTCATTGCATCTAGGTGATGCTCACAGAGGTGAAGCATTGGGCCTTCCCGGGAGGTCACCCATCCTAGTACTACTCTAGTTCAAGCGCACTTAACCTCAGAGTTTTCTCCAAGGTTAAGCCCACTTAGCTTGCAACCCCATTTGCAAAACCTTCAACAAGTGTTGTACCTTATGAACCATTCATTATAGAGCCCCTTTAGCTCATCAATTGATAAGTAGGAGGTATTTTCCACAACATGTCAAATTATGATATTGCTATCAAGATTCAACCATGTAGTTTTACGAGTCAAACTCATTGACCCATGTTTCATGAGTAGTGGTTCACAAGAACCCATCTCTCATGATAGTGAATGATTGTTAAGTGGTTGAATCTTGATAGCAATATCATGGTTTTACATGGTCGAACTATATGATAGATGAATTAAAATAATATTATAAAAGGGAAAGTAGTGTTACATTTTCATAGATTGTTGCATGTACTACAATTATTGTATATAGTGAGGAAATGGCATTAGAGGTTCAATGCATGATAACTTTTGTTACATGAAAAGATATGAAATGTAACGGTATTTAAAATTGCATGCCAAAAGGGTCTTAATACTTTTCCAAGAGAATTGCATGTAGAATTTGTACATTTATAATTTAATGCTTGGAATATTTAAATTAGGGAAAGATGACAGTTTAATCATTGGACATTAATACTAGTGCATGAAAATTCAATATTTAAATCATTGGTCAAAAGGTCATTTGTTGAAGGAAATTGCATATTGATTGTGTATATTACCATGAAATATCTGAAGTGGTGAATGAAGAGAATTTTATTATTATTTGGAAAAAATGGAAAAAATAAAGAGTACTTTTCTTACTTTGATCATTGTATGTCACTAATATCATGAGTGTTTCTTACTGTGACTAATATGTATGCTACTATGTTCCTGGTTGATTTCTTGTTGTGATTACCATTTGTGTTATTGTATTTTGCGTAGGCAATACATTCATTTTAATATCATTGAAATATTCTAAGACCGTGTATTTATTATTATGAGAAAATGTTGACCAATAGCATTGATGATGAACTATTAAATTTCTTTACATGACTGACATATGCATTCTAGAGTGTACCTAGTTTGTGTTTGAAATTATTGATATTATTAGATGTAGATGTGTCATGCTTCACTATTCCATTACTCCAATCAGATTTGCATAGATATTTTTCTTCGTGTTGGGTTGGGCATTCTTCTTTCAAGAAGAATTCTGGGGAAGTGAATCACTTCGTGGTAGGGTGGAAATGTACTCTAGCAATATTCTCGCCCTCGATGTTGTCAAAGGAGTTAAATGTCAAAAGAATCTTGTTAGGAAGGTTCTTATTATGTTTCATTGTATAATCTTGTTCTCGATCATATGGTCTATTGTAAGGAATACATTCTATGTTATGCCTTAATATTGGCATATGTACTCTAAATTTCTTGTCTTAATATAGTTCCTTGTCTCTATTCTTGAATATTGAACACTTGTAATTTTTATATGCTCCTTATTTGTGTGATATGTGTAATTTGTTAATTTTATTTTGTGGAGGATTTTATATTTGGTATCAGAGCTTAAGGTTCAACACTAGGGCCTTGAGTTCACTTTTCTCAGATGTGACACTTGAGCGCATGAACCTCCTAAAAGTGCTTAGCGCAAGATGCATAAGTAAGTTAGTAGATGCATCATGTAATAGAGAGTCTCTTTGATTTTTTTCATATTTGATAGGAAATGGATGATGTCCCTTGCCTTAGAGTCCTTAGAAGTGAAATTAATGGCTCTCAGTGTAATCCCTTTAGCGTATAGACTTGTGTATAGATTTGATTATAGGAGTGTGTATGTGTAGGTACTTGATTACCTTTACTATTTCCATGTAGATTCATGATATATGCTTGTATACTCTAGGGATTGTTGTGACTATACAACTATTGCTTAAAATTGCATTAAGGTTAGATCTTGCATTGCATGGAAGGAAACTTGCTTTACATTTAAATTTGCATAGTATCATAGTATGGAGTTAAGTACTTTAAGCATCATAAAGCCATTTCTTTTGTATGATAAGAGATAAGTATATGTATGAACGATCTCAAAAGAAGGAAATGAATGCATGTAGGCATCATAATGTTATCAATTGCATGAAAAGAAAAGAGTTGGTTAAAAGAGCATATGCATGTCATAATAAAAATGCACTAAAATCCTAAGAGTGGACCCAACTTTTGCATAGTGTGCATATTAATATATAGAAGGGAAACTTAGATGATAGGAGCTATGTGTTGCATGATGATAATAACGCATTTAAAAAGACTCCTGAGCATGATATGATTAAAATATTGTTATTGGTGTACTTACATGGTGTGCATGGTACCTCATTCTCGTAAGGATGCATTGTAATAACCCATTCAAAATTATTACTTAATTAATATTATTGTAAATGACACATGAATATACTCCAAATTAAAAATACATAACTAGTGGCTAAAGTCAATCATAGCTACACATGTCCATTAAAAATGAGTCAAATATTCTTATATTCACTTCAAAAGTCAAATTACAATATCAATTTTGACTTGGCTCTTAAGGCCACAAAATCATTACATTTTACGTATTACATCAAGTAGAAGAATGAATTACATCAAGTTACATTTTAGACCATATTACTCTTGTGAAAATCTATGGTTCTTCTTGACGCTCGCCTCTACTAGTGGACGAGAACATGGTTGAAGCACTTTACCACCCAACCACGAAGCTTACGCTTCCTTGGTATTCTTCTGACTTGAAGAATGTCGAACCCTGCACAGAAATTTTAGCAAGAGAACAACCTGCAAGGTGGAATTTGATGCGTGCCCATACATCAACATGCAATTTCTATCTACAAATTAGAAAAGAAAGTGCAAGATCTATGCTAGGAATGGCAGAGAGTGAAATCACAGAGTTCATTCATACATACATAATGAACTATATTGTTTGGCCAAGCATAAAAGTGTGTTACAACAACAGCAAATGATAGGTTCTGGTAAAGCAAACCTATACTCTCTGAACTCCATTTCAGCACTTGTCCTGAAAGGTAACTTTCTACTATATCAGTTATCTACCCTCTAGCAGCAACTACCCACAGATTCTCTAGTAAACTAAGATATCAATGTTATATTCCAATATTCAAAATATTCTTTCAAAAATGTCTTCCCAAGAAGAAACAGAATGCTAATTATACTCTAACTGAAATCAGATTTATGATTCACAGAGCAATTCATCAATCAGTCACATCATTCTTATGACTATTTTCTACTTATCATCTTAAGCATTCTCCCTTTTAAAATTGTACTAAAAACAAAAGAAGGTATGCCACAAGTATGTGTATGTACATAGACGAATTCTATGTGCATACACATATATGCGCCTACTAATGTTTAAGTTTTTGCATACATTCTGAAATAATCATTAATTTAGATTGCAATCTTTAAATAGTATTCTAATTGACATTTCATTGTCAAAATTAAGAAAATAGAACAAGTCTATGTTAACAGTTTCCCACATATTGTTTTAGCATTCTCGCTACTGTGTTTCTTTAACATTGTTTTTTACATAAGAAAATTCATGGTTTGAACATAATAAATACCATTTCATACTAAACAGTAATGAAACCATCTATTCTCATATGAACATTCACTATTTAAGCAAAACAAATAATGTTTCCTACTAAACAGTTGTAAAACTAGTTGTTTACATATGTGCATTCATTGTTTGAAAAGAAGAAATGTTGTTTCCTACTAAACAGTTATGAAACCAGCTATTTGAACATATGTACATTCATTATTTTAACATAACATGTATCATTTCCTACTAAACAGTTATAAAACATGTTATTTTTAGCTATAAAGATAATTTTTTAACAAATTCAACACATTTTTGTTTCGACTAAACAGTTACATTTAAAGTCAAATATTATCGTTTACTCTATTTGTAGATCTCTAACTATTTACATGAGAAATTATCACTTTACAAGCATATGTTCACTATTAAAACAGAACAGTTCTTCCATAGAATACAAAAAATAATCAAGTCAAGATTGCCCTGTTTCATACATAGGGACAGTATGACTAATGTTCAGACAATATTCATTCCCTTTAGGCTGCAACAACAGACTATGGTTTCTTTGAGTCAACCAATCCCCAATAGTCGGGTCCTCTTTTCTAAACATCAATAATATATTTGAAATTTTCCCATGTGGGCTTGTTGTTTTAAAACATGCATGTAGAGATATTCTACATGCAGTCCTTGCCTGCATCCAAAACATGGATTTCATGCCCCTATTCCCATCAAACAGGGTCATTTTCTTACCCAATGACAGCCTACACACATTTGCATGGCTTAAGAAACATTCGACATAGCCCCCTTTCTATTATCATCCCATTCGATAACAAGGTTTTGATAAAATACAAGAAAAATACAATATACAGATCCTCCCAGATCGTAGTCGATCCTACACAATGAATAATGGAAACATACACATTGTCATCAGAATAAATTTTGATAGTCATACTAGGATGAACATTTAAATGTAAAAGAGTTAATGATTGAGCCCTTTGTAGCTCTTCAAGCCTTGACCAGCCGCTAAGATGGTAAAAAAACCTTTTAAAAAATAAAACACAAGGTTATAAACCCTCTTTCAAGGGATCATCAATCGATCCATGACAATGTTTGCTCATCATAATTTATAGTGAAACAGAATAAAGATTTTGATTTCCATCGAATGGCTTGCATGAGAGAGTGTGGTCTTAAGAACAGCCTGAACTTAATATTCTAAAGCCCGGCTTAGCTCAAAGAGCTAGTCGCAAGGTTTCTACAAAAAATAACTCATGCAATACAATGCAGGCCAAGCAACCCAACAGTGGTCGATGTCATGCCATTCAGCCTAATTCCATGGCATTTATCAAAATAAAACATCTATTTGAATGATAATATTGACATATAAAAGAAAAGATTACCATTCAATAATGAGGAAGAAAGATAGAGAAAATTGAGTTTGTTTTCTTAAGTGCTCGGATTACCTCACATATCATACTCGAATGAGCTTATCTCTTGATTTTTCCATGAGCTTTCTCTGCGTTTTCCTTCCCAACAATCCACTTCTCTTCTGTGCTTTTTCGCTCCACTACTTGTATATTCAAAATGGAAACAACAACCCATTCTTTTGCATGCCTCTAGCAGAGGCATTATTGCCTTGCCACCAGCCACAACACATTAGAATATTGCTATTAATTTTGTGGCAAACCACTCTGCCATAATCTTATTTTATTTTATTAACAGTTCAATATTAGAATCCAATTGGTTATCAAATTGAATTCGACATATAAACTTGAATATGCATTCGAATATATATATGTATGTATGTATGTATATATGTGTAATATATATATATATATATATATATATAATTGTGTGTATTTAAATGGTTCCAATCTTATTTACCATTTTTTCTAATATTGCATATACATACATACATACATACATATATATATATATATATATGTATGTATGTATGTATGTATGTATTTGAATCTTATTTACATACATGTATATATATACTTTCATGTATAATTTTGTTTGTTATGGCTTACAAGTTCCATACATGATTACTTACAATAGGGAACTTAAATTCAAATTCGAGCATATATATATATATATATTGAAAAGGAAGTTTCTTTCGTTTCTTCAAATACAAAGTTTAAATTGACAAGTTTTACTCTACAAGCCATTTATTTTCAATCACAGAAACAGTCCTAATCAGAAAATTTTGTTTTCTTACATATGCAAATTAGTTCAAATGCAAGTCATCATACCATTTGTGGTGTGTGCACCCAAATTCCAACTGTCTTACCTTTCAATCCAGCTACACAATCCTACTTCAACCGTGTTCTTGTCCTTCAACCTGTCACCCTGCAACTGCACACACTTGCACTTGCAAATTGATCAGTAACATTCAATTCTTGATGACATATAAAATATTTTTCAAAAATTCACAAAGTCAACATCAGTCAACTCCTTATATTCAATTTTCAAATATTCCAAAATCTCTATTTAATATTTAATTAAACTTCATCAATAATTCAATTTTCCATATTTAAATAAATATGCAATAAAATTGGGTTATGACATCCTTCCCCTCTTGGAAGAGACATTGTCTTGATGTCTAGTACAAGTTAAATAAAATAACATCATATCAAATTTGCACATTCATGTCTCTTTCAATAGCACAAAATATATGTCTATTTCAACATCTCATCAAAAATATATGTTTGTTTCAACATCGCATCAAAAATGTATATATCTATTTCAACATCACATCAAAATATGTCTATTTCAACATCACATCAAAAATGTATATGTCTATTTCAACATCACATAAAAATATATATGTCTATTTCAACATCACATCAAAAATGTATATGTCTATTTCAACATCAGAATTTTAAAGCATGAAATATCAGAGTATCTCAATCAAAAATTTCAAACAAAATTATTGAGTTTCTTCTCAAGAAAGAAAGTGTGGAAAGGAGCATTTTATTTCTTCTGCATCAGGTCCCAAGTAGCACTGTCCTCTGAGTACTAGTCCCATTGGACCTTAAACTGAGCAATATCTCTTCTTTGCAACTCAATGTTGCGTCTATCTAGGATTCTAATGGAATCCACTAGCACCACTCTTGGATCTTGTACCTACAAGGATTGCCAATCAAGTACATGAGTCACATCAAGATGATATATCTTAAGCAAAGAAACATGAAACACATTATGAAGTTGAGCCAGAGCAAGTGGTAGAGATAGTCTATAAGCAACTAGGTTAATCACTTCCAAGACTTCAAACGGTCCCACATATCTTGGGGCCAACTTGGAAGACTTTACAAAAGCAATAGAGCTTTTATGAGGTTTAACTCTCAAGAAAATTGTCCCCTATTGCGAACTATCTAAGAGTTCGGTTCTTTTCAGCATAGTTCTCTTCTGTCATTCTGTCACCTCTTTCAGTCTGCTCTTAATGACCCTCATTTTTTCTTCCATTTCTATAAGTATTTCAGGTTCTACTATGATCTTGTCCTCCAATTTATCCCAACTGGTACGACACTTCTGCCCATACAAGGCTTCAAATGGTGTCATGCCTAAGGATGTATGATAGGAGTTGTTGTAAGCAAACTCTACCAAAGGCAAATACTCTTCCCACCTATAATGTTGGTCCATACAATACATTCGAAGGAGGTCTTTGACTACCTTATTCACCCTCTCTATCTGCACGTCAGTCTAAGGATGATAAGCTGAGCTAAAATTCAATTTAGTCCCCAATGTTGTATTCAAGGTCATCTAAAACCTTGAGGTCATCTTTGTGTCTCTACCAGAAATGATAGTCTCTAGAACTCCATGCAAATGGAAGATCTCCTAAACAAATTTCTTAGCTAGGGTCAACAATCCATCCTTAAGGTTTCTCGGAATGAAGTGTGCAACCTTAGTCAACTTATCAATCATGACCAAGATGGCATCGTGCTTATTCTTGCTCAATGGCAACCCCTGTACAAAATCCATACTGATCACCTACCATTTATACTCAGGTATGTCCTGAGGATGCAATAACCCTGCTAGGTGTGCATGCTCAGCCTTGACTCACTGGCACTCAAGCATCTGGCTACGTACTCCACTACATCCTTCTTGAGTTTAGGCCAAAAATACAAAGTCTTCAACTCTGCAATCATCTTGGATAGTCCGGGATGTCTTGAATAAGGTGCATTTTGAACTTCTTCTAAAACCAAAATTCTCAACTCTCCAGAGTCGAGAATATGCATTCTCCTCTGGTACCTCAAAATACCATCTAGTTTGATCTCGTACCCATCGAACTGATGATCTGAAGGATTTGCTACTAGGATGCTCTTCACTCTCTCATAGTGCTCATCCACTTCCAGATTCTAGATTATCTTTTGGCTCAAGTTAGACCTTGTTGAGATCATGGCTATCATATGTCTTCATCTACTAAGAGCATCATCCACCTTGTTCTCTTTTCCTTTTATATATTCAATTCCAAATTCATACTCACTAAGTAATTCCAACCACCTTCTTTATCGTGCATTAAGGTTTGGCTGGGTAAATATGTATCTCAACCCCAAGTGGTCTATCTTGAGTTCAAATGTCTTTCCCAAAAGGTAATTCCTCCACATCTATAATGCATGAACTATGGCAGCCAATTCTAAATCATGAGGCATGTAGTTCACTTCATGTTGCTTGAGCTTCCTTGATTCATATGCCACCACTTCTCTGTCTTGCATTAATACTCCTCCCAATCCCTCTCCTAAAGCATTTGTGATTACTGTGAGTCTCCCATTAGGATCAGGGATAGTCAACACTAGTGTTTTCGTGAGCCTCTCCTTTGGGAGTTGGAATGCCTACTCACATTTCTTGGTCTATTCAAACAGTGTTCCCTTCCTTTGGAGTGAGGTAATAGGAGATGCAATCTGGGAGAACCCTTGCACAAAATTCCTATAGTATCATGTGAGGCCCATGAAGCTACGAAATTATGACACATTCTGAGGCACTGGTCATTCCACGATTACCTTGATCTTTTCAAGGTCCATGAAAACTCCTTCCGCTGAAATGATATGGCCCAAATAGTGCATTATCTTGATAGAATGAACACTTGGACAACTTCCCAAAGAGTTTCCTTTCTCTCAATCACTAGAAAATTATTCTCAAATGTCTATCATGTTCTTCAATAATCTTTGAGTAGACTAGAATGTTGTCGATAAAGATCAAAACAAAGTCATCTAACCAATCTCTGAATACTCTATTCATAAGGTTCATAAAGGTTGTTGGTGCATTAGTTAAACCAAAAGGTACCACTGTGAACTCCTAATTTCCATACCGAGTTCTAAACGCAGTCTTCAAAATATCTTCTTCCTTAATCCTCAATTGATGGTACCCTGACCTGAGATCAATTTTGGAGAACACTATTTCTCCCTTCATTTGATCAAACAATTCATCAATCCTCGAGAGTGGATATCGGTTCTTGATGGTAACCTTGTTCAACATCTGATAATCTATACATAGATGCAAAGTTTTTTCCTTCTTTTTCACAAAAATAACTGGTGCTCCCCAAGGAGACACATTGGGTCTTATGAGTCCCTTATCCAGCAACTCCATTAGTTGGGCCTTCAACTCATAAATTTTTGTGGTGGTCATCCGAAAAGGTGCCTTGGATTCAGGCTCATATTCTAGGACTAGGTTGATAGAAAAATCAAATTCCCACTTCGGAGGCAACTCCATAAGTTCTTATGGGAATACTTCTTGGAAATCCTTGGGAATAGGATAGTCATCTAAATATGGCTCCTTGTTTTCAGGATTACTAACATGCACTACATAAATTGCACACCCCTTTCGATGAGCCTTCTTGAGCTGCATTGCAGAAATTTGTCTAAGCTCTAAGGGTCTTTGCATTCCACAAACCTCAAAGGGGTTTCCATAATCATCCAGACAGTTGACCACCTTATCCTCACAGTTCACTAAAGCTTTATGCTTAGTTAACCAATTTATTCCAAAGATTACATCATATGAGACTAAAGGTGCCACATACAAGTTGACTTGAGTTTGAAAGATTGGAAGCTCTAACTCACTACAAAAGAGACAAGTATCTACCCTCCACTCTGCTCGATTACCATACTGGATTGTCTATAAATTTTCCATGTATCTAGGTCTAATGGGTATCTTATATATTATTCTAGGGTCTACAAAACATTTAGTAGCTCCAATATCGATTAAGATAGAGAAAAATTAGCCATAGAGCTTACCTATTAGCTAAATTGGAGAAGCCTGATATTCTACCTACCTGTTGTCCACTACAACATAGATCCGGTGAGTCTGCTAGTAGCTTCCTTCCTTCCGCAACTTTGACCGCTGACTACAATTCGAGGCATAGTGGTCACCTCCACAAGTATAGCATCCATCACAAGGCCCTTTGCGACCTCCTAGTTTGTCCTCTCTAAATCCCTTCTGCTTATGGTCATCCTTGCCCTTACCCTTGTTTGATTTCTTATTCTTTCCACCTTTACCGTCTTTACCCTTCTCCTGTGATTCATTTCCCCTCTTGAGATTACAAATCTGATGGCTCTTGTCTCCCTTATTAAATTTCTTCTTCCCATACTGAGACTTAGAACTTGAATCGCTGCGAATATTTGATAACTGTTGTGGCTTTTTTTCCTATTTGGTGGCTTTTTGGAAGACTTCATTCATGGTTTGAGGTTCATTCATATCCACCTCAGCTCCTATGTGGGGTCTAAGTCCCATTATGAATTTTCGGATACGAAACCGTTCGTCTCCCTGATACTGAGGCGCATACTTCAATAGGTTAGTGAAATTTTACCAATACTGAATCACAGTCATATTTCCCTATGTTAAGTTCTGAAATTCTATCACTTTCTTGTCAAAGAAAAGCTACAGTAACCATCTCTTCCTAAAAGCTTGGAGGAAGAGTTCCTAAGTGATCTCAGTAGGCTATAGATTTCATTCTAATTTCTCATTATCCCACCAAGTTGTTGCTTCACCTAAGAGCTGATACGTAGCCCATACCACCTTAGTTTGTTCAGGAAGGTTACAGAGCCCAAAATACTTTTCCATTTCTATAATCCAAGCTTCAGCTCCTATTCTGATAGCATTACCATTGAACTTGGGTGGTGCTACTCTTTTGAGGTCTTTTCCAAGCTCTTCCTCAATTCGTCCTCATGGACCTGCCCCTAGACCACCATCTCCTTGATTTCCTTTTGCATTCCTCCAATCCTGGTCCTCACGTGCCACTCATACTACTTGCTCTATGTGGTCCATGCGAGACTCTTGCCGATTCAGAAGCTCTAAAATTTTCTCCAGTCTCTTGTTTGGTTCGTTATTGGAACCACTACCACCTCTATCTTCCCTGGTGGTCACCATGTTGTCCCACACTTATCCTACATCACATTCATGTTTATCGCATCTTAACACAAGGTTCTATGAATAAATATTTTTATGCTACACCACATAATATCCATATGCATACATCCTTCGACATAGAATACATATACATTCATGCAAGATACACACATTTTAGAGTCTTTCATTGAACATCCGATTTTATTTATATTTAAGGTGATTCAATAGACCCTTATTTACAATAGACTTCGAGTTACATCATTCTAATTTCCCGATATCAGATAGAGGACATTCCTCTGGGTCATCATTCGAGTTTACTTCAAACTTTACTAAAGAGGATAGTTGAGCACGCAGGCTCTCTTTTTCCTCTTTAGTCAACAAGGGTGCATTGGGTCCACACCCTAGAGGCCAGTCCTAGATTGTGGAAGGCTTTTTGATCTTAGGTGTTGGGTGATCCCACAATACTGGTTTATAATTTTTGACCAAACTGAACACTGAACTGATATTTTTCTAACTAAATCTTCACTTTCGGGCACCTATAGCGGCTAAACCGTGAGGAATTTGAAGATGATGCAAACTAGTGATTTGTGATATTTTTTCTATAGATTCTAAATATATTTTTTTCAAAAATTTTGGAATCAAATTGCACTTTTTTTCCATCTCCTTCAAAAACTAGTTTTTTTCAGCAAACACCATTTTTAATGAGTGATGCTCACCGTATACAACATAACTTTTTTTCATGAAGGATAAAATTCTAATTTCTTCGAATTTAGATTTGTAACTATGATATCTAGCGCTTTCATTTGGTTTCATAGTGTTTTATTGAATTTTTTTCCTTAATCAAGTTTTGAAGTCAAACCAATTACAATTCAGACATAGGCGAACTGTATACAACATAACTTTTTTGTATGTATCGAAATTCAATTTTTTTTTTTGGATCAAGGACTTCAATATCTAGTGCACTGATATTTTTCAAAAAAATATTTTGATAATCTACTATTTTTCCACATGTGCAGAATAGAGAGCTTGATTTTCGGTGAAAAACCTACATTCACAAGAAATAAAATAATAAATAAAATAATAAAATTAAATTTATTTAAAATTATACTTTTTGGGAAGCTTATAATAAGGAATACATACTTACAAAAAATAAGTTTTAAATAAATTCATTGGATCCCCCAAAAGGTAAATCAAAAGTGGTTTTTTATCATCATTTTGATAGGTGTAAAGGAGACTCCATAATAGGTATGGTTTAAAACTAGCAAAGTTATATCCAAGGGGGTTTGATCTAAGGTGGTTCAATCAAACCCTCTTCAATTGGAATCCTTTAAATGGAAATTTTCAAGACTTAAATCATTATATTTTCTAAAAATATGTGATTTCTACAAAAATCAGGATCTCCAGGAAATTGTAAACCAGTATTGTGGGATCACCCTGTTCACCTATCCTCAATCTTCAGGCCTCTCTCTCTAGCTTGAGTTGTGTAAGATCCTGAGCTAGAGCTTCGTCATTGGGAATTTCTGATGGAACCTTCATCTTGGTGTTTGCTTCCTTTACGTCATTCTTACATGGGGTTCTAACAATTTTCCCTTTCCTTCGTCCTACCTTTGACCTTCCTATTCTTGCATTCAATTCAAGCTCGATCAATTCTCAGGACTTCCAATTTTTGGGTCAAGGTTCAACTACCTTAGTCAACTATGGTAGACTCAAAAGGCCTAGAGCTCAACCCTAAGCTCTGATACCAAATATAATAACCCATTTGAAATTATTACTTAATTAATATTATTGTAAATGACACATGAATATACTCCAAATTAAAAAGATATAACTAGTGGGTAAATTCAATCATGGCTACACATGTCCATTTAAAATGAGTCAAAGATTCTTATATTCACTTCAAAAGTCAAATTACAATATCAATTTTGACTTAGCTCTTAAGGCCACAAAATCATTACATTGTGCGTATTACATCAAGTAGAAGAATGAATTACATCAAGTTACATTTTAGACCATATTAGTCTTGTGAACATCTATGGTTCTTCTTGATGCTCACCTCCACTGGTGGACAAGAACATGGTTGAAGCACTTTACCACCCAACCATGAAGCTTACGCTTCCTTGGTATTCTTCTGACTTGAAGAATGCCCGACCCTGCACGAAAAATTTAGCAAGAGAACAACCTGCAAGGTGGAATCTGGTGTGTGCCCATACATCAACATGTAATTTCTATCTATAAATTAGAAAATAAAGTGCAAGATCTATGCTAGGAATGGTAGAGTGAAATCACAAAGTTCATTCATACATACATAATGAACTATATTGCTTGGCCAAGCATAAAAGTGTGTTGCCACAACAACAAACGATAGGTTCTGGTAAAGAAAACCTATACTCTTTGAACTCCATTTTGGCACCCATCTCAGAAGGTAACTTTCTACTATAATAGCTATCTAGTACCCTCTAGCAACAACTACCCATAGATGCTCTAGTCAACTAAGGTATCCCTGTTCTATTCCAATATTCAAAATATTCTTTCAAAAATGTCTTCCCAAGAAGAAACAAAATGTTAATTATACTCTAACTAAAATCAGATTTATGAATCATAGAGCAATTCATCAATCAGTCACATCATTCTTATGACTATTGTCTACTTATCATCTTAAGCATTCTCCCTTTTAAAATTGTACTAAAAACAAAAGAAGGTATGCCACAAGTATGTGTATGTACATAGACGAATTCTATGTGCATACACATATATGCGCCTACTAATGTTTAAGTTTGTGCATACATTCTGAAATAATCATTAATTTAGATTGCGATCTTTAAATAGTATTCTAATTGATGTTTTATTGTCAAAATAAAGAAAACATAATAAGTCTATGCTAATAGTTTCACACATATTGTTTTAGCATTCTAACTACTGTGTTTCTCTAACATTGTTGTTTAGATAAGAACATTCATTGTTTGAATAGAATAAATACCGTTTCCTACTAAATAGTTATGAAACTAGCTATTCTCATATGAACATTCACTGTTTAAGCAAAACAAATACTGTTTCCTACTAAACAGTTGTAAAACTAGTTGTTTACATATGTACATTCATTGTTTGAAAAAAAGAAATATTGTTTCCTACTAAACAGTTATGAAACCAGTTGTTCACATATGTACATTCATTATTTTAATAGAACATGTACCATTTCCTACTAAACAGTTATAAACATGTTGTTTTCAGCTATAAAAATAACTTTTTAACAAATTCAACACATTTATGTTTCGAATAAATAGTTACATTTAAAGTCAAATATTATCGTTTACTTTGTTTGCAGATCTCTAACTATTTACATGAGAAATGATCACTTTACAGGCATATGTTCACTGTTAAAACATAATAGTTCTTCCACAAAATACAGAAAATAATCAAGTCAAGATTGCCCTGTTTCATACATAGGGATAGTATGATTAATGTTCAGACAATGTTCATTCCCTTTAGGCTGCAACAATAGACTATGGTTGCTCTAAGTCAACCAATCCCCAATGGTCAGGTCCTCTTTTCTAAACATCAATAATATATTTGAAATTTTCCTATGTGGGCTTGTTGTTTTAAAACATGCATGCAGAGATATTCTACATGCAGTCCTTGTCTGCATCCAAAACATGGATTTCATGCCCATGTTCTCATCAAACAGGGTCAGTTTCTTACCCAATGATAGCCTACATACATTTGCATAGCTTAAGAAACATTTTGCATAGCCCCCTTTCTGTTATTGTCCCATTTGATAACAAGGTTTTGATAAAATAAAAGAAAAATACAATATACAGAGGGGTCTCTTATCCTCCCAGATCATAGTCAATCCTACACAATGAATAATGGCAACATGCACACTGTCATCAGAATAAATTCTAATATCCATACTAGGCTGAACATTTAATGACCAAGCCCTTTGTAGCTCTTCGAGCCTCAGCCAGTCCCTAAGATGGTAACAAAACCTTTTAAAAAATAAAACATAGGGTTATAAATACTCTTCCAAGGGATCATTGATCGATCCATGACAATGTTTGCTCATCATAATTTACAGTAAAATGGAATAAATATTTTGATTGTCATTGAATGGCTCGCACAAGAGAGTGCGGTCTTAAGAACAGCTTGAACTTAATATTCTAAAGCTCGGCTTAGCTCAGAGAGCTAGCCGCAAGGTTTCTACAAAAAAAAACTCATGCAATACAATGCAAAGTTTGAATGATAATATCGACATATAAAAGGAAAGATTAGCATTCAACAATGAGGAAGAAAGATAGAGAAAATTGAGTTTTTTTATTAAGTGCGCGGATTACCTCAGATATCGTACTCGAATGAGATTATATCTTGATTTTTCCATGAGCTTTCTCTGCTTTTTGCTTCCCAACAATCCACTTCTCTTTCGTTTTTTTTCGCTCCACTTCCTGTATATTCAAAATGGAAACAACAACCCATTCTTTTGCATGCCTCTAGTAGAGGAATTATTTCCTTGTTGCCGGCCACTACACATTCAAATATTGCTATTAATTCTGTGGTAGACCACTCTGCCATAATCTTATTTGATTTTATTAACAGTCTGATATTAGAATCCTATTGGTTATCAAATTGAATTCGACATATAAATTTGAATATGCATTCAAATATATAAATTTGAATATGCATTCAAATATATATATGTATGTATATATATGTAATATATATATACATATATATTTCCATGTGTATTAAAATGGTTCCATTCTTATTTACCATGTTTTCTAATATTGCATATACATATATATATATATATATATATATATATATATATATATATATATATATATATATATATATATATATATGTATGTATGTATGTATGTATTTGAATCTTATTTACATACATGTATATATATGTGTGTATATATACTTTCATGTATTAATTTGTTTGTTATGGATTACAAGTTCCATACACAATTACTTACAACGGGGAACTTAAATTCAAATTTGAGCATCTATATATATATATATTGAAAAGGATGTTTATTTTGTTTCTTCAAACACAAAGTTTAAATTGACAAATTTTAATCTACAAGCCATTTATTTTCAAGCACAGAAATAGTCCTAGTCAGGAAGTTTTGCTTTCTTACATATGCAAATTAGTTCAAATGCAAGTCATCATACCATTTGTGGTGTGTGCACCCAGATGCCAACTGGCTTACCGTTCAATCTGATAAACAATCCTACTTCAACCATGTTCTCATCCTTCAACCTCTCACCCTACAACTACACACACTTGCACTTATAAATTGATCAGTAACGTTCAATTCTTGATGACATATTAAATAGTTTTCAAAAATTCACAAATTCAACATCAGTCAACTCCTTATATTAAATTTTTGAATATTCCAAAATCTCTATTTAATATTTAATTGAACTTCATCAATAATTCAATTTTCCATATTTAAATAAATATGCAATAAAATTGGGTTTTGACATGCATTGTAGTGCCCCTCTTGTTGTCTTCTATTAGACTAATGATTGTTCTATTTAGGACAGACATTATGACTTTTTGGTTGGTGTTGGATTTACTGGTTGATGATACTGGATGACATTTTGATGACTCCTTGATGTTTTGTTATTATTTGGCCTTTGCATATGCTATGACAGTTTTAAGGACTTATTGGTTTATGTGGATTAATTTAATTGTGAGCATTATGTGTGTATCTGATCATGGTTACTATATGTTTATCCGGTGATTGTTCGATGTTGTTTACTATGTAACTGTTGTGGTACAATGATTTGGTCACTTGTTTGATGTTTCTTGGTGAGAGGAATAGTGTTGCATTACTCATTCATCAGCACCCTGCTACGTTGCGACTTCCTCTCATGGTGTGTTTGATTGTTTGATATATATGTTGTTTGACAGTTTGTCTGATGCAAATTGCAGGTAGCAGGCATTGACTCCACCTGAATTGTCAAGTCTGAGCATGCCTTAAAACCCAATGGAAATCTTGTTGAAAACGGAGATGACAAAAGGTCCCCTACCCTTTCCATCATCCTCGACAAGGATGAGTACCCGTTTAGTCACCCCGTCAGTTTGGTTTGCACCTTTGGTTAGTTGTCTCATTTTGACTTTATGGTTGTTGGGTGATTTGTGATGATACTTAGTTAATTGTTAATTATGTTGTTTAATTAGCTATTAAATTTAAATAATTTGTAATGGTAATTTGTGGAGAAATTAATGTTATGAGTTGCCTTGTTTAATCAATTTAATTAAATTAAATTGATTTATAAGGTTGTTTAAGTAATTTGGAATTGAATAAATAATTAAATAAATCAAGATTGAAAATGGATATTTATATGGAATTTTTTATAATTAATTTATTAAATTAAATTGTTATGTGAAAAAGTATTTTATAATTAAATATAAAGATAATTATTATTATTATCATTGAGATTTAATTAAGCAAATGAGGAAAATAATATAATTTAAAATAAAATAGTTAATTTGATGTGATTTCGAACAAGTTCTTAAAGCAATTTAAAAGATAGAAAAAGTGGAGTTTGTGCACATGCATGACTCTGAACTAATTGTTGAATGGAAACTTGACATTTTGAGTGGATATTGCTTGATTTTTACTTGCAAAAGCTAATGACTTTTCTAGTTTTTTTTAATAATGGGGATTATTATTATCATTGATTTTTGGATTTTCGAATAGAGAACTGGGTTTTGCTAGAATAATCTGTGAATAATTATTTTGGCTGATTGTTTCAAAAAAAATTGGGGAATTGGGAAAAATTGTTAAAGTTAATCAAGAAATTTTGAAGGCGTGGTTTTGCTGCAGAAGTGTCAACTCGGCATCGAACTTCATCTTAGCTTGTGTTGGACTTTGGGTTAGTTTCATCTTGAATTAATTTTGATGCTTGTGTGATGTATACAATCATTGCTTGATTGTTTGAATTTGTTAGTGTTGGTTTTACACTTCTCTTTGCTTTAAAGTTCCTCTATATCTAATACTATGATTTTCAGCTGCATAATCATTTCTTGTTGACATTCAATTTTGATGAAAATACTATAAGGCTCGGTGTGCATGTTCCTTTGTTATTTAGCTATTATCCCATAATGTGAAGGCTCGGATTTCATTTATTGTTCACTGCTAAAATAGGTGTCACTATAACTTAGCTTGCATATTATATTTTGTTTCATTGTTTTTGGTTTTTCAATACCCTTGTGATGGAAGTTGATAAGTCACTGAATCTGCCATGATGCGATTTACCTTTTGTAGTTGTATTGTGAAACCTCCTTTTTGTGTGTCCTTTCTTCACTTGGTTGTTTATGTTTAGGCTGAACTCTCTTATGATTACACTCTTTTAACATCGATGCTCAACCTCAGCCTGCAAGTTTAGTTCAAAATCCCTTCAATGTTATTTGAATTCAATGAATTTAATTCCAGTTTTTCTGATTGGCATCCTCTCTTTCTTGTTTCGCATAATCTTGTAGTAGGTTGTGGTTGAAATCGATTCCCTTATTTAGTTGATTATGCTTGGTATAAGGCAAAAACCATTCGGTATTTCTGTAAAATGGAGGCAGCCAGTACATATATATGTGTAAATTGCAAATTGCAATACAATAACTTCATTGTTAAGTCTCATTTGGTACTATGTCAATTGAACCATACAACATAAGTAGTATTCGATTCTATTTAATATATCTATGCTGATATATGTAGTAGATAAATTATTTGTGATTTCCAATAAAAACTAAGATAAAGAGTTACAAACCAGCACCTCCCATTCTTTCCACCATCCCAGCATTCATTGTCTTAAGCCTCATGGAATTCGAATCCTCACTAAGTTGGATGGCAGCATATTAGATGTCATCTGAAGGTCATTGTGTTGCATTTGTTGTGAATTACTTAGTTCACCAATCGTTGCTTTTTTCCTGTGATGAGTTTGGTGTCTCATGGTTTCGGCTGAAGCCATCCCTTCTTTCGTGTTGTTTAAATTAATGAACAAAATTTAAGTGGCAGTCATTTTGGGTACCATTCGACTATATGCATTCAACTTATATTCCTTTGTATGTAAATCTATAGACCTGTCCGTTATTAGCATTCAGCCATAGGAGTATTTGATAGAGTTTTGTAATGGCAGATATTCGGCATTACATTAATAAGAATAATATTTGAACATATATATATAGGTGGGTGTATATTTGTTTATCACTATTGAATGTTTGCATCGCTGCTCTGGGCATTCTGTTTCGTTATATATTCTATGATAGTAGTTCGATTTATATGGAATTCAAATATATATATATATATATATTTACATATAATATATATATATAAATATTTATATTTATATATATATATGTATGTATGTATGTATATACATATATAATTGGATGTATGTGTATGTAAGAATATATTATGGTTGTAACTAAGGAATAACCATTTGTATATTTAAATGTTAGAAAAGAACATTTTTTCCTGTTTAAATAAATGTTTATGTTGACAATGAATGTGGAAATATTAAATTGTAAGAGGCATGATTTATTGCATAAATGTGTAGCTGGATATCTATGGAGTTTGTTTAATTGAATTAATTTGATTTGTTTCTTTTAAAATGATGTATTTCTTCTTCCACTCCAAATTTGAGATATGTAGAATCCTTATGTGTTTAGTTTTTACAAGTCCATGTATTGTGATAATTTCGCAAATGGAGAATATTTCGAGTTATTGCTCTATATGGGAGCCTTTATGCAAAATGGTTAGTTAGACTTCCAAAGGCTACGGGGAGTTCTTTTTTGCATATTGGATTTTATGTTTATTCATTTTGAATGGTGGATTATGTCTTGAAATAGGTACACGAGGGTCTATAGCCTTGCACTATTGATTCACTTTCGTGATTGGGATTTGTGTGTGAGATGGTTCATGCCTCGCCTTATAAGTTTGTTTATGTGGCTTTGTAATTTGTGCAAGATGGATTGCCCTGTTTGATGTTTTGGGTCTTCTAGTTGCATATAAAGGGAGTGGCTCTCAATGGGGGCCGAAACCCAAAGTGGATGACCAGGATAACCCATTGGGAGTTTCATAACCCAGTGATAACCTAAATAATGTATTAGGGGATTTGGGTAGATTCACACATTAATCAAGATAATGTTTGCCTCACTCATGGCTCAAGTACTCGTTTAGGCTTGAGATGAGATGGGAAGGGCTGGAATGGAAAGATTAACTTCCTTGTCCTCATAAAAGGTATGTTGATTTCGCATGAGGTTGAATGGGGGTCAGGGATTAGTAGAGGCCTACAGGATAACCCAGGATGGGGGTCGGGGCCTAGTAAGATCAGCCAGGATAACCCATATCAACTATGTGATGACACTCCTCCCTAATGTAACCTAGCATTCCCTAGTCTTGTGATACCCTTTGTTGTTTTTGTGCCTTTGGAAGTGGTGTCACTGTTATTTGATGTTTTGTTGTATTTTGCATGTTGGATTCTTATTATCCCTTGTGTCGTGCTACTGTCTTCTTGACTGTTTTAGTGGTGGGACCTTATTGTCATCTCCTAGCACGGGGGGTGGACCTTAGGGTTCTACATGGTCAAGTGGAATGTGTTATGCACTCCATTGGGTTCCCAGTTGATGTTCGTGAGCATGGATGTTGTACCTTATGCAGATATTCCAGATCTTGTACTAGACTTGAGATAGTAACGATGTTATGTAATGTAATCATTTTAGTTGTATATTATCATGTATCTAATGTATCCTTCATGTTGTATGTTGGGAAGTATTGATGTAATTATGTAATCATGAAACAATGTACCTTTATGTAATAAAAGTGATGTATGTACTCCTTGGGTTTAACATTTGATCATTGATGGTTATTTATTTATTATGATGTATGGACGTATGATGTTCATTTGCTTAATGCAATGGATTTATAATTAACTTTTGTGGGTTGGTTAATCTTTGATTTTGGATTAGAACATGTTAGGAATGTATGTGCATAATGCAGTCATGATACCCTAAAGGACATAGTTAGAGCATATGTACGTGTATTTTATATTCTATGTTAGTTGATAGTATGATCTATATGTTGATTCACTTTAAAAAAAAATTGTCATAATTGTTAGTTAGATGTGTCATCCTTTGGGGTTTTGTGGCGGGGCGTTACACTTGGTATCAAAGCCTAGGTTCATACATTGGGCACTCTAGATACATATGAGCCCATTACGTTGACCTAGTTGTTTTTACTCTTGAGTTTATGTTTTTCCTTTTTGGTCATCCTTTCTTAGCAACACAAGACTTGTCTTTTGGTTGTGTTTTTCCAATGGTCCAGAATACCAGTGGAAATGATAGGACCCTCGATGTAGTGCATAATGCACCGATGTTCTTTCTAGCAGGGATGCATTATGGACCCTTGTGTGGCCTTGCGATGTGATTTTCGGTGATGTGAATTTGTGTGTGTAAGTGGAGAATGCATGTAAAATCATAAATATGGTGCTTAGATTCTTGAACTTTTATTTTCTCCCTTCTGTCATCCTCGCCTAATATTTGTGACTTGTCTTTTGATGTTGATGTGTAGGAAGATTCCTAGAGGTTGAGGTAGAGGTCGTGGTGGTGGCTGTAGGGCGAATCGCCAGAACACCCCTTCTCTGAGTTCCCATGAGAGTGATCATGAGGAACAACGGGGCTCCCAGAATAATTAGGTGAGGGATCCTTATGATGAGACTTTAGGTCAAGCCCTCACTCATCTTAAGCTAGAGAAGGGCATGAAGATTGGGGAATTGAAGCAAACTCCCAATAGTAAGAATCCTTCCGCAACCAGGGATTGGCCTCTAGGGTGTGGACGAAATGCACCCTTATTGACTAAGGAGGAAAAGGAGAGCCTATGAGCTCAACCCTCCTCTTCTATGAAAACTGATGTAAATTCTAACGAGGACCCTGAGGAGTGTCCTCTCTCTGAGGATGATAAAATTGGTTAAGGTAAAGATGAACCTCTTTATAAATAAGGGCTCGTGTGACCCATACTTGTTTGCAGGCTTCCAAGAGTAAGCTTGATCTTGGGGGGGAGGATGTAGTGCCCCTCATGTTGTCTTATGTTAGACTGATGATTATTCTATTTAGGATAGACATTATGAATTTCTGGTTGGTGTTGGATTTACTAGTTGATGATAAGTATGGATGACATTTTGATGACTCCTTCATGTTTTGTTATTATTTGGTCTTTGCATATGCTATAACAGTTTTAAGGACTTATTGGTTTATGTGCATTAATTTGATTGTGAGCATGTGTGTATTTGATCATGGTTACTCTATGTTTATCTAGTGATTGTTCAATGTTGTTTACTATGTAACTTTTGTGGTACAATGATGTGGTCACTTGTTTGGCGTGTCTTGGTGAGAGGAACAGTGTTGCATTACTCATTCGTCAACACCCTACTATGTTGCGACTTCCTCTCACGGTGTGTCTGGTTGTTTGATATATATATATGTTGTTTGACAGTTTTTCTTATGCAAATTGTAGGTACCATGCATCGACTCCACTTGAATTGTCAAGTTTGAGCGTGCCTTAAAACCCAATGGAAATATTGTTGAAAACGAAGATGAAAAAAGGTTCCCTACCCTTGCCATCATCCTTGACAAGGATGGGTACCCGTTTAGTCACCCCATCAGTCTAGTTTGCACCTTTGGATAGTTGTCTCATTTTGACTTTATGGTTGTTGGGTGATTTGTGAAGATACTTAGTTAATTGTTGATTATGTTGTTTAATTAGCTATTAAATTTAAATAATTTGTAATGGTAATTTCTAAAGAAATTAATGTTGAGTTGACTTGTTTAATCGATTTAATTAAATTAAATTGATTTATAAATTTATTAAGTAATTTGGAATTAAATAAATCAAGATTGAAAATGGATATTTATATGGAATTTTTTATAATTAATTTATTAAATTAAATTGTTATGTGAAAAAGTATTTTATAATTAAATATAAAGATAATTATTATTATTATCATTGAGATTTAATTAAGAAAATGAGGAAAATAATATAATTCAAAATAAAATAATTAATTGGATGTGATTTCGAACAAGTTGTTAAAGCAATTTAAAAGATAGAAAAGGTGGAGTTCATGCACATGCATGACTCTGAACTAATTGTTGAATGGAAACTTGTCATTTTGAGTGGATATTGCTTGATTTTTACATTCGAAAGCTAATGACTTTTCTAGTTTTTTTTAATAATGGGGATTATTATTATCATTGATTTTTGGATTTTCGAATAGAGAACTGGGTTCTGCTAGAATAATCTATGAATAATTATTTTGGTTGATTGTTTCAAAAAACATTGGGGGAATTGGGAAAAATTGTTAAAGTTGATTGAGAAATTTTGAAGGCGTGGTTTTGTTGTAGAAGCGTCAACTCAGCATCAAACTTTGTCTCAACTTGAGTTGGACTCTGGGTTAGTTTCGTCTTGAATTAATTTTGATGCTTGTGTGATGTATCCAATCACTACTTGATTGTTTGAATTTGTTAGTGTTGGTTCTACATTTCTCTTTGCTTTAAAGTTCCTCTATATCTAATACTGTGATTTTCAGCTACATAATCATTTCCTATTGACATTCAATTTTGATGAAAATACTATAAGGTTCGATGCGCATGTTCCTATTTTATTTAGTTGTTATCCCATAATGTTGAGGCTCGACTTTCATTTATTATTCACTATTGAAATAGGCGTCGCTATAAGTTAGCTTGCATGTTAGATTTTGTTTCGTTGTTTTTGGTTTTTCAATACCCTTGTGATGGAAGTTGATAAGTCACTGAATCTGCCATGATGTGATTTACCTTTTGTTGTTGTACTGGGCAACCTCCTTTTTGTGCATCATTTATTCACTTGTTTGTTTATGTTTAGGTCAAACTCTCTTATGATTGCACTCTTTTGACATTGATGTTCAACCTTAGTCTGCAAGTTTAGTTCAAAATCCCTTCACTGCTATTTGAATTCAATGAATTTAATTCCAGTTTTTATGATTGGCATCCTCTCTTTCTTGTTTCGCATAATCTTGTAGCGGGCTATGGTTGAAATTGAATCCCTTATTTAGTTGATTATGCTTGGTATAAGGCAAAAACCATTCGGTGTTTCTGTAAAATGTAGGCAACCATTATATATATGTGTGTGTGTGTGTGTGTGTAAATTGCAGATTACAATACGATAACTTCGTGGTTAAGTCTCATTAGGTACTATGTCAATTGAACCATACAGCATAAGTAGTATTCGATTCTATTTAATATATCTATGTTGATATATGTAGTAGATAAATTATTTGTGATTTCCAATAAAAACTAAGATAAGGAGCTACAAACCAGCACCTCCCTTTCTTTCCTCCAATGTAGCATTGATTGTCTTAAGCCTCATGGAATTCAAATCCTCACTAAGCTAGAAGGAAACATATTAGATGTCATCTGGAGGTCATTGTGTTGCATTTGTTGTAAATTACGTAGTTTTCCAACCATTTTTTTTTGCCTATGATGAGTTTGGTGTCTCATGGTTTCGGCTGAAGTCATCCCTTCTTTCATGTTGTTTAAATTAATGAACAGAATTTAAGTGGCATTCATATTGGGTACCATTTGACTATATGCATTCAACTTATATTCCTTTGTATGTAAATCTATAGACCTGTTCGTTACTAGCATTCGGCCATAGGAGTATTTGATAGAATTTTGCAATGGCAGATATTCGGCATTACATTAATCAAAATAATATTCGAACATATATATAGGTGGGTGTATATTTGTTTATCACTGTTGAATTTTTGCATCACTGCTCTATGCATTCGATTATATATTCTATGACGGTAGTTTGATTTATATATGGAATTCAAATATATATATATATATATATATATATATACTATATATATATATATATATATATATATATATATATATATATATACCTGTATATATATATATATATATATATATATATATATATATATATATATATATATATATATATATATGTATATATATATATATATATATATGTATATATATTTATATATATGTGTGTATGTATGTATATATATAATTGGATGTATGTGTATGTAAAAATATAATATGGTTGTAACTAAGGAATAACCATTTGTATATTTAAATGTTAGAAAACAACATTTTCGCCTGTTTAAATAAATGTTTATGTTGACAATGAATGTGGAAATATTAAATTGTAAGAGGCGTGATTTATTGCATAAATGTGTATTTAGATATCTATGGAGTTTGTTTAATTGAATGAATTTGATGTGTTTCTTTTAAAATGATTTATTTCTTCTTCGACTTTGTATTTGAGTTATGTAGACTCGTTATGTGTTTAGTTTTTACAAGTCCACATATTGTGATAATTTCTCAAATGGAGAATATTTTAAGTTGTTGCTTTGTATGGGAGCCTTTATGCAAAATAGTTAGTTAGACTTCCAGAGGCTAGGGGGAGTTTTTTTCTGCATATTGGATTTTATGTTTATTCATTTTGAATGGTGGATTATGTCTTCAAATGGGTACACGAGGGTCTTTAGCCTTGCATTGTTGATTAACTTTCATGATTGGGATTTGTGTGCGAGATGGTTCATGCCTCGCCTTATGATTTTTTTTATGTGGCTTTGTAATTTGTGCAAGATGGCTTACCCTGTTTGATGTTTTGGGTCTTCTAGTTGCATATAGGGGGAGTGGCTCTCAACAGGGGCCAGAACCCAAAGTGGTTAACCAGGATAAACCATTGGGAGTTTCGTAACCCAGTGATAACCTAAATAATGTATTAGGGGGTTTGGGTAGATTCACACATTAATCAAGATAATGTTTTCCTCACTCATGGCTCAAGTGTTCATTTAGGCTTGAGATGAGATGGGAAGCCCTAGAATGGAAAGATCAATTTCCTTGTCCTCATGAAAGGTATGTTGCTTCCACATGAGGTTGAATGGGGGTAGGGGATTGGTAGAGACCAATGGGATAACCCAAGATGGGGGCTAGGGCCTAGGAAGATCATCTAGGATAACCCATATCAACTATGTTATGACAATCCTCCCTAATGTAACCTAGCATTCCCTAGTCTTGTGATCCCCTTTGTTGTTTGTGTGCCTCTAGAAGTGGTGTCACTATTATTTCATGCTTTGTTGTATTTTGCATGTTGGAATCTTGTTAGCCCTTGTGTCATGCTACTGTCTTCTTGATTGTTTTAGTGGTGGGACCTTATTGTCATCTCCTAGCATGGGGGGTGGACCTTAGGGTTCCATATGGTCAGGTAGAATGTGTTATGCACTCCATTGGGTTCCCAATTGATGTTCATGAGCATGTATGTTGTACCTTATGCAAAGATTCCATATCTTGTACTAGAATTGAGATAGTATCGATGTTATGTGATTTAATCATTTCAGTTGTATCTTATCATGTATCTCATGTATCCTTCCCATTGTATGTTGGGAAGTATTGATGTAATTATGTAATCATGAAACAATGCACCTTTATGCAATAAAAGAAATGTATGTACTCCTTGGGTTTAACATTTGATCATTGATGGTTATTTATTTATTATGATGTATGGATGTATGATGTTCATTTACTTAATGCAATGGATTTATAATTAACTTTTGTGGGTTGGTTAATCTTTGATGAAGGATTAGAACATGTTAGGAATTATGTATGTGTGTAATGTAGTCATGATACCCTAAAGGACATAGTTAGAGAATATGTACGTGTAATTTACATTCTATTTTAGTTGATAGTATGATCTATATGTTGATTCACTTTTTTTTTAAATGTGTCATAATTGTTAGTTAGATGTGTCGTCCTTTGTGGTTTCATCGTGGGGCGTTACATGCATTATTTCATGTATGAATGAAAGTGTTTGAATGTATGTGAAGTTGACCTACTAAATCATTTGGGATGATGACTTATATTCCTAGATTGCTTTATTTATAGTATTTGTGTAAGAACCTATGTTGTTAATTCCTTATAGAATCTTAAGGAATTTTATATGGTTCAAGTATGATTGTTATTCTCTACATGTATGTCCATAGATGGTATTGGCCTAACTTTCTTATTGAGCTATTGTGTGTTAAAAAGGAACCTACCTCATGTGTAACCTTCTTTTGTGAACTATGATTTTGAGATGACACTATCCTGCATCATGGGAGTAACCAAGTTTAAAATATATGTTGCAAGAATGGAAATATTGAAGGTGTTGTCATTAATGTCAACTGTTCAACTAGTTATCCACTAGTTACTATTGGTTGTATATGTCGAGGATATTGAGAAAATTGTAATAAAGAGATGTTACATATGTTCAGTGGTTGCTCTGGGTTTTGGTCCTGATTTGCTCTTGTGGTTGTGTGATTCAGATATGTTGTTCATGGTTGCTAGAAGGTGCTATATTCAGATTTTTGGTTGTCGGTTCATTGTACAATGCAAGTTGTGTTCACTATTTGTGAACAGTGGTTTTCTATGTTTCTGGTTGAGGTCCGGGAGAAACGTTGTTGGTATGGATTTCTCTTTGATGAAGTCTTATGACATGTGGTTCTAAAGTTGAGTTGCCTTGATTGTATTGAAGTTAATTTCGGCATTTGGAAAGTCTGTGCTTAATGGTTCTATGTGTTTTACACCGGTTTGGTTGACCTTGTGTGAAATACTACTTTTGAGAATGATGAAGTGTGTTCAATATATTTGGGTCCCTATGAAGCATTTGTTTGGGTTGCCCTCATTCTAATTCCACCCTAGGATGTTTTGGCATCAACCTAATTTGAATTTGGATTTGGATGGACGACTTTGGATATGTTTCAAAGTTAAAGATGGTATAAATACAAGATGAGTTAGTAATGGAAAATGTACAAGAGTAAAGAAGAGTGATAAGAGAAAAGAGGAAGTGCAGTTTGGTGTGACTTTGATTCAATTCAGTAAGTGTGTGTGTTGAGAGTGTGGGAGATCAATGCAAATCTTAATGTTGAGTTTCCAGATGCAGTGAGTAGAAGGTGAACTCTATCATTCATGCAAGTTGATCGAGTGAATGTGGTGGAATCCTTTTTTGCATTGGTATTGTAGTCTCTATGTAACAAGTCTTCTTTATCTTCTTTGTATCAATGAGCCCTCTGAGCGGTAGCCATGTTGGATAGTCAGTCCTTGTTCTGGACAGTGAGTCCTTATTTCAAGCATTGAGCCTTTTTATAATCGTTTTGGATATTCTCTATAGTGTGAGTTAATCCTCACCATGGTTTTTCCCTCATTGGGTTTTCCACATAAATTTGGTGTTACTGTGTTTATGTGTTGGATTTGAGTTTCTACAGTGGCATTTTACGATTAATCATTTAAGCAGTATTAAGTATTAGTTTCGGTGATTGAATTAAAGATTTAGTTTTGTGACAATTGATTCACCCCCCCTCTTAGTTTTCTTATTCAATAATTGATACCAAAGCGCAAGGTTCCTTGGTGAAGAGCTTAACCTCTTGAGGAAGGTCTGGGATGGCTAGAAAAATTGTTTTTGATTATCTAAGGTTTGATGGAACTAATTATGGTATCTGGAAAGTATTGATGGAAGAATATCTAGAGTATTGAGGATATGATGTGGAGAAAGCTTACAAAAATCCTTACACTCCTCTTGCTAATGGTCTAAGTACACCTGAAGAGATCAAACCACATGAAGCAAAAAATATGGTGAAGTTCATCTTGAAGAATATTTTGGTACATTTTGAATTGATTAAGGTTCAGAATTTGAAAATGGCTAAGGAAGTCTGGGATGCCTTGGAAAGAGCGCATGATGGTGATGAAAGAGTTACAGAGGTGAAGTTACAGAATTTGGAAACATAGTTTCATCTTTTACATATGTCTAAATATGAGAATTTTAAAGCTTATGTACAGAGATTGGATGAGATAGTGGCCGGAATGAGAGGACTTGGTGCTACTATAGATGAAACTAGGATTGTAAAGAAGATTCTCAAAACTCTTCTTGCTGCTTACAATGAGAAGGTGAGTGCTATTGAGCAGACTATAGATTATAAGACTTGTACTAAGGATCTACTATTGGGATTTTTGACATCTTATGAGATGAGGAAGTTGAATCTAAGGAATGGGTACAAATCAAAAACTACTTTTAAAGCTACAAAAGTTGAAGATCTGGATGAAGAAAACTTTGATGAAATAGAAGCTAACTTTGTAAGAAGAATGAGAAAAGTCTCTGGTAAGTATGAAGGTAAGTTTCCCTTTAAATGCTTTAGTTGTGGAGAAATAGGTCATTATGCTACGAAGTGTCCGGAAAGAGCTAAAAGAAATAAACAAAGATATAAGAAAGAAAAGAAAGGAAAGAAGATTAGTAGAGCTTATTATGTGAATGAGAACACTAGTATATCTAATGAGGATTTAGAATATGAAGATCCTGATGACAATGAATTCTTTTTCTTGGAAATTAAGGATGAAGCTACTTCTGCTAATTCTTTAAAACAAGTAAAAGAAAGCCCTCCTGAGAAGGAGAAAAATGAAGGTACAGTTATCTTTGTCCTACATGCTAAATAAGAGAAGAATTTTTGGGTAGTTGACAGTGGTTGTTCACATCACATGGCTAGTTATAAAAGTAAGTTTGTTAAGCTTGAAAAATATGATGGAGGCTTGTTTATGTTTGGAGATGATACTAGTGCTAAAATTTGTGGCATAGGTTCAGTAAGTTTTGATGGCAAGCATCATACTGACGATGTCTACTATGTTAAGGTTTTAAGGCATAATTTGTTGAGTGTTGGTTAGATGTGCAGAAAAGGATATGATCTTGTGTTTAAGGATGAGAGATGTGAGATCCGAAAAGAATCTAGAACATTGATTGCTACAAGAAAGAAATCTGAAGGGAATATCTATCAACTTAAGGGTATTGATGGACGATTTTTTATGACTTAGATCAATGACAGTTGGTTATGGCATAGGACAATGTGTCACATGAATTTTGATAACTTGGAAAGGATTAGTGTTGTTCAGGCCATGACAGATCTACCAAGAATTACAAATCCTATTAATGCTATATTGCAAGATTTTTCAATTTGGAAAGCAAGAAAGAAATCATTACAAATAAAAGGATCAGTCCACTACTGGACTACTAGATTTAGTTCATACAGATCTTTGTGGTCCTACAAGAGTGATAAATTTACTTGGTGAAAGGTAATTTATGATTTTAATTGATGATTATTCTAGATATACATGGGTTACATTTCTTAGAGGGAAAGCAGATGCATTAGATAGATTCAAGGCATTCAAAGCTATGGTTGAGAATGAAGTGAATTTGAAGATAAAATGCTTAAGGTCTAACAAAGGTGGAGAATTCGCCTCCTATGATTTTAAAATATTTTGTGAAGTGCATGGAATAAAAAGATAGTTATCTTCTTTGAGAACTCCTCTGCAAAATGGAGTTGTTGAAAGGAAAGACAAAACAGTTCAAGAGGCTACTAGATCAATGATTACTAATGCTAGTTTACCAAAATTTTACTGGAAAGAAGCAATCCATACTATTGTTTATGTATTCAATTGAGTTCAAGCAAAAGCAAACAGTACAAAGAATCCCTATGAGCTATGGCATGGAAGAATTTAGGTACTGTTAAATATTTCAAGGTATTCAAAAGCAAGTGTTATATTAGAAGAGATGAGGAAACTTTGGGTAAGTTTGATGCAAGAAGTGATGAAGGAATTTTTCTTGGATACTCTACTAATAGCAAGGCATACAGATGTTTCAATAAAAGACTGAGAGAGATTGTAGAGAGCTCAAAGAATCCTATTGAAATTGATGGATATTTATCTGATGAACGTGACTGTGTAAGAATAGAAGAGATTGTGGAAGAACAAGAAAAAGATGAGCAAGGGAAGCAGGATGAAAAAAATGAAATAGAAGAAGATGCTCCAGTGATTTCCCCTAAGACACCGAAATATGTACAAAAGAATCATTCAAAAAGTGACATTATTGGAGATAAGACAAAAGGAGTGTTAACTAGAAGCAGAGTTGTTGCTGAAGTGAATTTGTGTCTACTTTCAGAGATTGAACCAAAGACTGTACGTGAAGCTTGTAAAGATGAACATTGAAAGGAAGCAATGAAGGAAGAACTTATGTAGATTGAGAAGAATCAAACTTGGGAATTAGTCCCAAGACCAACAAATAAAAACATCATTGGATCAAAATGGGTATTTAGAAATAAGTTGAATGAGAATGGAGAAGTTGTTAGAAACTGTGAATGGTGATCCTAGACCTGCACAATCATGAACAAACACAAAATTAGTGATTATACAAGTCTAAATCAACATTCCCCATAAGATCCATTTGAAACATGAAGAACAAGAAATAAAAGGAAGAACACAAATGAAAGAAAAATAAATCTTATTCAAATGCTCAAACTCTCAATCCCATGGGAAAACTGGTGCTATTTTGATGTGGAAAATAGCCCTTTCCCAATTCCTTGCAAGCTTTGATGATCTTTGATGAAAATCCTCCATAACCTAGCTATGAAAGATGAAATGTGGATGAAAATGCCTAAGATTGTGGATCCAAATGAGCATGGTAATCTTACATGGATTGTGGATGATCAAATGCAATAGAGGAGGCCTTTATTTATAACAAAGAAGGATGGAGGATTGAAGAATAAGATGAATGTGGGATTAAAGATGGACCAATGGCATTGTGCCACTTGTCAAGATGCTAATGGAAGGAGGTGGATCACATTTTGGTCAATGTGCATGATAAATGCTATTAGATTCAAATTTGAAATTTGAAAGTGACATGTTGGAGGGAGAAGAAAATGGAGTTAATGCCACTTGGCTCAAGGAAAAAGGACATGTAAGAGGTTTAAATGCCTTGTTGGATGTACAAACCCTTTTGGAGGGACTATTCAAACTTAGAGAATATTCCAACATTGATGCCTTTTTGAAAGTAATTGAAGATAAAATAAATCAATTAAAATTATATTCATGAGGAAGTTGCAAAAGCTAGAGGATTTGATGGATTAAGATTAAGATTAATCAAGATTTGATTAATTTAGATAGAATTTAGCTGATTTGACAATTTGATTTAGATTTTAGGATTTAAATAAATCAAAATGAGATGAATAATGGTTTAGACTTAATTAAATAAAGTTTGATTTATTTAATTAAAGAGGGTGGCGTTAGATTAAATCAAATAAAGATTAATTTATTTAATTTAAAGGAGATGACTTTAGAGATTAATTAAATAAAGTGAATTATTTAATTAAAAGAGGGACTATAAGATTAATTAAATAAAATGATTTATTTAATTAATAGGAGATGATGACTTAATCAGATAAATTTGATTTATTTAATTAAGAGATGAAATATGATGAATTTAATTGAATAAAGATTATTCAATTAAATTGATTAGTAAAGGGGATAATTCAGGACGTACTGGTGTTAGTGAAATCAGGATTAGGTGCATGTATATTTTATGTGTCTACATTTTTCCCCTCTTTGAAGCAATGTACCCACAGCATTGGTTCAAAGAATAAATTTGCCGAGATCAAAATTCAAAAAAAAATCTGATTTTTTCGGATGCCCCAGCGGAAAGAAGTATACTAGTACACTGCCCCCTCGAGAGATCAAGAGAAAAGGTCGATCTCGCAACAAAGAGGTTCAAGATTAGAAAGCTCGAATGTTTGATGTAGATAGATTTGATGATGCATAGACATTCATCGGCCATGTGTAGCCTCATGTATATTTTGATATATTACACACACCTGATACTGATTTTGTACCATGACAGTTATTTTATTGATGATATGATTCGATTTATGAAATGTCTTATTTTATTTATGCATGATGGATGGATGAATGCATTTACTTTTTTAGTATCTTTTCTATGTACTTTTTATGATGATATATGGATGCTATGGATGCAAATGTATGGTTTATGAGATGCTTAGAATAACCAATCTATATTATGATGATGAAATGCAATGCATGTGAGATGATCAGTGTTTCCTACATGATATGATATGATATAAAGTATGTTGACGGTTTGTGGATGCAGGATGGATGCATTAGCGACGATGATTAACTGTCATGGTACCTTGTTAGCGCAGAAAGAAGATAAAAGAAAGAGGATCCAACAAGCCTACTTTATTAGAGATGATGATGATGATGATGATGCTTATCAATAATTGGGATTTTAAAAGGTCTACTTACCTTATGTTTGATAATACACATAGGCATGATGCATCAAGGTATAAAGAACCCGGATGGCGTTGCACCTAGTGTGATGGACTTTGACTCGACAATTAGATAGGAGTACTCATGTTCACACCTGACACAGAACTTTATTTAGAATGCAATTCAGATATTCTAAACATCTTAGACCAAAACATGGGAAGGAAATCCTTCCCATGTGGTCAAAAAGATACCTAAAACACCCTCCCTACAAACCCAACAAAGCACACATGACCAAGGTTATATTACAAGAATATCCAACAAGCACAGCAGATAAAAAGATAATGATCGTTGCCCCATTCTTTTCTCTCTAAATCCCTTCATTTAGGACATCATCGAGAGGTCATTGAAATGAGTGCAATAAGATAAGCCAAAAGACAAAGATAAAGTAAACAAACAAGCTAATGTTCTTCAATACCACTAGCCAATACTAAACTATGGTGATGCATGATGTTGATGTCCATTGTAGGAAGGATGCATCCTAGGACATGATGATATCATATGATTGATTTGGGACTGATTGGATGATAAGCTATTGACATAAAGAGTTGACCAACTTGTTTACTTACTGACCTAGACTTGAGACCTTGACGTTTTGAGTTTTCACTTTTGACCTGCTATATTTGTTTCCAATTGTTTTACCAAAGGTTGAGGGTGATGATGATTTATTATGAGTGATGTTTATTTCAGGTGAAAGTGAGATGGGATGGATGGATTTTTTCAAATATTTGGATGTTTTTGGAGTTTTTTGGAATGTTTTGAGGTTGTTTTTGGTTTTTTCAAGATTTTGTAAATGTTTTGATTTTCAAATTTTCCACTATTTTTGGGGTTTTCTGAGATTTTGACCAAGAGACTATCCTAAAGACCTATCCTAGGGGCCTCAGGGGATGATCAACAGATTAGCCTTGCCTATGTTATACACACAGATACCACGTAGTTCAACTAACATATACTCGATTATTGATGAGCTATGAACAAATGGATTGTCAGTTTATTACGTCGGACTCCTAAAGGAATGACCTAAGTGTCTCGGGGGAAGATCAAAGATCAACCTTGCCTATGTTTAAGCTAAAAGACGGCATAGTTCAGATTCCATGATTTTGGTGTTTTTCTAACTTTTTGACCTATTTTTGGATTTTGATATGATTTGGATGTTTTTTGGATTTTTGCAATTTTTTGAATGTTTTTGGATTTTTCGCATGATTTTGACAGTTTGGGTATGGATATGTGTGATGATATCAGTGCTCTATTTTGGAATTTTCTTGAAAACCAAGCTAAGGTTGATTGATCAAATTGATGATGTAACATTGTTGAGGATACACAACAATGCAAGGATAGTGTTAAGCAACACGAGGATTAGGATGGATATCCCAAGATGATGAGGGATTGACTGGATTTGATTGATCAGGATTGATGATGATAACATTGTTGAGGATACACAACAATGCAAGGATAGTGTTAAGCAACATAAGGATTGGAAAGGATATCCCAAGATGATGATGGATTGACTAGATTTGATTAATAAGGATTTTGAAGCTTGATTTGGAACAAAATTTGTTTGGATGATTTGACGTTATGTTGAGGCAAACATTAGATGCAACTGATATTGGTTGTTTGGATCAACTTTTGATGAAAGATAAAGCTTGATAAGGAACATCTTCTTGTCAAAATATGCCATGGGCTAGTGATTTGGATTTTGGCTCACAAATGTTTTGACCAATTTGATTTTATGTTTTCCAATGTTCGGATCACCACATAAGTTGGAGGATATATGTCAAGATTTTTTCTCGAAGAAAGATTTAAATATCTACCCCCAATGTCTAACAATGTTTGGAATGCCATGGGTGGATGCTTGGATAAATGTAGGGATATGGATTATCTTGTGATAAGATAAGGTATTTGGATAAAGAATGCTCATTTGGATAATGTTGCATGGCTCAGATAATGTTAAATAGGATATGATCAATGAAAATGGTCCATGTCAAGATGTCTACCATAAGCAAGTGTAAAGTGTGCACCAAACTTTGTCAAGATCAAGATAACTTGGAAGATGGATGCAGATATATGCAAATGGATTAGATCAATGGTTTATGGATGAATGGATTTATTATGGATAAGATGGATGGAATGTTGGATTTATTATGGATGGGTGAGATGCTTTCACCTAAACTAGTGCATGCAGATGCTCGATTCTACACATGATGCCTATTTGCCAGGTTTTCATCATGGTAACTGTCCAAAGTGCCACCATAGTGGTTTTCACTGGAGGATGATTTTTTTCTTTACTATTTTCAATCCTTTTTTTGATTTTTTTGTATTTCTCTGTGAATGATTTTTAAGTTCATGTTGAATCACCTGGTGGTGTTGATGTAGATGCTTCTATCATAATGTGCCATTGATATCCTGCCTAAAGAAGTTGTTTTTCCAAGATACGTGCACTTGAATGCAACTTTTGAGAATCCTAATCTGCTTTGTTCATACCGGAGTTAACTTTGTCTTCGTGCATACATCACGATAGAGTTTCTTTTGAATCCTTATGATGAAGGGTGGATGCCAATACATGGTCAATGTAAGAATTGAATATCATGCATGGAGGTGTGGATGGTGTTGTGTGTTTAGGAATAGGAGATGAATTGGTTGATAGTTTGGAACCTTTGACTCTCCAAACTCGGGAAGATGAGAAATGATGGGTGGATACAAAAGTGTGCATGGAATTAGGACCAATCTCTTGATATATTTTGTACGTTTCTTGAGAAACCTACGTTTTCCTTTGTGGACATCTTTGATGGATACATTTCCCTTTTTTATTTTTCCCATAGTTTCTTTGACTAATGGACTTTGATAGGGATAATCTTTCTTTGTATTTTTTGGTATCCATGTGTATTTGATTTGTCCATTTTGCTTCTTAGCTTCTTTTTCTTTGATGATGTTCTTTGTGCTTTGATTCAAATCTTTCTTTTGATGTTGGTCCTAATTCGTGGATGAAGATTCATGACGTGGCTAGTTGTAGTATTGGCATGGGTTTCATCATAAGGATTCTTTGTGCTCCCTATGTTGATGCTTGCACTAGATAAAATTTCCCCCAGTTTTATAAAGGTATCACTGATATTTTTAGATCCCTTAATTGTCGAATAACCAAGACCGTGATGTGTGGGATTGCTGATAATTTGCACTGGTTCTAGGATACCATGTTCATGTAGGCCTAATCCTTTGCCTTGATAATTCTTCTGTTGAAACCTTTTATTTGCAATAGGATATGATTTACCTTGGAAACAAGGTGTTAATCCATCTCTGCTCTATCATGGATCTTCAAAGGTGAAAGCTTCTTCATTGATAAGATAATTTTCCCTTAAAAAGGTGAGTGATCCAAGTTTATAAGTGATATGACCCTCCATAAGTGGGATAACTTCTTGATTGATATCTTTGGCTTGATCTTGTGAAGTATCAAATTTTAATGCTTCTCCCAGAGGTGTTGATGATTCACTGTCCACGTAAAAGTATCCCTCATGATTCATTTTTGATATGCCTTCACAGGATCTTTTTGATTCACAACTTATGTAGAAGCCTTCTTCATGACCCATTTCTGATATGTCTCTATATTTTTTGATATCTTGATCATGTGTATAAATGTTAAGAGTAGGAGACTCTTGTTCCTTGGTAATGATATCAAGAGTATGAGACTCTTGTTTTGAATGAAGATCATCTACATGTCCATCCAAAGAAAGCATCTCATGGGTAGATGGAGGGGTATGTGTTATATGGATATGATCATCATTTGTGACATCTTGTATAGATAGGAGAGTGTCCATTACATCATTGTAGTATCTTGGAGATACGAATTCTTGATCTTCATTAATTTTAGAATTTATTTTGGCATGCTTTGGATCACGTTCTTGACATGGGTCAATTTCAAAGGATGGATTGCTTATAAAGGGTTCTTGGATATCTTCATTAGGCATGGGAAGTGGCTTAATATCCTCTTGATCTTTGAGTGGACTTGGATAAAATGTTGAGTTGAGGATTTCTTCAATATCTATAACCATGAGGTCAAAGGATGCCAATATGTCTTGGAAAGGAACATTACTAGACTTTGGTGAAATATGTTGATCTTGCTTTGGAATAAATTCTTGAGATATGTCCTCTAACTCATTAGGTTATGTAGAGATATTTTCAACATGATCATTGGTCGAAGGATTGCCGATTGTAGGATCAAATAATGCTAACACTCCTTTCAATAGATCATTGTTGGATATTGTTGAGGGGCATTTATCCTGATCAAAAAGTGACTTTTGATGTATGTTGATTTGATCTTTAGATGAGGTAGAAACATCTTCAAGGTGCTCATTGATGGATAGATCTTGATCATTATTTTCAACAATTGTGGTGGAGAGGTTGTCAATGCTATCACTAGTGGTTGAATCTTCATCATTTTCCTCAATAGTTATTTTTTTTATTAATAAGGTCTTGGATGAGATTTTTTAGTCAAATACAATTTGATGTTGTGTGTCCCTTTATTTTGTGAAAATCACAAAGGTGCTTCTCATTATACCCCGGTGGTTTAACTTGAGGCTCTTGATAATTTTCATAAAAGGGTATTTTGATTATATTTTCTCATACCAATTGTTGCATGACCGATTCGATTGGTTTCCCAAGTGGTGTGTATTTTTGTTTGTTACCTTGTGATATTTGTACTTAAATTGACCTTGTGGTGATTGATTTTGGAGTTGTGGTGATTGATATTTGAGATGTGGTGATTGGGTTTGTTGTTGATGTTGTTGATCTTGATATCCAACCTCTTGACATTGGAGATATTGTTCTTGATGTGGTTGTGGACACAACTCAATGCTTTGATGACATGGTTTAACCAATGGAAGAGTGTATTGATTTTGGGGTGGAGATGTCTCTTGGCACAATGAGTCACTTATTTTGGCAAGTGAAGTAATTTGATCTTGATTTTGATCTTGACACCCTTGATATAGTTGATTTGGTTTTTGTTCAATCATATTTGGAATGCATACTTTTGGTGTTTGTATGGGATCATGGATAAATTAATTTTGAAAAATATTTTGATTTGGGATGATGTTTAGATTTGGCATGATAGGTTGAAATTGAACATTGTTGTTGTTGGGAATCACATTGCCTTGATTTGGTTAACTTTGATTTTGCATGGTGTTACCTTGACTTGGATCAATACATGGAGTCGTTAACATATTGTTTGGACTTTGAACAACATTTGTATGATTCGCAAACATATCTATCCCAAAGTTTACCAAGTGTGGATTTGAAATGTTCATGTTTGGTAAACTTGTACTTGGTATATTCACATTTGGCATGTATGGATTTGGTGGGATAATGTTGCTTTGTTGAAGACTCATTCATTGATTGTTTGGTTGATAGATTTGTAGGTTTGGACTTTGATTTAAATCTATAATAGGAAAGGTATTCTCACATTTGTTGTACCATTGAGGTTTGTAGGAGATAACGATCCCATGTATGGATTGTATAAGTGTGAGTTTTGATAATCAATTGGAATTGTAAGGCTTTGATAGTTTGGTTGATTTAGACTACTCATGATGTATGAATCAAGTTTATATTCCATGTTCTTCTTGTGTTGAGGTCTAGTTTGGGCTGTAAAATAAGGATCAATTTTCAAGAATGTGGGAGGTGCACCTATAACTCCTTAGATTGATCTAAACTTTAGGCACAAAAAAGAAAATCTAGGATGATAAGGATCAAAGGGTGATGATGAGGTAAATGAAAGATGGATGATTTCAATGATTGAACTCTTAAGAAATCTTGAAGGGGATACTAGACTTTAGGACTTTTGGATTTTTTATTTTTGAATTTGATTTGGTTTGATTTTATTTTGGATTTTTGATTTGGATAATGAAAAAATAGACCCCAAGATGTTGGATGTTATCTATGGGATAAACTTTCTCATAAGATGATAATTTTACTAAGTGTATGGAGAAGGATGCATCTACACACACCTAGCCAAACAAGATGACTTTGATGTTGATTTGAAGGATTTTACCCAAAGTCTAGTATGAATGATTTTTCCAATGGTTCAAAAGTTGTTTGTGAGATGGAGATGATAGATGTTTGGATGGATGAAGTGTTTTATTTTGATCCTAAATGAACCTAAGAACATGTTTTTCTCTAAGAGTAGTTCAAACCAAAAGACCAATGTTTGCATGGAAAACCATATGACCAAAAGATACCAAGCACATGTGTGGGGTTCAATTGTTCTTAACTTTGTTTAATGAGTTCTTTTTACCACAAAAACTCTCTTGATTAACTTTTCAAACTAAATGTCTAATGTCTCAATTTCTTTTCATCCCACAAAGCCCATTATGTGGAAATCAAGAAAATCAAGGCAATAGTTCCCTAATGTTGACTTTAGTGAGAGAAAATTAAGATGTAAATCCAAATACTTAGAAGCCTCTAACGATAAAATCCCTAGGGAAAGAAATAGCACTTGGATTGTGTCAAAGGTATTTGCTTCCTCTAAAGGGTTTGAAATTTGATGATCATGTTGAATGTTTGTTTTTCCAATGTTTAGGATCCAAGCAAAGTGTTTTTTATTCCAAGAATATGCACAACCCTATGGATAATGAAGAGACAATATTTGTTGAGTTCCCACTTGGATTTATCCAGCTATGCCTACTCTTAGTGGATGATTAGATGTTTGACTACACAGGCTCCCCCTTATAGTGAAATTGCTTCTCGGGTCAGCCAAGCATCAGTACCCATGAAACTCCCATGGCATACTTCTCATCTCTACTAAGAGCCGTAAAAATGTGGGATGGCTTTAGAATGACTATTCTTGCACCAACAAATAGATCAAGGATTTGGTCTTTCTAAACAAGAGGTTCTAATAAAGGAATTTTGTTTGTGGGGGACCATCCATATGGCAAGAGACCATTGTTTCCCTTCTTGTCAGAACAATTCTCATGATACTTGAACTTTCCTCAAGTACCCACACTTATATACCGGTTGGAAGTCGTTTGGCTTTAGCGTGTTCCCGGTTGGGTCGTTCCCTAGGGTGATTACTTTTTCCCACCAAGAAAGCCCTCTAACAATAAAAAAAAGTGAGCAAGTACATCTGTAGTTTGATCGATCTTTGTTGAGAAACAAAGAGAGAACACATGCAATATACTCCACTCACACTCACAAGATTTTGTTCAATTTTAAGAGACCAAATTAAAATATGGAGGCAATCTTTTATACAACTTAATGTCACCAAAAGGACTTTTGATTCTCAAGATCATTGTGAAGTGCAAGAGAAGTGCATATGCCCTTTTAAATGAGATTACTTTGTGTAAAATATTACAAAACATAAAGGACACATGTTCATTTTAACATTCAAAGCAAGAATGGGTTCTTTTAAGCACCAAGATTGAAATGTGAAGTTTGCTTGTTCAATTGTTAAGCCCAAAACAAAATGTAATAAGTTGCCTAAGGTTCTTTTTAATCCCTTTGATTTTTCTTTTTAAGCTCAAATGAAAATTATTGAGTCCTAAAATTTGAAGATAACAAAGCCTTAAGAATGGGATTATAATTGCTCCCAAAGTGTTTAAAAACACTTGTTACAATCATGTGATAATGTTTTTTCTTTCATTTCCATGATCCATGATCCTTTAAAACCTACAATACAAGCTCCAAATGTTATATTAAATCAAGAAACAAGAAGATATGAGGGTTAGATAAATGATTAAGCATAAAAACCCTAAAATTTAGACCAAGTTTCATTGTGATTTGACATTAGGTAAAATTTTGAAAACTTGAACTCTATCAAAGTTGATAAACACCTACACCATTGGATAGCTTATGAAATTCTACCCCATTTCAAAAAGAAAGCTCTGAAAACGACCAAAATATGACCAAGATATGGCCATTTTAAGTTTGAGTTAAAAAGTAAGAAAGCAAAGGCAATGCATTTGCAGCGACATTGTTTGGGTCCAAACAGCGACGCTGGAATGAAAGAGGCATTGTTTAAGGATTCCAGCGGCACTCTGGTGAAACTAGCGGCACTGTTTGGAAAAACATAGACCGCAAATGCGTTGGAATTTCCTCCAATGGCATTGTTTGACCTCCAGAGGTGTTGTTTGACCTAGGAAGACAAAAAACATTAAAAAATAGCAAAATTTGACCCAAAAATGTGTTAATTTCTTCAAATCCGCCCTCCTTCTAGCGCCAAAATGTGAATGGTGATCCTAGACCTGCACAATCATGAACAAACAACACAAAATTAGTCATTATACAAGTCTAAATCAACATTCCCCATAAGATTCATTTGAAACATGAAGAACAAGAAATAAAAGGAAGAACACAAATGAAAGCAAACTAAATCTTATTCAAATGCTCAAACTCTCAATCCCATGGGGGAATTGGTGCTATTTTGATGTGGAAAATAGCCCTTTCCCAATTCCATGCAAACTTTGATGATCTTTGATGAAGATTGATGAGATTTGATGAAAATCCTCCATAACCTAGCTATGAAAGATGAAATGTGGATGAAAATGGATGAAAATGCCTAAGATTGTGGATCCAAATGAGCATGGTAATCTTACATGGATTGTGGATGATCAAATGCAATAGAGGAGGCCTCCATTTATAACAAAGATGGATGGAGGATTGAAGAATAGGATGAATGTGGGATTAAAGATGGACCAATGGCATTGCACCACTTGTCAAGATGCTAATGGAAGGAGGTGGAGCACATTTTGTTCAATGTGCATGATAAATGCTATTAGATTCAAATTTGAAATTTGAAAGTGACATGTTGGAGGGAGAAGAAAATGGAGTTAATGCCACTTGGCTCAAGGAAAAAGGACATGTAAGAGGTTTAAATGCCTTGTTGGATGTACAAACCCTTTTGGAGGGACTTTTCAAACTTGGTGAATATTCCAACATTGATGCCTTTTTTAAAGTAATTGAAGATTTAATAAATCAATTAAAATGATATTCATGAGCAAGTTACAAAAGCTAGAGGATTTGATGGATTAAGATTAAAATTAATCAAGATTTGATTAATTTAGATAGAATTTAGTTGATTTGACAATTTGATTTAGATTTTAGGATTTAAATAAATCAAAATGAGATGAATAATGGTTTAGACTTAATTAAATAAAGTTTGATTTATTTAATTAAAGAGGGTGGTGTTAGATTAAATCAAATAAAGATTAATTTATTTAATTTAAAGGAGATGACTTTAGAGATTAATTAAATAAAGTGAATTATTTAATTAAAAGAGGGACTATAAGATTAATTAAATAAAATGATTTATTTAATTAATAAGAGATGATGACTTAATCAGATAAATTTGATTTATTTAATTAAGAGATGAAATATGATGAATTTAATTGAATAAAGATTATTCAATTAAATTGATTAGTAAAGGAGATGATTCAGGACGAACCGGTGTTAGTGAAATCAGGATTAGGTGCATGTATATTTTATGTGTCTACAGAAACAAAGTGAGGCTTGTGTGTAAAGGCTACTCACAAGTAGAAGGTGTATATTTTTCAGGAAACTTTTTCTCCAGTAGCAAGAATGGAAGGTATAAGGATGCTCTTGGCATTTGTTGCTCATAAAGACTTTAAGGTCTATCAGATGGATGTCAAGACAACATTTTTGAATGGTGAACTAGAAGAGGAAGTTTATATAGAACAACTGGAAGGATTTCAATTGACAGATCAACCAGATATGGTGTGCAGATTAAAGAAATCTTTATATGGGTTGAAGCAAGCTCCTAGAGCATGGTATGTGAGGTTAGACAGGTATTTGATTTAGCAAGGTTTTAACAAAGGTACGGCAATTGTAGTAGTGTATGTTGATGACATCATTTTTGGAGGAAATAAAAATATGTGCAAGACGTTTGCGGAAGAAATGCAGAAAGAATTTGAAATGTCTATGTTTGGGGAGATGAATTTCTTTCTTGGGCTACAGATTATCAAACAGAGAAGGGAATTTTCATTTCGCAGTTTAAGTATGTGAGAGAGATGTTGAAGAAGTTTCAGATGGATGGTTCCAAACCGATAAGTACTCCTATGGTGACTGGATGCAAATTGAGAAAAGATGATGATTCACCTAAGACTGATCAGAGCAAGTATAGATCTATGATTGGCAGAATATTGTATTTGACTGCTACTAGACCGGATATCATGCATGTTATCTATCTTGTGGCTAGATTTCAAGAAGACCCTAAGGAAACACATGTTGTTGCTATTAAAATAATTTTTCAGATATTTGAATGGCACTCTGGATTATGGATTGTGGTATCCTAAAGATTTTGATTTTACACTTAGTGCCTATACAGATGCAGATTGGGCTAGATGTGTAGATGATATGAAAATTACAAGTGGTGGTGCATTCTTTCTTGGATGCAGACTAGTGACATGGTCAAGTAAGAAGCAAGATTAAGTCTCTTTGTCTACTACAGAAGCTGAGTATAAATTGCTATTGCATCTCGCTATACACAAGTTCTATGGATGAAACAGACATTGAAAGATATCACAGTGGTATATGATGATCCCATTTCTATTTTTTGTGATAATACAAGTGCAATTAACATTTCAAATAATCCAGTGATGCACTCAAGGAAGAAGCATATATCTATCAGATATCATTTCTTGAGAGAAAAGGTCATGGAGAATGAATTAAAGCTTGAGTATGTTCCAATGATAGATCAGGTTGTTGATATTTTCATGAAGGCTCTTCCTAAAGATACTTTTGAGTATCTCCAAGAGAAGTTGGGGGTTATTTCCCATCCTTTTTTGAAATAGATGCATATGGAGATGCATCAGTCCTGTGGATCTATGGATCTATCTTTCTTCTGGTCTGATGTTTTGTTGGCTACCTCTCAGGGGGAGCAGGTAGTATTAGGTGTTGTCATTATGAGTATTATGTTTTTCATGTAAAAAGGATAAATCAATGTAAAATATTATTTTTCCTTTACCATTGATGTAAAAGGGGGAGAAGAAGTATATAAGAAATTATCTTCTAAAGGGGAGAAACACAAAAGTGTATTCAGAGCTTGTATGTTGTCTTTGATGGTTTTTCACATCATGTGTTGCCATCAATGACAAAGGGGGAGATTGTTGCAAGAATGGAAAGATTGAAGGTATTTTCATTGATGTCAACCAGTCAATTAGTTATCCACTAGTTGTTGTTGGTTGTATATGTCGAGGATATTGAAAAAATTGTAATAAAGAGATGTTGCATATGTTCAGTGGTTGCTTCAAGTTTTGGTCTGGATTTGCTCTTGTGGTTGTACAGTTCAAATATGTTGTTCATGGTTGCTAGAAGGTGCTATATTCATATTTTTGGTTGTTGGTTCAATGTACAGTGCAAGTTGTGTTCACCAGTTGTGAACAGTGGTTTTCTATGTTTTTGGTTGAGGTTCGAGAGAAATGTTGTTGGTCCGGATTTCTCTTTGATGAAGTCTTATGATGTGTGGTTCTAAAGTTGAGTTGCCCTTATTTTATTGAAGTTAATTTCTACATTTGGAAAGTTCGTGCTTAATGGTTCTATGTGTTTTACACTGGTTGGCTCGACCTTATGTGAAATACTACTTTCGAGAATGATGAAGTGTGTTGGATCTATTTGGGTCCCTATGAAGTGTGTTTTTGGGTCTCCCTCATTCTAATTCCACCCTAGGATGTTTTTGCGTCGACCTAATTTGAATTTGGATTTGGATGGCCAACTTTGGATATGTTTCAAAGTTGAAGATGGTATAAATACAAGATGAGTTAGTAATGGAAAATGTACAAGAGTGAAGAAGAAGAGCGATAAGAGAAAAGAGGAAGTGCAGTTTGGTGCAACATTGATTCAATTTAGTAAGTGTGTGTGTTGAGAGTGTGGGAGATCAATGCAAAGCTTAATGCTGAGCTTCTGGATGTAGTGAGCAGAAGGTGAACTCTATCATTCATGCAAGTTGATCGAACGAATGTGGTGCAATCCTTTGTTGCATTGGGATTGTAGTCTTTATGTAAAAAGTCTTGTTTGTCTTCTTTGTCTTGTTTATATCTCTATGGTAGTGAGCCCTCCAGGTTGTAGCCATGTTGGATAGTGAGTCCTTGTTCTAGAAAGTGAGTCCTTATTTCAGGCAGTGAGCCTTTTTATAATCGATTTTGATATTCTCTATAGTGTGAGTTAATCCTCACCATGGTTTTTCCCTCATTGGGTTTTCCATGTAAATCTAGTGTTATTGTGTTTATGTGTTGGATTTGAGTTTCTACATTGGCATTTGATGATTAATTATTTAAGCAGTATTAAGTATTAGTTCTAGTGATTGAATTAAAGGTTTAATTCTGTGACAACTGATTCACCCCCCCTCTCATTTGTCCTATTCAACAATATAAAATCTATATCATGATGGTATTATGTTTTTTGGGCCTAGTGCCTTTATTATGTTGACCTTAATAAGTATGTGGATATCATTGTACCAATATTGTGATAGTGACTTGTGATGTAGATTGTGTAAGTCCCTTATGTGGGTAGTTCTTGCATGGTTGAATGATTAAGTTGTCTTTTGTATAAGTTAATTAGATCTTGTTTGGAAATCATAATACCCTTGCATGACCAAGTAATACAAGTGGTCATATGCAAAAAATACTTGAGATTATAATATTCCAAGTGAATGTAATGTATTTAGTGAATCTAACTTCCACACATAATGTGAGAATTCATTTTTCTTATGTCTTCTTGCATTGCATTAAAAATATTTGTGTACATTGAAAAGTGCATGGATGCATGTATTAATATTAGAATTATTTCATGGAATTGTAGTTGAAAATGATTCAATTTATGAAATGGTTGGGTATGTTCTCTAGCTCACCTTGGATGAAAGGTTTCATGAAACCATTTACTCCCTCTATGTGACTAGTGTTAGTCACTCAGTTATATGAAGTGTTCCAAGTTGTTACTTTATTTTGATTTATTGATCAAAATATTTCTTGTGTTATAAGTACCAGCATTTGTATTTTGAGTTTTTCTTATGATCGGAATTAGTCACCAACTCTTTTGACTATCAATTTTGTGACCCTTGGTCATACTTGATTTATTGTTGAAATTGTCAATATTTTCTGACTTAGTGTTTAATTTGATGATTCTTCTCTCTTTTGAGTTTTATTTCACATCTCTTGGTGACTATTCCAAATGCTTGGCATTCGTTGGTTCTATGTTGTTTTAAGTGTTGTAACCTATCAAGTTCACCATGAATAATGATAGAATGTTCGAGGGAGTAGATTGTGGAGAACGTACTAAACTTGTATTTATATCATGATTGAATGATGTCTTAAATCTTGTGACAAGTGGCATAAATGATGCTATGTATGATGAATGATATGATATGCAGTGTATGGATAATCATGAGAAGATTTGAATTACTCTATGTGAATGATATAAATGTATTCTTTTCATTTATGTGAGATGTGCTAAATTGTTTTCTCTATGTGTGTATATGTTGATATGCATGAGTGTAAGTGATGACGATTTTACCTTCTAGGATGGGTGTTGAATTTGGAACAACAGAGGACTTCCTCTTTTCAAGAAGATTCCAATATTTTCAAGTGCTTTGGCCAAATCCCATGTCATTGAAAAAGATGATTTAGCCTAGCAAATTTTATTTAATATAATTCTCGACCACATCTTGTAAATAAGACATTGCTATATTATATATATATAAATATATGAAAGTAGATGCTACAAGCTTGCACCAGATTCGCCCTACCCTAAAATATTTTGAGGTAGCTAGGAAATTCATGTAGGGTCGATAGATCTTCAAGTAGGAAGAACTTCGTGGAAGTATAAATTGCATGGTTGGGTGGAAAAGCACCCAAATCATGATTTTGTCTTTGACTAGCCATGTGTGGATTCATGGTAGCAAGAGACTTCATAAATTATGTTCACATATCATTACTTTTTTATTTCTTGTATTATACACCACCATTGGCATAGTGTTGTATTTTTCTTATGTGAATATGTAACATGTATACAAATTATTTCTCACCTTGTGAATATCTCTATTGAGTTGATTATTGATTAAATTTTACACCTGTACATTGGCATTCTTGGATCACAATTGAGTCTCCATATGAGCATGATTTTATAAGGACAATATACTTTTCTGATAATTTGATTGTATGTGTAGATTGCTACACCCCGTCTTATTGTTACTAAGTTACTTTTACCTTTTACCTTCATGAGTAAATAGGATAATGAATGCAAATCATGATTTTGATATGTTTGATAAATGAATAAAATACTGAATAGATATTAAGATGTTATTGCTTTGAAGGATTAATTATGTTTATATTGATGAAGTACAATGAAAGAACATGTATTGGAATATGAATATACTAAAGTTTTATTATGCATATGGATTTCATGTGAGCATCTGACTACTGTTACTATATGCTAAGTTGGATGCAAGTACAGGTTCACGCCTCTGGAAGGGAGGGGAAGTATCACTCAAGAGAGGAACTTGGTTTGGTAACCTCTCAATTTGGCCTTACTAAGAATTCACACACTCACACCCTAGTTGGTCTAGTTGAGTCGGGTCGGTTGGAACCAAGTAAGTAACCTTTAGGGAAGGATTGAAATGCTTGAGAAAATTTATTTGATTTCTTTGATTATTTGATCAAGTTATCGTGAATGAATCTTTGAGTCTTTGAGCTTTATGTTGATTCATATGTACGTGAACTGTAAACATGTATATGGGTATATATATTGATCTTTGTGCATAAGAGCATAAGAATGTGCATATGTATGTAAGTAGAAATACTTACGAGTATACATACACGGGGAATCGATTATATATATATGTGTGTGTGTGTGTGTGTGTGTGTGTGTGTGTGTGTGTGTGTGTGTACACTTAATGTATATGCATGTCGACAAGGATATGAATTTATGTGTTGAGTAATGGGTATCAAAATAATGATGTATATCTAAGATATATATATATATAATGTAATGTATATAGTTACATTAAAGGAAACATGTATACATATACATTAATGTATGTATATGTGTATATGTATGTATGTGTCTAAATGTATTAAAACATATATGTGTTTATGGATATATATACATATGATATTGTTATGGATAATGATAACATGGATATATGTATTCATATATCGAATAGTTTATTTAATGAACTTGATTGAAAATAAGTATATATATATACATAAAAGCATCTCATGCTAAATATAAATATGTATGTATATATATATATAATATATTATGGGACAATTTGGGTGAGCCACGTGGTGGAAATAAACTATACATGAAATATGAAATAAGTTGGAAATAATTGTTATATTATAAAGAGAATGTTGTGCTTATATAGTGCGCTACTATGGCACAAACAAACCACTACCATGAATAATATAGACCAACGCATAAGAAGCAATACATGGTCTTTTGGCCAATGTATTCATGTGCACGATAAGGGAGTTTTGAATGGTGATTACTATGCATAAATGTGAAAGTAAATCCAATCTTGAACATAGAAACCACATGCAGCAAATGGATAACACGTGGAAATGAATTTGAACCGCGCATAGGTTAATAACATCGTATGAAGTAGTTAGTATGTTGGGTAACATATCATTTATAGTGCATAAGATATAGAAGTCATTGTATTGTAATTTAAATGCACTAGAAGAGAGCATGGGAAGCGCCGGGAAGCTAAGCCAGCCAGTACGTGAGAATTTTATGCAAGATAAAGTCAAACTCTGTGGAAACATAGGCAATTGAAGTATTGACTTATTCTTCTGTGGAACAGCAAGCTAAATGATAGGGAATATGGTGAATTGTTGGTGCCATATTATGAACTCAATGATTCAACAGAAATATCTTAAACCTATAAGTTGATTTCCAGTATAGAGCATGTGCAAATATGAATCGGTCAACATGTTGTTGGCATGAAAAGAGGCAACCTGTTGTAGGATTTTTCCACCTTTTGGTTATCATGCTGAGTTGATTGAGTTAAGCTAAGAAGTGTCAATTCGTTGGCCTTGTTTCTAGCTTGTAGATGTTGGTTTTTGGGTATAAATAGAGGCACTCTTATCTCATTTGGATACGCTTTTTTCTATGCATAATCACGCATTCTCCATTCTATTGCTTTTTATTTGTGAGGTTCTTATTTTGCTGAGAGGTATTTTGTCAAGAAATAATAGTGAGAGGAATTTGAGAAGGAATAGTTGATAAGTTGATTTTAAGAGGGGGCTTGGCTTAAGAACTAGTGATTCAATAGGATTAAATTGATTAACAGGCATGAGATTCTATTCTCTTTATTTTTATTTGTTTTAGTGAAAGATTGAATGTATTGTATGTTTTGTTTGGAATTACATTAGATTACTTGAAATAGAGAAATGATCTATTGCTTATTGAAAAGGAAAAGAATCTCGTTGTCATGATTTCCTTATGAAGTGTTTGTACATACTCCATATTAAAGGGTGGATGTTATCAATAGTATTATATACTAGGATTGATGAAAGCATGAATAGCTTAAAGAAGTTATTTAATACTTTTATATACCCTATATGGGAATTCAAATGATGATGTTTCTATACATAGATAGTCTACACTACATGTATAATGTGAAATGTATCAATTTTATGAAGTGACTTGACACTATTAGCCTATAATGACTAGGAAATCTTAGGAATGATAATGTTTAGCAATACAACATCAATGATAGTATGAAATATATGATAGTATGAGGTGGAATATTTCTAAGCTAGACATGAATGAACACTTGATCATTACTTTACTTTTGAATGAAACCCTAGGTTGAGAATAACCTATTTGGGTCGAGAAGTGTATTTGATTAATGATTAAAACCCTAGGCTGAGAATTACCTATACGGATTGGGATATTTACTTGATTACCATTTGGAACCATTAGGTTGCAAATAACCTACTTGGTTGGGTTGTTTAATTGATCTTTGGTTGGAACACATAGGCTGAGATTAACCTAAATGATCGAACCGATTATTGATTGTTGACTTAATCCTGGGATTAGGATATAACAAGGTTGAGACTCACCTATGTGATTAAGTTGATCACTTGAGTTTGTGAATTACTAAATTTGATTGGAGCCATAGGTGGGATTACCTATTGAATTGGAGTTGTTACCTGATTGGTTGTTTTATATTATTGATATGAAGTCATATTATTGACAAGATTCTAATCTAAACCCTTTTTACCAAGGAGATTACACTCTCGAATAGAATCATTTATTGGTATGATTATTCTTCGAATGAGGTCATTCATTAATGAGACTATACTCTTAATGAGTATCACATATTGAATGATATGTATTCCTAAATGGAGTCATTTATTGTTGATTATTTATTCTATGATAAGATGATGCTTATGTAAGCTATACTTTAGAATATAAAGTTATTTATTACGAAGCTCTTGTAAATTTAGAGTCATGAAGGGATCATAGTTTATTCCTGGGAATTGATTGTCTAGTGAAGGGAATAACTTATGCATGTCAATATTTAGGAGTATCATTGTGATTTGGAATAGGTTATTCCAGGGATTAGATTATCCAATGAAGGGGATAACTTATGCATGTAAATACTTGATAGAAATATCATTGTGAATTGGAAAAAGGGAATAGGTTATTTTTGAGGTAAAAGATTACCTATGGAAGAAAATTACCTATGCATAGTATATGAATGGTCATAATCCAAACCGAGCTAGGGTAGTGTATGTGAATAGGATGACTATCACTCAAAGTACTAGGTGAGAATACTTTGGCCAAAGTAGTGTAATTTTCCACTGGTTGCATTGCCAATTCACTGTGTTCCTTTTATGCATGTTATTTTAGGATTGTAGTGGATACAAGTTCTAGTTATGTAGGACACAACACTAAGCTCAAGAAGGCTATTGTTATGAGGTTACCATACCAATCTCCTTATCGAAGGGATAGCCATCTTACCATATGTGGTAGATGTGTGGGGGACCACATTGAGTCTATGGTTGGCAGAAAAGTGTTTGAGTGATGCTTCCCCTCATCAATTGGCAATCGAGGTTTGAGGATGTTTGCACCAATATTGGGTACAACTAGAGTGTATGCACCAAAGAATGAGGACATCTAGAATGTATGCACCAATGTAGTAACATTAGGACCAATTTGTATATCTATTTCCAATGAAGCTAAGGAGAGATACATATCTATGTATCTTGTACCCATTTATATGGAAGGTTGTAATCATGAATGATAAACTCGAGTTTATTCGATATGAAATCTATATTATGGAAAGATTTGTGAAATTACAATGAAATGCAATGAAAGTTTGGAATAGTGTTTATTTCAAATGCATGCTTGTAATTTACTTTATGAAAAAGAAAAAAAATTAGTTCTATGTTATAGCATCATGGTTCACTCACTTGAGGTGAAAACATTGAAAATTTTATTGAGTAGAACACTGAGGTCGTTGCATAGATGATCTATAGATACACATGAATATCGCTTGTGAAAGGATGCATGTGAATGAATTTTATATATTTCTATGTATCTATATATGATCAAGTTGTGATCTTGTTTAAAGCTATTCATATTTTGAAGTTGTAGTCTTTTTCCTTACAATATATGATTTTTCTATGAGGCACTGATATTTGAATGAGCTAAAATAGCACAAGTGTGTAAAAGAAAAGATAGGAACATTGAAGAGGAATAAAAAGCAACCTAGTCAACTTATTGAACTAAAAGGGTATGGTAAGAATGATTACACATGTGCACGAATACAATTTCAAAGTTATGGAAATGTGCAAAATTATAAATTTACTATTTAATCATTGAGATGATTAAGACATAATTGGATAAGAAGAAACATTTCAAAGAATTTTTTAATTTTATTTCAATTATGGGTACTAAAATGGACTAAAGTGTAGTGTTGTTTCTATGAGTGCTATAGAAATATCATCACTATCACGAGGGAGAGAAATATTTTGGAGAGAGGTAACCTAGATTTGTGAAATTGAAAGGTAGTAATGGAATACACACACTCACTTAGAAATTGTTACATGATTGTTTTTTCAAATTAGTGTTCTTGTCTTATCTTGAATGTGCATTTTTGCATTATTATGAGTGTTTGTAAAATGAAAATTAGAGTACATTTAGTTGATGAAAATGCTTATCATTTCTAGTGTGAGTCTTGGGGTGAACCCACAATAGTGGGTTACAATTTTTTTCACGAAGAAAAATTAGAAACGCCCATCAAAAAACTTAAAAATGGCTTTGAATGAAGGAAACCCTTTGCATGAAGGGGATTTGTTTGAACATGCATGGCATACACCCCCTTTGAATGAACCCCCCCTTCTAATAAACACCAACTTGTGTCATATGATAGGCTGTCGTTAGGTCCTAACACTTTAGTTGATAAATACATTAATATATTAATTGGGTAGTGTCCAAAGGATGTATGCAATAGAAGAAATTTTGACTATCTCCCTTGGGTTTCCTAGATGTTGGACAGTTGAAATAAGACTCTAAACTAAGAGGCCACTAAACTTAGAAAGCGGGAAATCATTTATCTAGAAAGCTTTAAATAACTAAAGTAGAAAGCATAAAACTATAAATCTAAAAAGCATAACAACTAAACTAGAAAACATGGAAATGATTTAACTAAGAAATGTATAAATTGTTGAAGAAGTAAAGCTTGTAAAGAAACTAGGAAACATTGATCTAACAAAAGATAACAATCTAAACAACTAACAGAAAATGATTTGACAATTTGAAACAACTGAGAGAAGGTGCTTTGGAACTTCACACACTAAACTCAAAGACTACAGACTCAGCTATAACCTGGAGGATTAATCTTAACAAAATTATACATATGAAAATAAACTTCAATTCTAATTATTGTCTACTAAATGAAAGTATAGAATTAAAAGTAAAATACTTATCTATCTAATCTACAACCCCTCGAGTGGCCAGCTCTCGGGTGCTCCTATGCCTAGCTTAGATCAAATACATTGGTAACTCCAAAATTACTTCATTCAAAATAACTCCATTCACACTACTTGGTAACTCCAAAGGTCGCCGCAAAACTCATTTTATTCATCTTAAGTATGCAACTAAGAAAACATAGTGACAGCATAACGGTACTCTTCTGTCTATTATTTTTTTCAATAGTTACATATTTATATAAGAGCAGCTAAAAAAAATCTACTTTCAGTAGGTGAAGTCTTTAACTGATTGTCAACAACTAACAGACTTTAAATCCCATGACATGAAACATTCAAGAGGCTCCATACGAGCCATTAAGTCTTTAAAACTTAAAATAATAGAAACTACAAAAACTCGCTCCATCATGTGTGCTCTTAAAGTTCCAGCGCCCATTCGCTTGTCTTCAATGGTATTGAAGTCTACGTTAAAACCTCTTTGAATGGCATGGTAACCGATTGTGGAAGTTGACCTGTGCAATGCTCAAGAACTAAACCATTAAGTCAATGTGAATTAGCTTATTTTGACTAATTTCAAGAAATAAAGATTGTACGCCTATTCATAAAAACAAAGCAATTACTTATCCTAAAGACAACTAATTGGTAGGGTAAGGATGGCTGAAAGATGTGAGGTTAAGTATTTAGTCCATTATTTTTCAAACCTTGAATATGCTTGTCTTTCTCAGATAGATCAACCATATGTTGTTGCTTTGTTGATTCCATTATTGTATTTGGTACTGCAATTGCTCAATGTCCCTGTCTTTTTGCTCTATCTGCATTGTCAATTTTGTAATCTCTTGATCCCCTTTACTTACAATTGCAGCATGTGCTTCAATTTATTCTTGTTGCGAGGTGATGTGTTCTTCATTCCTTTGTAACCGGGATTTTAATTCAGTAATTTTTGCCTCCAATTTCTCTAATTCCTACTTTTTCTGACTAGATTTTCCATCCCCTGTGTCCATAGAGAAAGGTGGATTGGTAATTTCTCTGTCAGCATGAAGTACATTTTCCTCGGTACTAGGTACATTTTCAATTCTCTCAAGAAAAGGAGAGAATCCCTCCACAGGTTCATCTTCAATTTCCACATAATGTGGTGACTGTACTTTTTCCTCTTCCTGATCCTTTGGAGATGGCGTTCTCTTCTCTTCAACTCTGGGGGATTGATCAACTTGCTTTTCTATTTCACTTATTTCCTCATCACCAGGCTGATTTTCAATTTCCAATATTCTTGTTCGAGTCCTAGGATTTTTATTTTTAGAGGTACTTCCTTTGTCATAGGGCACAATTTCACTAGACTCCGTAGACAACCTCTTGCTTCTCCATAGAGGAGGGGTTGTTTGAAAGGTAACTTTAGTCTGCTTCTTCCTCTTGTGAGGAGGCTCTTCTTCTTCTCCAGAGTGCACAATTTCCACATCCCCTGACTGTCCTGGGGTTTCTGACACATTCGGCAAAGTTTTCGGTGCATCACCGCTAGGAGTCGTTGAAGTATGTTGGGATTCAGGAGAACCTAAGGCCTCAGAGGAGGGTTCTTCTAAAGATTGTTCTTTTTGTTTAGAGGACTCTCCCTCCTCAAGTGGTCTTTCAGACTCTACTTTTTCAAATTTTTGCTGAAATTTATGCCACTTCCTTTTTGGATTTTTACGAAAATGTACTTGCATATCAACTATATAAGGCCATGGTGTTTGAGCTGCCCTATCCCAACTTTATATTTCTCCATCGTGGTGATAGTTGAATGAAACAAAAATGTTGGTAAATTAACCCTAAGAGAAGGGTCCTCAGTGCCATGGTGCAAATGAATTAGCAGACGGAAAGGGGGTCCTACCACCGTAGTTATTTGTCCTTCATAGGTAAAATATTTTATTATCCAGGCTACGGTAGTTCTCCAGGCTTCTGGGATAGACATTCTATGAAAACCTTTGTTTTGTCCCCTAGTACTTATGGTGACTATAGGTTGAGGCTCCCCCTCCCTATGAAACAATTCTACCAGTCTTTGATAGGTAATATTGGTAGTTTCATTTAAATCAATGCCTCTATTCTCAAGACTAGAAAGACGAGCAATAATTTTCAGAATTACCCAGAAATGCTTGCCACGCACCACAATTTGTTCATCTGCAAAATTCTCTACGAATTCTCTTACCAGTTGCTCGGTATATCCCTTGAACTTTTTCATAAATTCCAGCCACCTAACTTTTTGAAATAGGCATACAACATTACTCAATGCTAACAATTGAGTTGTTGAGGCTGGTTCAAAAAATTTCTTGGCTTCTCCCATTTTACCTTCCCTTGCCGCTCTACTAAATTTTGTGGAACTCTATAATGTTTTTCCTGTTTCAATTAACTGAATTGTAGATGAAAAGGGACACAATTTCGATATAACCAATGGAAGAGGAATTAATCACCTTACTTGAGTCCTTACTGAGTAAGCATGATAATTTTACATGGGAAATTACGCAACCATTGTCGTACTTTTAGCAATCGTGCGATGGAACAATTTTCAAAATTGAGAGAGGGGATGGTTCATGCCAATTAATTAATCTCTATTCAAAATAATTACTAACTTTAAGTAAATAAATTCATATGCACCTTACATCTTGTCATTAAATCAAACATCACTCACCTTTGTTGACATAATCAGATAGTTACATGATTTGGTGAGGGTGGCGGTGGATAATTATGACATGGATGGGATGGTTTAAATGATGGAAAAAATTATTATGACAAAAAGGTTTTCATAATAATTTCATTTATTATGAAAATATTTGATGTGATATGGTGAAATGGAAATTGGGTAGTGGATCTCGAGGTGGTAGCAAAATTAAATGTTGGGCATGCGCAGAACTTAGGAAAAATCATTTTTTTGGAAAAAGGAAAAATTTTACAAAAATCTGGGGCATTACCGAAAAATCCAACCGAGGTGGAAGAAGAAAAAGTTTTGGATCATCATTGAGATATTCTTCGAAATGCAAAAACAAAATTAAAGATTCTCGAGCATCGTCAAAAGATGCAGCCAGAGTAGCAACCAAAAATATTGGGAGCGTTGTCGAAAGATGCAACCGAAGCAACAACCAAAAATTTTTGGAGCATCGTTGAAAGATGCAGTTAGAGAAGCAACCAAAAAAAATTTGGAGCATCGTCGAAAGATGCAGTCAGAGCAGCAACCAAAAATTTCTTGAGCATCGTTGAATGATGTGGTCAGAGCAGCAACCAAAAATTTCTGGAGCATTCGAACAAGTTCCAGAGCATCGTCGAAAGATGCCTTTGGAAGGAAGAATTAACATGATTTTGGAGCATCACTGGAAGATGCATCCAGAAGAAGGAATAATAGAATTCTAGAGCATCGCTGAAAGATGCAGCTAGAAGAAGGAAGAAGAATTCTGGAGCATCGCTGGAAGATACAGCCAGAAAAAGGAAGAAGAATGTGACATTTTGGCCTTTGACTTCCCAAAGCATCATTGAGTGATTCATCAAAATGCAGGATCAGAACAGGGAAGGGCACAAGTCAGTTCTACAATTTTTGGAGCATAGTAGCAACAAGTTTCAGAGCATCACAGCAACCGAGTCAACAAGTTTCAGAGCATCGTTGCAGGGTGCGTGATAGGGAGTTGGGGTTGGAGGAACCAATCACAAGTTCCTGCTCTAGGTCTTTTCTTATAAGACCTCCTTGGTGCTTGGCTTCACCAATCTAACCTATAGGCCCCTCCTCATGACTAGGTTCCCCTAGTTTGTCTGACCAACCCCTCTCCTATCCACTTGCTTCTCTTCTACCAGCCAACCTTGGTGCTGCCTCATGTTCTTTCCTTTGGCCCTTAATCTGCCTTAAAGGCTAAATAACCTCAAAACGTTGAACACAACTTTGCAGGGGTGTGAGGGTGATACAAAGGCTTCAAAACATCTCATATTTTTCTCTTTAAGACCCTCCTAACTCCACTTAACCATCACTTACATCAAACCCTACTTTTGGGCTACTAGCCAAAGAGCCCAATTAGGCCTCTGAACATGAATAAAATGCAATTTCTTTTAAAACCCACCAAAGGACTCAGGTTCTTTTTTTAGTGTTTGACTTTCTCATGCCTATGCCTCAAATATTCCTAGGGTTTTAGCCATGTACAGGCCGTACACTGTCCAAATGCAGAAATGGTCAAGAACCCTGGGGTTTTAAGCTGCTCAGATTGTTTTAGGACTGGTGAAAAGTTCTCCTATCAAATGAATTGATAAAGCCTCCCCCTAATCACCATGCTTAGCCAATACCTTCCCCTAAATTCTACAAAAATAATTTCTTCAAAATCTCACGTCCCCTACAAGTTATGGCTCTTTTTCTCCAAGTCTGCCCCAACCGGACCTGCACTAGCTCGCCTAGGGCAAAGCTTTTGTTGCAACTCCTGCACTGCCAAAAACCCTAAAAGCTACCATATTTACAAAGTGGGAGCCTAGACACAAATCCCAAGATTCCATACAATTTTTACGGTGGGAAGGTGCTCTAGGACTCCATTATTTCAAAACTTCCTGTTACAGGCCAGAAAAAGCTGAAAACAAACTATATACAAGTAAAAAATGAAAAATGATTTACAAAGGTAAATGAAAGGCACACCAAGATTGAAAAAATCTAACACTACATGCTACCAACAAAATAACAGTAGATTTAATCCATTCAAGCTCAAGATGAACGTAAAGAACAGGAAAAACTGTCCTTGAACGCTATTTTTTTCAATTTCCAGAAATGTCACTCAACAATAATCCTTCCAACCCTGCCTCAGGGTCGAGTCATGCCTTAAATAGGTTTCCCAAGTAGTTGAGCTTCATGGTTCAAGCCTTTTAGATGACCTAAAGCAACCTTTATAAAACCCACTGTGTTTTGCAAACTTTGGCAACTTTTTACCATTCATCAAAATGATGTTATAAAACTATTTTCCACTTGTCAACTTCTTTCCCAAAGTTAAAAATCACCACTAATCTCAACACTAGATGGTCTACATGACCTTATGACAAAAAAACCAAAAATAAGAACTTCAAACAAAACTTCAATAAACCTTGAACTTTGCCAGGTGCTCCTGCACCATTCTCCCCCTCTCAGCTCAAACAACTAAGGAACTTTAGGATAGATCAGAGACATATCAATGCCTTGCTTCTTAAATTATGCTTCTTCTACCCAGGAAGCTTCAGATTCATGCTTATCCTTCCATTTGACAAGATGCTCCATGTACACCTTGTGCCTTGTAGTCTTCTTCACTCTTGACTCCAAGATTTTCTCTGCTTGGAGCTTGTCTGGAGTTGTTATGGACATGTTGCTGATTTCCTTGAAGATCTCCTTGCTTTCCTAATCCAAATCCTTGACTGTCCCTTTATACTTGATCAAATCAGCAACACTGAACACCGGTGAGATCCCTAGATCAATAGGTAACTCCACCTTGTATGCATTTTTCCCATACTTGGCCAATACCTTGCAGGGACCCACTCTCTTCATCTGCAACTTGGTTGAAATTCCTTTCTACAACCTTTATTTGTTAAGGTGGACCATAACATAGTCCCCTACTTGAAATTGCACATCTTTCCTTGACATATCTACCTTCTCCTTCACTTTTTGTGTAGCCTCAGTAACTGTCTTCTTGACCTGCTCCTGGATCTCCTTCATGGTCTGACTGAAGTCTTCTGCATGTCCACTCCTATTCTCCATAGATCCAAGGTCTCTGAGTTCACAAATTCCTCTTGGGTGCATCCCATACACAACGTCAAAAGGACTTTTCCCTATGGTTTTGTTTACACTGTCATTATAGGCATATTCAACTTGGGAAATAACCATATCCCATGTCTATCCATACTCTTTGGTTAGACACCTTAAAAGATTTCCTAACACTCTGTTAACCACCTCTGTTTGACCATCGGTCTGAGGATGGTAAGCTGATCCAAAAGACAAGTTTGTTCCCAATATGCTCCATAGAGTCTTCCAAAAGTGACTCATGAACTTCACATCTTTGTCAGAAACAATGCTTAGAGGCAAGCCATGGATCCTTACAACCTCCTTGAAGAAAAGATGAGCTATGTAGCTTGCATCATGAGTAGTTTTGCAGGGAATGAAATGACTCATCTTACTAAATCTGTCTACCACAACATAAACACTGTCAAAACCAGTCTTGGTCTTAGGAAGACCTACCACAAAATCCATGCTCACACACTCCCATGGTCTGTTAGGAATGGGCAGGGGTTGATATAAACCAGCATTGCTAGCTCCTCCCTTAGCTTTCATGCACACAACACACTGTTCCACATACCTTCTAACATCTCTTGCCAACTTAGGCCAATAATAGAACCTTTGTACTAGCTGTAAGGTCTTATTTATGCCAAAATGCCCACTAAGACTGCCATTATGCTTTTCTTGAATTAGATTTTCCCTCATTGACCCTCTTGGAACACATAACTGATTGCCTTTAAATAAAAGTCCATTTTGCAATGTATACTCAGAATATTGGCTATGAAAATGATTCTCAAAATTAGAACACTCCTTGTAAGCTTCTGAGAAGTCTTCATCTTCTCCATAGAGGTCTTTGAAACTCTCTAATCCAATGCTCTTTAGTTGTATTTCCTGCACTGTCAATAACCTTCTGCTTAATGCATATGCCACCTTATTCATTTGCCCTTTCTTATGCTTGATGGTAAAAGTAAAGGCTTGGATGTATTCCATCCATTTCAAATGCCTATTACTTAGTTTTTCTTGGGTGTTGATATAACTAAGTGCCTGGTTATCCATGAAGACCACAAACTCTTTGCGTAACAAATAATGCCTCCACTTCGTAAGGGACTGCACTAAAGCATATAATTCTAGATCATAGGTAGAGTACTTCTGCTTGGCTTCATTAAGCTTTTCACTAAAGAAGGCTATAGGCCTACCTTCTTGACTAAGTACTCCTACTGCTACTCCACTTGCATCACACTCAACTATGAACAACTTGTCAAAACTAGGCAATAATAGAATAGGTTGAGTTGCCACTTCTTGTTTCAGTTTTTCAAACCCTTTATCAACCTCTTGAGTCCACTTAAACTTTGTTTTCAAACCACCTCTTATAGTATCTAGGACTGGTGCACATATGCCACTAAAATTCCTTATGAATTTCCTATAAAATTGAGCCAAACCATGAAAACTCCTTACCTCTGTTGTTGTGGTTGGTGTGGGCCAGTTTAGGATGGCTTCCACCTTGCTTGGATCTATCTTCAACGTTCCTTTCGATACTACAAACCCTAAATACACAAGTTCCTGCTTGAAGAACTCACACTTCTCAAGATTGATTGCCAACTTCTCTTCTTGCAACCTTCTAATAACCATCTCCACATGCTTGAGGTGTTCTTCTGCTGTCTTACTGAAAATCAGTATGTCATCAAGATATACAACCACAAAAATTCATGTGAAATCCTTAAGCACTTCATTCATTAGTCTCATGAATGTGCTAGGGGCATTTGAGAGGCCAAATGGCATCACTTTCCACTCATATAACCCATTATTCATCTTAAAAGTTGTCTTCCACTCATCACCTTCCTTAATCCTGATTTGATGGTATCCACTCTTGAGATCCAACTTAGTGAAATACTGTGCTCCTCCAAGGCAATCCATCAAGTCTTCTATTCTAGGAATTGGAAACCTATACCTAATTGTGATTCTATTTATTGCTCTAGAATCAGTACAAAGTCTCCACTTACCTCCTTTCTTGGTTGCTAAAACCACTGGCACTGCACATGGGCTGATGCTCTTTTGAATCAAGCCTTGATCCAATAATTCTTGCACTTGCCTAGCTACATCTAGGTTCTGCTCAGGTGTAAGTTTGTATGCTGCTTTGTTAGGCCAAGAATCCCCTGGTATAAATTCAATTTGATGACTTATAGCTCTCTTTGGAGGTAAAGTTGTAGGTGTACCATCACTAAATATGCTCTTGTATTTATCAAGCAACTTTTGGACTACTTCTGGTAAGACTGTCTTTTCAGCTTTGTCTTCCTCTTTAGACTGCATCATGATCACATATCCTTCATTCCCTTGGTGTAGGTCCTTAAGGAACTCCTTACCACTGCTCAACATGATGTTAGGTACCTTTGACTGTCCTTCATCTTCCTCTGTCAATGACTGCAGTTTGAAGGTTCTTCCATCCTTCTTGAATGAGATGGTGTTCTCCTTCCCATCATAAATGGCACTTCTGTCATATTGCCATGGTCTACCCAGTAGTAGATGGCATGCATCCATGGTTAATACATCACAAACCAACTTATCTTTATATCCTCCAATTGAAAATTCCACTGTTACTTGCTCATTAACCAAAACACTCTACCCTTTGTTTAGCCATGTGACCTTGTAGGGGTTATTGTGGGGTACCTTCTCCAATTTCAGCTTAGTTACTGCCTCCTCTAAGATTATATTGTCTGTTGAACCAGAATCTACAATAACTTTGCACACTTTTCCAAGTATCTTGCACCTTACTCTAAAAAGAGCTCTTCTTTGTTTAGGTTCCTCTTTAACTGGCTGTCTGATCAGCACTCTGTTAAACATCAGATTCTCTCCTACCTCTGATTCTATATGACTGATCTCAGATTCCTTAGGACTCATGGTATCCTCTTGTGCATAGGCCACTCTCTTTTCATTGCTTGATGAGGAAGCTTTCTCCAGGCATCTATAAGCAGGGTGACCTAGTTGGCTACAATGATAACACTTCATGTTTGCAAAATAAGAACTACTCTTGCCTGCTCCTCTTCCTCTGTTTGAACCTCCTTGAGGTCCTCTTCCTCTGTTGAATCCTCCTCTTGAAGATGTTTCACCTCCATGCTTAGTGAGTTTTGATTCTCCTTGATTTCTTTGATCTCTGCCTTCGCCTCTGCCCTTAGAAGACTAATCTTGCTTCCTCTTGTTCCTTTCCTCAATCTTGATAGTCAACTGATAACATTGATGTACTATTTTAGGACTCAAAAGAGCCATCTCTTCTTGGATGTTCCATTTCAAGCCATTAAGATACCTAGCCACTTTGAGACTCTCATCCTCTATCACATTAGATCTCATGCAAAGCTTTTGAAACTCTTCAGTATAAGTGTTTACATCTTGGTCATTCTGCCTTAGACTTTTCCTTTTCTTGTGCAATTGAATCTCATAGTCATCTGGCATGTAGGCTTCTTTTACCTTAGCAACCATTCCTTTCCAAGTTGATATGGGTTGTTTGCCTTCTTTTTCCCTCTCTATCTAAATAAACTTCCACCATGTCAAGGCCAATCCTCTCAATCTTGACTTAGCAACCTTTACCTTCTGAGCTTCAGTGACTCCATCACACTCAAAGTGATTCTCCATGCCTTCTATCCAGTCCATGACTAAATTAGGTTCCATCTTTCCACTAAAAAGTGGTATGCCTTCAAGTGCTTTTCCACTCAAGGCTTTCAATGCCTTCAAGAAAGGCTCCTCTTGCAAAATAGGGTCAGGTTCAGGGGTCTTATCTTCCTCTACAACCTCTTCTTCCTTTGGTACCTTTCCTTCCAACTTCACATTGTTCAATGCTTGCTCAAGTTGCTCTATTCTTTCCCTCAATTTCCTATTTTCTTCCTTCTGACCTTCAACCATCTTGGCCAATTGTGCATTTGTCACCATGGTGAAAGAATCACTTGACTCAACCTCTAACATATATTACTCTTTCCCAAATCTTTTGCTTGCTCTGATACCAATCTGATAGGGAGTTGGGGTTGGAGGAACCAATCACAAGTTCCTACTCTAGGTCTTTTCTTATAAGACCTCCTTGGTGCTTGGCTTCACCAATCTAACCTATAGGCCCCTCCTCATGACTAGGTGCCCCTGGTTTTTCTGACCAACCCCTCTCCTATCCACTTGCTTCTCTTCTACCAGCCAACCTTGGTGCTGCCTCATGTTCTTTCCTTTGGCCCTTAATCTGCCCTAAAGGCCAAATAACCTCAAAACGTTGAACACAACTTTGCAGGGGTGTGAGGGTGATACAAAGGCTTCAAAACTTCTCATCTTTTTCTCTTTAAGACCCTCCTAACTCCACTTAACCATCGCTTACATCAAACCCTACTTTTGGGCTACTAGCCAAAGAGCCCAATTAGGCCTCTGAACAGGAATAAAATGCAATTTCCTTTAAAACCCACCAAAGGACTCAGGTTCTTTTTTAGTGTTAGACTTTCTCATGCCTATGCCTCAAATATTCCTAGGGTTTTAGCCCTGTACAGGGTGTACACTGTCCAAATGCAGAAATGGCCAAGAACCCTAGGGTTTTAAGCTGCTCAAATTGTTTTAGGACTGGTGAAAAGTTCTCCTATCAAATGAATTGATAAAGCCTCCCCCTGATCACCATGCTTATCCAAGACCTTACCCTAAATTTTTCAAAAATAATTTCTTCAAGATCTCACGTCCCCTACAAGTTATGGCTCTTTTTCTCCAAGTCTGCCCCAACCGGACCTACACTGGCTCGCCTAGGGAAAAGCTTTTCTTGCAACTCCTGCACTGCCACAAACCCTACAAGCTAACATATTTACAAAGAGGGAGCCTAGACAAAAATCCCAAGAGGCCATACAATTTTTACGGTGGGAAGGTGCTCTAGGACTCCATTATTTCAAAACTTCCTGTTACAGGCTAGAAAAAGCTGAAAACAAACTATATACAAGTAAAAAATGAAAAATGATTTACAAAGGTAAATGAAAGGCACACCAAGCTTGAAAAAAGCTAAAAATACATGCTACCAATAAAATAACATTAGATTTAATCCATTAAAGCTCAAGATGAATGCAAAGAACAGGAAAAATTGTCCTTGAACGCTATTTTTTTCAATTTCCAGAAATGTCGCTCAACAATAATCCTTCCAACCCTGCCTCAGGGTTGAGTCATGCATTAAATAGTCTTCCCAAGCAGTTGAGCTTCATGGGTCGAGCCTTTTAGATGACCTAAAGCAACCTTTATAAAACCCACTGTGTTTTGCAAACTTTGGCAACTTTTTACCATTCATCAAAATGATGTTATAAAACTATTTTGCACTTGTCAACTTCTTTCCCAAAGTTCAAAATCACCACTAATCTCAACACTAGATGGTCTACATGACCTTATGACAAAAAAACCAAAAATAAGAACTTCAAACAAAACTTCAATAAACCTTGAACTTTGCCAGGTGCTCCTGCAGCAGTGCGTCAAAATTTGTGTTTACCAAAGAAATGAAATCCTGCAAAATATAGAAAAAATTAGCCAAATCCAAATGGTGAAGTTGATGAAGAAATTGAAAGAAACATTCTGAAATGAGGTAAATTCACACACACAAACCCTTTTTTTTACATTTATTATGGAAAAAACTATATTGACTCTGCCATAGTAGAGTCAATGCACTAGATTTCTCCCTGCATTTCTACCATTTTTGTAAATTCCTCTCTATTAAAAGACTTATGGTAGACGTGTAATCGGTGTCCATTAACTAGGAGAGTTTGGGTGTCACCATCAATGGGTTTCAACTTAATCGAACCATTGGCAAATAACTCAGAAATTTCATAGGGTTTGAGCCAATGTGTTCTGAGTTTTCCCTAGTGATCATTGTATCTAGAATTGAAAAATAATGCCCAATCCCCATTATGGAATTCTCTCTCCTTGATATGTTTATCATGTCATACCTTGTGTTGTTGTTGTACCAGCTTTGTTTGATGGACGGCATCCAAACGGAGTTCATCCAATTCACTAAGCTATAAAACTCTCTCTATCTGGGCTCATTTAAGATCTATACCCAACTCCATGGTTGTCCTAAGGGTTTGGAGTTCAAATTCAATGGGAAAGAGAGGTTTCTTCCCAAAAAATAATTTGTATTTATTGGAATCAAGGAACACTGAGAGGGGGGTGAATCAGTGTTCTGCAATTTTTAACTATGTTAATCTGATCTATAAAGCACTTATAACATTCAACCAAGAGAAAGATGAATGAACATAAAACAAGCAACCACAACACCATGGTTTTTTTACGTGGAAACCCTATTAGGGGAAAAACCACTATGGAGTTCAATCCACAATATGATCTGAGTATACTCAAAAAGATGTTTTACAAAATGGGAATGCACTTGCATTCAAGCGCACTACCTAGAGCTCACTGCTCAAAAATAGAAAGGCTCACTACCTTACAATTAGTTTCAAAAGACAACTAGGGTGGTGAACTATGAAATAACATCTACAAATTCCTGAGAATAGTTTTGGTTAAGCACATTAATCGAATTCTTGACCTTCTGTCAGATTCTGCTCTTTTGCTCTGTTTTGCTTTCATTTGCATCACAAATCCTTTTATGCACAAGTGAAACTATTCATAAAACCTTCTGACATTCGAAACACACATCAACACACTTCTCTCATATCTCCAAATGATATAGTCGATCGCTTATATATATTCACTAACAAGAATTTAATCGCTACAAGTCAGCTCCAATAAAATAGAAAATATTTACAAATTGTCGGCTCAATCCATGAATAATATTCAATGCGCACCAACCAAAGTTGGCCACAACATATTGAGGACCCAAATCAACATGCTTGAGCATAAAAACACTTAATCAATTACTCCTCGAATATCCACAACGGCTATATCCACCAAGTCGGTCTTCATGCACTGATGAACAGAAAATTAATCAACTGGATCTTCTAACTTGCACACGGATCACTATGAGGTTCTAAGATTCAAATATAATATATATTATACATCGAACAACCTTCCCTGAGATCCACAACTCAAAATGATAACAGAAAATTACATATGAATTGATGAACACAATTATGTCAGATGCTTTGTTCAGCCTTGACAGTTAACACAAAACTTCGATCTAACTTCTGGTATGATCAAATATAGACATGTGGATTGAATCACTATCTAGGTTTCCATCAATGACAACACCAGATAACTTGTGTAGTGTCTCTTTCCAACAATCTCCCCCTTTGGCATTAATCGCAACACTTAGTGAAAAATGACTAAGTGTCAGATTAGTACCAACATGAATACACTGCCAACCTTCAAAACTTCAAAAACACAACTCCCCCTGAGATGATTAAGGCATTTTTCACTATCCCATTCTCCCCTTTGACATCAATGGAAAAGGCAGGAATCCGCATACCAAAAATCAAACAAAAACTTCAAACTGCATATGTACAACTTACACAAACTTGAATAGATCTACAAAATTGTTCTTTCAAACTTGTGTCCCAACTCTTTTTGAGACTCTACAAGATAGTCATGTGACCACAGAATAAATAAGATTGCATATTTGTCGATTCAAGGTTCACCGGATCACAGACCACCATAGCATCTTCAGCTTCCTTCAATGCACTCAACATTGTTTCTATCTTAGGACCAATTAGGCCTCTAAGCTCACATGATCTTTCCACAATTCTATCATTATCATGCTTCAAACTCTTTATCTTGTCAAGTAGGGATATAACTTGACCTTCTTGCTTTCCAACAGAAGTAGTTAAAGGATCAAAGGTTTTCATAAATATCAGCTAACTATTTCTCATGATCCTTAATCTTCTTCTCATTGTCCTTAGTAAATTTAGACAAAGATAAACATGACTTATAGATATTTCCACCTTTAGACAAAGCACCTTGAATATTCTTCACAAAGGTAGCTAATAATGATTTGTCATTAGCAATCATGCACTTTACTCTATTGAACCTTTTATCATCAAATTCCTTTTGTACCTTGACCTCAGCTGACTTCTCAAGGGACTCAAAATGAGTACTTACAGAATTAATAAGCTTCTTCAGCTCATCGGATGGAGAACCGAATGGATCCTTAACATGATTAGGCATGATTCTCTTCTCTCCTGGATGTCAAATGCGAGACTCAACAGCTCACTGTCCTCAATGTGAGACTTCAACAATTCTTCCCTAGCCTTAGCCTGAGAAAATGATGCAACTTTCAATTTTTGAATTGGAGATAAAGTAGCCAAATTAATAGGACCTTTACCCAATTCAAAGTCAAACTCTTCTTGTTGCACTTCCAAAAATTTCTTCACTACCTCTGCGGTGTCTCTTGCTTCCATAGGAACTTCCTTTACTTCAACCTTCTTTTCTTCAATCATTGTTTCCTTAGCTACAAATTTTTGCTTGTCCTTAGGAATCTCAACTTCTTCAGCTATCACAACTTTAGGGGCTTTAGTTTCCATAAGAATTCTAGCATCATGCACATCAAGAGGAATCTGAGTGTCCTCAAATGTATCTTCTTTTCCTTCTTCTATTACCAGACCAGATGGAGCATCTTCATCACGCACTTCTTCAGAAACAACATTGATTCTATTCTTCAACAGAACTGCCTTAAGGACTTTCTCAATGTCTTTTACAACTTCTTAAGTCTAACCAATCATCAGCATTTTCACCCTTGTTTTTCTCCTAAAATCCTTTTTAGCTTCTTTGAGAATTGTCTTCATTTCCTCAATAGGAATTACCGAACATAAATCAGCAAGAATGTGCTCTCTCAACTGCTCTTCTTGAGTTCTTGCATTCACTCTCCTCATTTCCAAAAGTCCATACAGATTTTTAGGTAACTCATACATTATTTCAATGAGAGTCCTATTGAAATTATTCAAATGCTTTATTGTAGCTTCTTCAAGAGTTCTTTGACCAGCACTGTCAAAGGTATCATACCATTCACATAGTGGCTTAAGATTACCATCCTTAATCAAGGCTTTGTCCACTTCTTCTATAGACATACCTAATTTATCAATTTTCATCTTCTTCTTTGCCTTCTCTTCTTCACCGGAGGACTTGTCCTTGGAGACTATTATTGCCTCAATTCCCTTTTGCTTAATTTATTTTATCTCTTCATTAGATTTTGTTTCCTCATCTTCCTCACTCTCTTGATTTTATCCTTCTTCCTCTTTCCTTCTCTACCAGATGTCTTCACTTGAGCTTTCATAGGGCTTGATTTCACTGTAGAACCAGATAACGGTGTAGAGCTCCTTGTTGCTCTAGGTTGGGCAGAGGATACTATCAAACTAGAAGATTCAATTCTAGTTGGCTCTCCTACTTCATCTTGTTCTCTCTTTCTCCTAGCTTCCCTCACATCTTCAGCAGACATACCCATGCTCTCTGCAAAGGCTTCCACTTCTTTTCTTACTCTTTGAACTATCATTGGCTTCTTCAACTGATCATGCACTTGCAAATATTTTTCTTCATAGGTTACAAACCTCTCTTCTGATGGATCCAGGGGTTTACCCAACAAATGTTGAGCATACAGCTCCAAAATGTTCTCCTCAACTTCATAGCCCGTCGGCATAATCCACACTATTCTAGAATCTGTATCTTCCATCAAGCATTGATCAATATCAACCATAAAGCATATAGTATCCTTGTACTTATCCATAATATACTTAGGAATTATTTCTCTCGGTTGCATCTCATTCTGAAAGTTCTTGAGATAACCCCAAATAGCAGTTTTTCTAGCTTTGATATCACCATTTCCATACAAGAGATCTCTAATTTGAACAGCCACCGGTTTATTACCTTGCCAATGCACTTTTCCAAATCCCAGAACTTCATTCATGAAATAGAAAAATAGACATAACAACAAATTTCCATACTTAAAGGAATTCTTCTTATCTTTCTTGATCTTACCAAGATTCTCAATAAGCTAACTTCTGAGTAACTCACATAGATCATACTCTACATTCTCCTTCACCATCTGATACGCTACATAGATAGTTGTATTGGATATAGAATTGTCCTGGTTGGAGTGATAAACCTTGTACCCAATGACCATAGATGCACATCAGACATCCACTTGAATAATGTCATCAATTTCCATAGCTCTTTTATCAAACACAAAACCAATTGCATGAGTAACTGTTTGATTCTTTACGGATTTCAAGATCAGCAACCCACCGGAGGAATTTAAACTAGTAACAGTGCTTATGGCTTCTTTTGTAATCTTAAAAGGTTGACTCAACCACATAAATTCAGCATGAACTAGGCTCAAGATATACCAGACCCACTCACTTTCTTCAAACACTGGAAATTTTACCATCTACGTGAATTTCTTCTCCTCTAGAGTTTTGAATTTGGGCTTTACCATGAAATCTTCTCCAACTATATGATTTGTATACAAATTCAACAATTGCGAGCTCCCTAACTCCTCAATATTTGCATGGATGTATGCCCTAATATCTTCAATATGCAAGATGTCGTACGGAATGGATGAAAATACACCTAAGGGCTCTATCTCAACTGATTTGAAAGGATGCCACTTGAATTTCGGATGGGGTCTATCCTTGATATCAACTACCAATGGAGAAGCCATTTTCAAATTTTCACAAGTTCATAAGTTTTCCTGATAAATACCTTTTCGTCAGTTTAGGGTTTGATCGTCAAATTGCCTTCACACTTGAATTTTCACCAAACTTCACTTCAAAACTCTCCAAACTTCTTCTCAAAGTACAAAGTGACAAATGAAGAATACAAATTACCTTTTATCATTTGCACACCTAACTTTTTGTCACAATAAATGCTTTTGCCCTAACTCATCTAGATACCCTGTTTCCACATTTTGTGAAAGATAACTCTTCTGCAGACCTTCAACTCTACATAAATATTCTCTCCAACTGTTTCAGCAGCATCTATAGATCATCAATGCAATCACTGCACTCATCCATATTCCGATACCAACTACTGACAAGGGGTTTGAATAATTTTCTTGAGAACTCCCCCTAGGCAAGAGGCCTTAAACTAATTCCTGGATGAATTACCAGAACCAAATTCTAGTGTTGGCACATTTCCTGCATTAGAGGGACTCTTCTTCACCCATTTCTTCTTCATTTGCTTCCTGATCTCACCTGTAGTAACTTTTCCCTTTTCATCCTTCTACATGTTTCTCCTTTGATTTATCGGACCTTTTATGTTTCTGCAAAATCTAGCAATGTGACCTGATCTGTTGCAATTGTAGCACACCACATTTCTTTGTCCAAACCAGTTGTTCCATTGATTTTCTCTTGATCTGCACTAGTTAGCAATATGGCCAAATCTATTGCATGTATAACATCTGACATCTATATGAAAGTTGTTCATCATATTTCCGTATTCATTTGACTTATGACCATACTTGTTGCAATTGAAACACTGATCGAAGAATGATGGACCACTTGAATTCATTCTACTTCTACATTGAGTAGTCATATGACCAAATTTATTGCAAACAAAAAAGTAACCATTGAACCTTTGTGCATTAGGTTGTCTTACCGGATACCTTCCAGATTTATTCATATGATTTCCTTGCCTGAATTTCCTTTGTCCGGATCTGGAACTTTCTCCTTCCTCATATCCAAGACCTCACTTGTCACCTTCAATCCTCTGAATTTTAATCAATTCTTCAAGCTTGGCTGAGCTAATATTGAACTTCTCCTTGAATTCATTTGCAGTAGCAAGTTCATCTCTGAGATCATCAATCTGCTTTTCAAGCTCTTCTTCATTATCTCTTAGATTGTTGAAAATCAAGCTCCAGCTGATTGTATCCATCAATAATTATGTTGCATTCTTCATATTTTTCTTTCAGGGACTTAGTAAGCTTCTCTTCATTCTTCTTTTTTTCTTCAATCTCCTTTGTCATCCTCATTACAATAGATTACATCCCATGCTTCAAGACATCATTATCTCTGGTAAGCTTTTCACATTCTTCAGTTTTTTCCTTCAGGGCTTGACTCAATTATTCATCTTAAATGCATTTACTATCTTCCTACTTGATCTTATCACAGAGTTCCCTTCTCTTCTCCCTGGACTTATTTATTTTTTCTTTCAAAGACTTAATGAATCTCCCAGCATTCATGAGATTAGCTTGCAATTCCCAGACTTCAGATTTTGACTGATCAAGATCATCTAGGGCCACCAAAAGTTGTTGTTGAAGACTGATTGAATCCATTGAAACACTTTCCAAGATATTCCCCAAGTTGTTAAACTTCTTCTGAGGAACTAAGCTCTAATACCAATTATTGGAATCAAGGAACACTGAGAGGGGGAGGTGAATCAGTGTTATGCAATTTTTAACTATGTTAATCTAATCTTTAAAGCACTTATAACATTCAACCAAGAGAAAGATGCATGAACATAAAACAATCAACCACAAAACCATAACACATGGATTTTTTATGTGGAAACCCTGTTAGGGGAAAAACCACGGTGGAGGTCAATCCACAATATGATCTGAGTATACTCAAAAAGATGTTTTACAAAATGGGAATGCACTTGCATTCAGACGCACTACCTAGAGCTCACTGCTCAAAAATAGAAAGGCTCACTACCTTACAATTAGTTTCAAAATAAAAATGGGTTGGTGAACTATGAAATAACATCTACAAATGCCTAAGAATATTTTTGGTTAAGCACATTAATCGAATTCTTGACCTTCTATCGGATTTGTTTCTTCTACTCTATTATTCTTTCATTCGCATCACAAATCCTTTTATGTGCAAGAGAAACTATGCATAAAACCTTCTGACATTCACAACATGCATCAACACACTTCTCTCATATCTCCAAATGATATTGTCAATTTCTTATATATATATCCGCTAACAATAATTTAATCGCTACAGGTCGGCTCCAATAAAATAGAAAATATTTACAAACTGTCAGCTCAATCCATGAATAATATTCAATGCACACCAACCAAAGTTGGCCACAACATAGTGAGGACCCAAATCAACATGTTCAATCATAAAAACACTTAAGCAATTACTCCTCGAATATCTACAACAACTATATCCACCAAGTCGGCCTTCATGCACTGATGAACAGAAAATTAAACAACCGGATCTTCTAACTTGCACACAGATTGCTACGAGGCTCTAAGATTCAAGGATAACATAGATTATACATCGAACGACCTTCCTTGAGATCCAAAACTCAAAATGATAACAGAAAATTTCATATGAATTGATGAACACAATTATATCAGATGCTCTGTTTAGCCTTGACAGTTAACACAAAACTTCGATCTGACTTTCGGTATGATCAAATATAGACATGTGGATCAAATCACTGTCTAGGGTTGCCATTAATGACAACACTAGATAAATTGTGCAGTGTATCTTTCCAATAGTATGGACTATACCCAGTAGTTTATTTCCAGGTGGTGTTATAAGCCCAAACTACTTTAGGTAATTTTTGAGCCCAGTCTTTCCTTCCTGATGAAACTATTTTTTGTTAAAATGTTTTCCAATTCCCTATTAATGACTTCAACCTATCTATTTTCCTGAGGGTGGTAGGGTGAGGACTTCTTGTGGCTCACTTCGAAATGATCTGTGAAGGCTAACAGGACTTTAGATAGAAACTGGGGGCCCTGATCTATGACAATTGTCCTAGGGGCTCAAAATTTGAGGAAAATTTTGTTGTAAAGGAAATTAGCTACTTGTTTCTCCCTAGCAACGTGTAGGGCTTGCACTTCTACCCACTTAGTAAAGTAGTTGGTATAGACCAAAATGTACTCTTTTCCTTGTGAAAGAGGGTTTATAGAGCTGATAAAATCCAATCCCCAGTTTTCAAATGGTTCAAGGACTGCCTGAGGCTACAGGGGAATTTCATTAGATGCAGTTGGTCTCCCTACCCTTTGACATTCATCACATCTACAAAAATATTTCTTGATATCCTTATGCATAGAAGGCCAATATTATCTTACTCCCAAAATCTTGTGGGTTGTCCTTTTAGCAGAATAATGCCCTCTAGAATGATCATCGTGACAGGCTCTAAGGATTATATAGGTCTCATCTACCCTAACACAGCATCATAGAACCATATTAGGTCCACATCGAAATAGGATCCCATTAATCCATTTGAAGGGGGAACTTTCTTTAACAAGGCGTTTCTTTTGTTTTGATGAAAAATGAGGTGGTACTTCTATAGTGGCCAAGTAGTTTGCAATATCGGCAAACCAAGGGGTTTTAGTAGAGATGGCAAATATATTTTCATCTGGAAACTCGTCCTATACCGTAGCATAATTACCATCATGTTTAATTTGCGATAAGAAATTTTTTACTGCATTGGACTTCTCTGGTTTGTCAATAATTGTTACGTTGAATTCTTGAAGGAGAAGCAACCACCTAATTATCCTTGCATTTACTACAGGTTTATTCATAAGGTACTTGATGGCTGAGTGATCTATGTACAATGTGACTTTGTATCCTGTGATGTAATGTAAAAATTACTTAATTACATGAACTACAGCCAATAATTCTTTCTCTGTTGTGGTATAATTCCTTTATGTTGGAGTCAAATTCTTACTAATGAAATATATGGCATATTTTCCCCCATTCTCATCTTCTTGTCCTAAAACCGCTCCAATGGCATCATCAGATACATTAGCATAGATATGGAATGGAAGGTTCCAATTAGGTCCACAAAGGATAGGAGTAGAGATGAGTTTCTCCTTGATGATTTCAAATGATGACTGACACTTAGGTGTCCAAATGAACTCTACATTCTTTTGAAGAAGGGAAAACATAGGGGCCGCGATCTTGCTAAAATTTTATATGAATCTTTGATAGCATTCAGCATGCCCTAAGAAACTTCTAACATCAGTCTGGGCTTTTAGGGTCTCAAGTTGTTGTATTACTTCGATTTTCTTAGGATCAACCTCAATCCCTTCAGCTAAAATATGGTGTCCCAGCACTATTCCTTGTCCTACCATTATTAGACATTTTTTGTGGCTTAGGGACAAACGATGATCCTCACATTGCTTCAACACCTTATCTAGATTTTGGAGGGCCTCATCAAAGGTTGAACCATATACATTGAATTCATCCATATAAACTTCCACACACTCATTCACAAACTCAGCAAATATAGCCAGGATAGCTCTCTGGAACGTTGCAGGAGCATTACATAGCCCAAAAGGAAGAACCCGATATGCAAATGTCCCCCAAGGGCAGGTAAAAGTCATCTTATCCTATTCTTCTGTTGCTACCTGTATCTGGTTGTAACCACTAAATCTATCTAAGAATGAAAAATATTTCCTCCTGGCCAAGTTATCCAGTAGCTGGTCTACAAATGGTAGAGGAAAATAATCTTTGTGTGTTGCTTTGTTAAGTTCCCTATAGTCCACACACACTCTCCACTTTATATTTTTCTTTGGAACCACAACCAAAGGTGACACCCATTTGCTGTCAGAAATCAAATAAATAAACCCTACTTGTAGGAGTTTCTCAATTTTAGTTTTAATGATGTCTTTCAAGGCAGGATTGAGTCTCTGTTGTGGTTGGCGAACAGGTCAAACATCCTCAGTATAGATATGATGATTACACACACTTGGGTGTATTCCTCTCATATCTATATAGTCCCAAACGAAATATTTAGATCTATTCACCAAGGTGTCAAACAATTTGTGTTCTTTTGGCTCATTCAACCAACTGTTAATGTTCAAAGTTGTTCCTGGCAGCAACATAATGATTTTAACTCCCAGATGGCTGGATGTGACAATATACATGGGCCTTGTCAAGGAGTTGAGAGGACAACTATGAATTATGATTTTTATGAAGCCTGGCAACATCTGCAAAGAAATGGTGCATCTTTGGAACTAAGTTTTTCAAAGGACAAGGCAATCCCATGAAATTGGCACTATCAAATTCAGTATGATCTATGTTGATTGGGTGTCCTAGGATCTCTTATGCATCTGTCATTTCCTCACCACTTGAATCCATAGTAAGAATTTCCATGTTGTTTTCCAATTCATCCTCTAATTCTTCACATGGATTTTTGATGACTACCATGGCTAGTGAAGCAAAATTTTCCTGTCCATTGGGGCTTTCTAGTTCATCAACCCATACTTTATTGTGTTCGGCAGGCTTGGTAGGAGGATACAAAAACAAATGTTTGCTATTAGGTCCATGTGAAATGGTCATTCCTCCCTCTTTGCAGTCAATTTTGGTTGCAACAGTAGCCATCCATGGTCTTCCGAGAATTATTGGATAGCTATCTTTAGGTGTAAGGGACTCAATTATTTGAAAATATACTAGATATTCCCATTCATCCACCTTAACAAGAACATTTTCAATGACGCCTTTGGGAATAGCTCTAGATTGATTTTCCATCTACAAGACTGTAGTTGTGGGATGTAAATCAATAAGTCCCAACTTTTCCATCACATCAACAGTCATTATGTTAATAGCTGCTCCAAGGTCCACCAAGGCATTAGGTATTGCTACCTCATTAACTGTTACTGTTATAAGTGGACTACCTGGATCGTCATATTTCGAAGCAGTGGTCATTCCAACCAACAAGTCAGCTAGATATTCGTTTATGTGGATAGTATTTATTTGTTTTGGTTTCCTCCCTGGGGTTTTGATACACAACTATTTGATTAGCCGGTTCAACTCAGGAATCTCCTTAATCGCTTGTAGCAAAGGGACTTCAATCTACAACTGTTTAATTTCTTGTATCAATGCATTCTCAGTAGATGTGGTCATTTCCAGAGTATCTTTCATGGTGATTGGTTTCAGACACTCTGCAAAAGGTTCTTTAATTTTGTCTTTAGGAGTGGCATCCTTCAAAATATCAATTGGAGACTGACCCCCCTCCTTCTGAGGTAGGTCAAAAGTTCCAGCTGAAGATGGTGGGTCGGGCTTGTTTTGAGTAGTTTTTGGGACTTTTTCTATAGATGTGGGAGTTGTTGTAGTTGTCTCAGCAAACTTCTTAATAGGTTCATCCATAATTTCTTCAATAGTCAATTGCGAAAGTGTTTTTCCAAACCTCAACTACAAGTTCCTATAGTGTATCACATTAAGTCCAGTGACATTATCCTGTTCGGTGGAATACACTAGAGTATTCGAGCAATTTTTATTTGGGTTTAAAATGGATTGCACCAGAAGTTGTGGTTGGTTAACATGTTTGTTTTGTTGAGTATTCTGGGGAGGTGGTAAAATATTTTGTTGTTGAGTAGGCATCCTTCTAGGACCAATATAAAACTGATGTTGAGGTTGATTCCATTGAGGAATAGGATTTTGACGGTACCACTATTGTTGAGGTTGGTTAGGCCACTGAGGATTGCTCCAAGATCAATTTTCCCATTCAGGTGGTCCCCAAGGATAAGTTCCCCAATTAGGTGGCATTGGAGGTGGTTCCTGAGGCCAAGGTGCTTCCCATTGATTATTATTCGAGTTGAGTTGAGGTCTCCAGTTAGAGTTTGAATTCTGGCCATAGGAAAAATTCCCTCTAGTTCTTTGATTTACAACGTTAATCTCTTCCTCAATTGGAGGTGTTCTTTTCTTGGAATTCTTAATGACGTTGAGAAGCTCACACTGATCAGTGGAGTGAATTTTTTCATGAACTTGACAAACATCAATTTTTTCAACTTTGTCTAAAGGGCATTCCCTTAGCAAATGTTTGTTTCAGAACTTGGGGTAGTAATTGGACAAATTCTCAAGATTTCACATTTTAGTGTGTATGTCATCTAACGTGGTGTTTAGCTGAACAAGAATATCAGTCTTGAAGTTGGCTAGCTCTTCATGTAGTTTGACTACTTCATTGGAATCTTTAAACATGGTGAACTTTTGGATACCTCCTCGAGTGCGGGATAAATTATGACACAATTTAGTAATATCATCGAGCCCTAGTTGGTACACGTCTCTTTTTCCCATTAAATCCAAGCTCCTTAGAGATTTTTCATTGAGACCCTTAAGGAATAGGGTCTTCAAAATATCAAGACTTATGACTTCTCTGCCACATCGTTTAGATAAGAAGATAAACCTATCCAGGTAATCTTCTAGGCTTTCATCCTCATTTTTCCTTATTTTGAATAGTTCTTCTTTCCTATTGCTAATCCTACAGTAACTTTGGTATTTCTCCAAAAAAGAAAACTCCATTTCATCCCAGGAGGTTATTGACTGAGAAGCTAATCTTATAAACCAATGCATGGTTGAGTCTTTCAAAGTGGAGGGGAAAAGCTTTAGTTTCTGGTTATCACTCTTGTAGTCATATGTCTGACACAAGACTTTAAACTCAAATAGAAACTAGTCAAGGTCCTCAGTAAACAAACCTAGAAAGGTTGGCAAGAAGGCTGGTGAGATATTTTTCATCGTTGTATTGTCATCTGCATCAATAGCAATAGGATAAGTGAATGTGCATGGTGGTGGAGGATTATTATTGTTAGCGGAATTTCTATGGTCACCCATGATGTTGAAGGAAATGTGGTCCTCTTCAAAAATTTGCTCAATTGGGCGAGGCTCTAGAGTTTGCAAAGGAATACACTCCTCTACAACTATGTTTTCTCTTTCTGGGGTATGTGGGAAGGTCTCAGGTTGACCCTGCTCAGTCAATTCCTCAGTAAGTTCTTGATCTGAGTTTCCTTCCTCCCTACTTGTGGTTGGTACGTCAATTAGGGGGGTTTTTGGTATGAATCTTCCGCGAGGGCCTCTTTTCTTGACCATGTAGAAAAAGAAGCCAAAGGACTATTTTTTTTCCTAAAAGAGGTATTCAAGGTATCTCTTACTAACACTAGAAAAACAAGGTCCCCAGTAACGGCGCCAAAAAGTGATAGGTTTTCATTAGGCCCTAACACCTTAGTTGATAAATACATTAATATATTGATCGAGTAGTGTCCAAAGGTTGTATGCAATAGAAGACATCTTGACTATCTCCCTCGGGTTTCCTAGATGTTGGATAGCTGAAATAAAACTCTAAACTAAGAGGCCGCTAAACTTAGAAAGCAGGAAATCATTTATCTAGAAAGCATAAAACTATAAATCTAAAAAGCATAACAACTAAACTAGAAAGCATGGAAATGATTAAACTAAGAAATGTATAAATTGTTGAAGAAGTAAAGCTTGTAAAGAAACTAGGAAACATTGATCTAACAAAAGATAACAATCTAAACAAAAAAATAGAAAATGATTTGACAATCTGAAACAACTGAGAGAAGGTGCTCTAGAACTTCAAACACTAAACTCAAAGACTACAAACTCAGCTATAACCTATAGGATTAATCTTAACAGAATTACACATATTAAAATAAACTTCAATTCTAATTATTGTCTACTAAATGAAAGTACAGAATTAAAAGTAAAATACTTATCTATCTAATCTACAACCCCTCAAATGGCCAACTCTTAGGTGCTCCTACACCTAGCTCAGATCAAATACACTAGTAACTCCAAAATTACTTCATTCAAAATAACTCGATTCACATTACTCAGTAACTCCAAACGTGGCGGAAAAAATCATTTTATTCATATTAAGTATGCAACTCAGAAAACATAGTGACAGCATAACGGTATTCTTCTGTCTATTATTGTTTTCAACAATTACATATTTTTATAAGAGCAGCTAACAAAATCCTACTTTTCAGTAGGTGAAATCTTTAACTGATTGTCAAAAACTAACAAAATTTAAATCCCATGGCATGAAACATTCAAGAGGCTTGACATGAGCCATAAAGTCTTTAAAACTAAAAATAACAAAAACTTGGTCCATCATGTATGCTTCTAAAGTTTCGGCACCCATTCACTTGTTTTCAATGGTGTTGAAGTCTGCGTTAAAACCTCTTTGACTGGCATGGAAACCAATTGTGGAAGTTTACCTGTGCAATGCTCAAAAACTAAACCATTAATTTAGCACAAATTAGCTTATTTTGACTAATTTCAAGAAATAAAGATTGTACGCCTATTCACAAAAACAAAGCAATTACTTATCCTAAAGACAATTGATTGGTAGGGTAAGGATGGATGAAAGATGTGAGGTTAAGGATTTAGTCCATTATATTGATGAGGTTATTTTCACCTCATCACCATATAGGGGATGTTCATTTGAACCCCCCTTCTAGTGAAGGGGGTTCGAATGAACACCCCCTTTTTTGCCCTTGCTCCCCTCCGTCTACAATTTTATGCAATTTTTTGGGTTTTGAGTCTTAGGTTGAGGATCAAAATGGAATCAAATTAAAAAACCCAGTCTGCAGGATTATAATCCTTGAAATGAGCTCTCCATCAAGTATGGTTTTAATATATTTTATTTTTATTATACATTTTTTAGTTTAATTAAACATAGGTTTTTCATCGAGAATCAAGCTCTCTGTTCTACACATGTAGAAAAATAGTAGATTACCAGAAAAAATTGAAAAATATATATCTTATTGGTATTGATGTCATTGATCCAACAAAAAAAATTGAATTCCAATATATACAAAAAAGTTATACTCTTTATAGTACACCTATGTCTAAACTGTAATTGGTTTGACTTCAAAACTTAATTAAAAATATATATTCAATAAAACACTATGAAACCAAATGCATCCTCTAGATATCGTAGTTAAAAATCTAAATTTAAAAAAAAAAATTATCCTTGATAGAAAAAAAAGTTATGTGCTTTATAGTACACATCACTCTTTAAAAATGGTGTTTACTATTAAAAACTAGTTATTGAAGGAGATGGAAAAAGAAATGCAATTTGATTCCAAAAAAAAATTAAAATATTATTTAGAATCTACAGACAAAATATCAAAAATCACTAGTTTGCATCATCTTCAATTTCCTCATGGTTTGGTAGCTATAAGTGTCTGAAAGTGAAGATTTAGTTCAAAATGTTCATTTCAATGTCAAGTTTGGCCAAAAAGTATAACCCACTATTGTGGTATCACCCCTTGAAGATCTTGTTTTGGGAAGTTACTTGATGGCATATTGAGATACCATAATTACTTCAGTGTTTTATCTACTAAGACATCAGGACGATGTCTCTTCCTAGTGGGGAAGGATGTCACGTATCGTTCCTTGAATAATTTAAATATTGAATTGAAAAAGATAAATTAATAAAAATATGTCTTTTTAAATTTTTAGATTTCATGGAAAATAAAATAAAGAGGTTAGTTTTGCTCGTTCGTATTACTATAAGAATATATTTAAATATAAAAGATTAGACATAAAAATAATTATAAATTTGATTTGTGATATTAATATTAGATTAAATAAATAAGATTTAGTTTTAAATTAAAAGAATGAATTATTGAAAATAATTATTAAGCTATTATAAATTGAATAAAACTAAAATTTGTATATATTAAAATGCATGTTACATGCAAAAGGGCTAATCAAAGGAAACATAGTGGAGGCACTATATGGAGTGGGAGTTTTCTTTTTCATGATGGAATTTATGGAAGAAGTGGGGGAAGCACTTCAAGGATAATGTTGTGAGATTGAGATGAGTATCAAAAAGAAGTGGCATTCAATTGTAATTGGAGTGTTTTCAATTGACACCTCCCACAATGGCATGGTAAGTGGTAAGCCTAGAATATTAATGTGGAGCATAAAAAGGAAGAGGCTGAAGTGAAAAGAGGGAGATTGAATGAACACTAAACCATTGACTATTCTAGAATTGGAAAAGTTAATTTTTTGGAAAAAATTATGTGAGATACCCCCTATTCTCTTAACATGTTGAAGCATTTACTAGTTAAGGAAATGAAAGCTTCATTTCAAGGTCTATAATGCCTTGTGCTATGGGTGTTTAACTGTGTTTAGACTACAAGAAGGTGTTCTAATTGTGACCATCTTGAATCCCCAATTTTTCTTGGTCTATGGAGCATTCTTACCTTGCAATCCCAATCATTCAACCCACTTCACACATAAAACAAAGGTATTTCAGTATCAGGCCCACTCACCACATAAAATCTAATGCAAGAGCATCACTCTCAATGCTTCTTTTTATTCTTTTAGGGTGTTAGGAGTTTTAGTTATGTCAATAAGAGTCTTGTAGGATCCATTGGGATCATCTCATGTGGTTTATATAGTGTTGTTAGGCCTATAATTCAAATTTGTTAGTTTCCTGCCAAAACTAAAATTTGAATTTCTAGGTGCATTTTGGCTTGCTACAAGGTTTGGGATTGTTCTCAACATGTTTTTTTGGCTTTCTTAGGTCTAATAAGGTCTTAAGAGGACCATGGAGTCATGAAAAGTTCTTTCCTTTAATGTTTTTTTTTTGGCTACGTTGAAAGTTGCACAAAGAGGTATAATTGTCAAATTTTATGCAATAATCATTAGGTTTGTATGGAAAAGGAAAAAACAACTCATGTATAACTATTTTTTAGGGTTATTTGGATGCAAATGACTGGAAATATATTCTCCAAGAAAGGAGGGAGCAATAATTTGATGTTATACCTTGTTATTTTGTATTTTGATGACAATTTCACTATGAAATAACAATAAATCAATTTTGTATTGATTTGTATGGTAGTGGGGCTAGTCTATGAGATAGTGGTTTAATATATCTTTGTTTCAGGGTTCATATGTACTTTATTTGGTTGAATTTCATGTTAAAATGAGCAAGTTATGAGGAAAATAGTTCTCACGGGCCAATTACAGGCCTAGGGTTTCCAGGAATCAAAAACGGATCCATATCTTCACTTCCAGCCGTTAAAAATTTTTGAGTTTTGGTACAAACTTTTTATAGGTTATTTTTGTCGTGTTCCCAAAAGGAGGAGTGCTAATTCATTGATTTGTGTGATTTATAATAGATAGTGTGATTTTTCTATCTCTTGAGTGTTTGAAACCCCACCTCTTTGAAGGTTTATTGAAATTGCTTTGCTTTGGGTTTAAATGTTGTCAAGAACTATCAAAAGGGAGTATTTGGAGTTTTTTTAAGATTTTTAAAGTTTGAGTGTGCAAAGAATATATGAATTTATATTCTTTATAAGTTGAACCTATCAAAAAGGCTTGTAGAGCATGTTAGCAAGGTATTAGTTATTTTCATTTTTGAAGGACCAAACACACTTGTGCTTAGTGTTGTTTAAGCCACATTGTCATTGTTTTGAGATTCCATAGGTGTTGCAAAATCTTTCCCTCTACATCATTATTGGTATCAGAGTTGGTGAAGCAGGAAATTTGGTATAAGGTTAAGCAAGAAAAGGAAAGATGCCTCCAAGAAACGTTGTGAGAGTTGTAGAAAGGATAGCCACACAACTCGGAGAATCCCTTGCCAGAGAAATGAGGGAGATGATAGTCAGTTTGGATGCAAGACTCAGTGCAATGGAAGCAAACCAAAGAAGAGGAATGGTTACAAGAGATGTGAGTGACTAAGAAGATGAAGTAGTGAATGAAGCACCTCAAGAAGAACCTCAAGAAGAGAGGGATGTTGATGATTTGAGGATGGAAATATTGTTGAAGGAAGTCAAGGGTGAAGGAACCAAGGTGAAGGTAGAACTTCTAGTGTATGCAGGCAGTTTAAATGGAGAAGAACTCCTTGATTGGATAGGGGAGTTGGATAAATACTTTAAATTGGAGGAGGTACCTAAAGAGTAGCAAGTAAAGTTGGCTAGGACCAAACTGAAACGTCATGCATTCCTATGTTGGAATTATGTTCAGGAAGATAGGATAAAAAAGGAAAATCCAAGATTACTTCTTGGGATAGGATGGTTTCCAAGTTGAAGGGAAAATTCATGCCTAGTGACTACATGACCCAATTGTATAGGAAGTTGCAGAACTTGAAATAAAATGATATGGGAGTGAAAGAATACACTAAAGAGTTTTATAAGTTGAGCATCAGGTCAAGAAATATGGAGGATGATACAAACAAGATTGCAAGATACCTGAATGAGTTGAAGTATAGCTTACATGATGAGTTAAGCCTCACAAGCCCTGGGACACTTGAAGAGTGTTATCAATTGACCTTAAAGGCTGAAGAGAAGTTGAATAAGAAGCAAGAAAAGAATAATAGAGGTAGAGGAAGGAACTTCAGAGGTAGAGGTTCATATGGTGGTAGGGGACAATCACAAATAACTCTAGGAGAGTCAAGCACCTCACAAGAATAAGCACCAAATGCAAGAGGGGGTTTTAGAGGAAGAAGGCCTAACTTCAAGGGTAGATTTGGACAAAGAGGAGGATTCAATGGCTTCACAAGAAAATGCTACAAGTGCAACAAGTTTGTTGGTCATCAATCTTGGGAGTGTCTAGAAGAGAAGACCACCACTACCTTTAGGAATGAAAGAAGGACTCAATTTTCTCAAGGAAGAGATGAAGAAAGTGTGAATTCTTCCCCGTAACTAGATGAACTAGAGAAAGGAGAATCTTTGCTGGTGAGAAGAACATTGATCAAGGTTCTAATGGAGAAAGAGCCACCTCAAAGAAAATCACTATTCAAGACTATTTGCAAGTGTCAAGGTAAGTGTTGCCAAGTTGTGATAGATTCAAGAAGTACTGATAATTTAGTTGTTGTTGAGATAGTAGAGAAGTTGAATTTAAAGAGATTACCTCATCCTACATCCTATAAAGTTTCATGGTTGAATAAGGGGCAGCAAGTACTATTTAATGAACAATGTTGGGTAGAGTTTCAAATAGGAAGGTATAAGGACAAGGTGTTATGTGATATAATTCCAATGGATGTATGTCATGTGTTGTTTGGTAGGCCATGGAAATATGACAGAAAAACTATGCATGATGGTAGGAAGAATGTTTATGTTTTAGAGAAGGATGGAGTCACCTACACCTTAGCACCTTTGAAGGAAGAAGAAAAAGACCAAAATATTGGCTCAAGTGTGATGATAGTGGGTGAGAAGGAGTTTATAAAGACAATAGAAGAGGATGAGATAGGTTTTTCAATAGTGAGCAGACCTAGGACTATCATGACAGTATTAAGAGTTGACGAATTGCCTTGGGAAATATAAGAAATGTTGAAGGGATATAAGGAAATAGTTGTAGATGAACTACCTAACTCTTTGCCTCCAATGAAAGATATTAGTCACCAAATAGACTTCATACCAGGGGCTAGTCTACCAAAATAAAGCAGCCTATAAGATGACACCCCAACAAAATGAAGAAATCAAAAAACAAGTGCAAGAATTGCTTGACAAAGGGTTAATCAAGGAGAGCCTTAATCCTTGTGCAGTTCCAACTGTTTTGGCACCTAAGAAAGGGGGTGAGTGGAGGATTTGTACTGATTCCAAGGTAATAAAAAAGATAATAATTAGATATAGGTTTCCACTACCAAGAATAAAGGACTTAATGGATTTCTTGAGTGGGGCAAGTTATTTCTCAAAAATAGACCTCAAAAGTAGATACCATCAAATAAGGATTAGACCAAGGGATGAATGGAAAACAGCACTCAAAAAAAATGAGGGGTTATATGAGTGGATTTTCATGCCACTTGGCATTTCTAATTCACCTAGTACCTTCATGAGCTTATGAATGAAGTTCTCAATCCATATATTGGTAAGTTTGTAGTTGTTTACCTTGATGATATACTAGTTTTCAGTTCTAGCAAAGAAGAGCATTTGTATCATTTGAATTTGGTGTTAAGAAGGTTACAAGAGGAGAAACTAATGATTAATCTAAAAAAGTGTGAGTTCATAAAGACAAAACTAATGTACCTTGGTTTTGTGGTTTCAAAGGGGATGTTGAAGATGGATCCAAGCAAAGTGAAGGTAATCTTGGAGTGTCTTGCACCTAAATCAGTTTCTGAGGTAAGAAGTTTCCATGGTCTTGAAATTTTTTACAAAAAATTCATAAAAGGTTTCAATCATGTGTATGCACCTATCATAGACACCATAAAAAGGATAAGAAAAATAAGTTCATATGGACTAAACAAGCTTAAAAGAACTTCCAATATCTGAAAAAAGGGTGAGTGAGAAGCCAATTTTAGCTTTACCTTATTTCAATAAGGTTTTCCAAATAGAGTGTGATTCTAGTGGTCATGCAATAGGGGCAATTTTAAGTCACGATAACAAGCCAATAGCCTATTTTAGTGAAAAAATCAATGAAGCAAAGAAGTGCTCATCCTATGATTTATAAATGTATGCAATTGTTTAGTCACTAAATAAATGGATACATTACCTTTTACCCAAGGAGTTTATAGTCTATACTAACAATCATGCACTACAATTCATCAATAGCCAAGAAAAACTCAGTCAAAGGCACATTAAGTGGATTGAATACTTGCAAAGTTATAGCTTCACAATTAAACACAAGAACAGGAAAAGTAACAAGGTGGTTGATGCTTTGAGTAGAAGAGCATTAATGATGCAAGAAATTCAGTTGAGAAGTGTGGGATTGAATCACTCAAAAATATTTATGAGGATGATGAAGATTTAAAAGAGGTTTATGGGGTTTTCAAGTAGCCCATTAATACTAACAAGGGAAAGTGGCTAGACTACCTTATTCAAGATGGTTTGTTATTTAAAGGAGAAAAAATTTGTGTGCCTAAATGTTCTATGAGAGAAAATCTTGTTAAGGAAAAACATTGTGGGAGTATGGCGGGTCATTTTGGCCTTGATAAAACACTTGAGCAGCTGAGAAGGCATTACTTTTGGCCAAAGATGCAATCAGATGTGAGAAGATTTGTGGAGAGGTGTACCATATGCCAAAAAGAAAAAGGGGGCAGCACTAATGCAGGGTTATACCAGCATTTACCCATTCCCAATAGGCCTTGGGAATCCATCAGTATGGATTTTGTCATGGGATTTCCAAAGACACAAAGGGGTTTTGATTCAGTTTATGTGGTTGTTGACAGGGTTTTCCAAGATGGCCCATTTCATTTCCAACAAAATTACAAGTGATGCTTCATATGTTGCAGGTTTGTTCTTTAAAGAAGTTGTTAGATTACATGGATTGCCATTAAGCATAGTCTCAGATAGAGATAGTAAGTTTATAGGACATTTTTGGAGAACATTGTGGAGGAAGCTTGGTACTAATATCAGTTTTAGCTCAGCCTACCACCCTTAGACTGATGGAAAAACTGAGGTGGTAAACAAGAGCTTAGGTGACCTATTAAGATTCCTTTCAAAGGATCATTCTAAACAATGGGATCTTGCATTACCCCAAGAAAAGTTTGCTTATAAGGATTCAATGAATAGGAGCATTGGCAAGAGTCCATTTCAAGTGGTATATGGTATGCAACCAAGAGGTATGTTTGTATTGAGATATCTCAATGGTATGGAAAATCAAAGTGTAGAAGGTGAGAAATCTCCATTGATATGCAATAAATCCATCAAAAAGTGAAAGAGTAGCTCCAAACTAGTGTTGACAAATACAAACAAAGGGCGGATTTGAAGAGAAGGTGAGTTAATTTCAAAGTTGGAGATCTTTTTTTAGCCCATCTCAAGAAGAAGAGGTTTCCCAAAGGTGAGTATTCCAAGTTGAAGATGAAGATGAAGAAGATAGGCCCTTATAGGATTGTTCACAAGTTTGCCAACAATGCCTATGAGATTGAACTGTCTAGTGGAGTAGGCATATCCCCCATTTTTAATATTGTTGATTTGTATGCTTATAAATGAGATGCTATTGTTGTTGATGGAACATGTTTACACCAAATTTCAAATCCTGATTGGATAAAGGATCTTCCACCTAGCAAGCCCATAGAGTTAGAGTGCATCATTGACACGAATGAGATCAAGAAGCAAGGGGAAAGAAATACCTCTAGTATTTGGTCAAGTGGAAAGGCCTCCCAATTGAAGATTCCACATGGATGATAGAGTTAGATATTCTCAAGCATGGGAGGATAGTAGCAGACCTCTTCTCAAGTGGAACTTGAGCTCTTTTTCTTTTCCTTGGAAGTATGATGCAGAATCATCACTCTCAATGGTTCTTTTTATTCTTTTAGGGTGTTAGGAGTTTCAGTTGTGTTTTTAAGAGTCTTGTAGGATCCATTGGGACCATCTTAGGTTGTTTAGATAGTGTTGTTAGGACTAGAATTCAAATTTGATGGTTTCACGCCAAAACTGAAATTTGAATTTCTAGGTGCATTTTGGCTTGCTACAAGGGTTGGGATTGTTCTCAACACTTTTTTTTGGATTTCTTAGGTCTAATAAGGTCTTAAGAGGACCATGGAATCATGAAAAAAAAAATTCTTTAATGTTTTTGTTTTGGCTAGGTTGAAAGTTGCACAAAGAGGTATAATTATCAAATTTTATGCAATAATTGACATTAGGTTTGTATGGAAAAGGAAAAAAAAACTCATGTGTAACTATTTTTTAGGGTTCTTTGGATAAAAATGAATGGAAATATATGCTTCAAGAAAGGAGGGAGCAAGAATTTGATGTTATACCTTGTTATTTTGCATTTTGATGACAGTTTTCACTATGAAGTAGCAAGAAATCAATTTTGTACGGATTTGTACGATAGCGGGGCTGGTCTGTGAGATAGTGGTTTCATAGATCTTTATTTCAGGGTTCATATGCACTTTTTTTGGTTGAATTTCATGTTAAAATGAGCAAGTTATGAAGAAAATAGTGCTCATGGGTCAATTACAGGCCTAAGGTTTCCAAGAATCAAAAACTAATCCATATCTTCATTTCCAGCTCCCTTAGAAAAATTGAGTTTTGGTACAAATTTTTTGTAGGTTATTTTGTCTGTGTTCCCAAAAGGACGAGTCCTAAGTCGTTGATTTGTGTGATTTATAATAGATAGTGTGATTTTTCTATCTCTTGAGTGTTTAAAACCCTACCTCTTTGAGGGTTTATTGAAATTGCTTTGCTTTGGGTTTAAATGTTGTCAAGAACTATCAAAAGGGAGCATTTGGAGTGTGTTTAAGAGTTTTAAAGCCTGAGTGTGCAAAGAATAGATGAATTTAGATTCTTTATAAGTTGAACCTATCAAAAAGGCTTGTAGAGCATGTTAGCAGGGTATTAGTTGTTTTCATCTTTTTAGGACCAAACACACTTGTGCTTAGTGTTGTTTAACCCACATTGTCATTGTTTTGAGATTCAATAGGTGTTGCAAAATCTTTCCCTCTACATCAAAATCAAATCTAGGGACAATAGATGATGGATGGAACGTGACTTGTTTAGGTGGCATGATTCTCCCACAATAATACAAAACCTACCATTCATTCTCGAGCTACCATTCCTGCACAAATGAGACTGTAGTCAAGACCTTTCTATGACTAATAGATACAAAAAAAGCATAATTTCCACTTCATTAACTCAATATTCTCCACAATCCCCTCCTATCCAATTCCTTGACATGTAGCACTTCGCTTCTTGTATTATCTTCATTTTATCCTTTTTGCTGCCTTTTGCATTTTCCCAATCATGGATTCCAAATGCAGGAAATATCTTGAAAAGTAGATCTATGGATTTGTTTCTTGAGTTGTTATTATGGATGTGTTTGAATCGAGCTTGGTGGAGCAACTGTGAATTGGAGGGAAGGTGATGACCCATTTCAAAAATCAAACGAAGAGTTCGAGGTGCAGAGGATTCCAACAACCGAGGGCTGGAAACTTAGAGATATTATGTTGGACAACAAACTCAACTTATATGGTCCTTATTACGTAATTTGACATCCTTCATTGTTTTGTTTTGTCACTAGATTCCTCCTTTTGTATGTTTGATCCCTATGTAATTATCACAAAATAGTTTTGGTTAGCTTTTTCTATTGGGAACTACCATCCAAGCAAATGATGGCCCATAAATTGACTAAACCTTCAGACATGGATCTAAAAATACAACTAGTTAAGCATTAGATAGAACACATTTTATCATCTTGTTTTGGACATGCTTCAGGGTTTCTTCACAAAGAGGTTAATTCTCTTCTTCATAAAATAGAATTCTATGTATTTACAAATGATAATAGATGCCAAAATTAAAGGGATACCATAGGTATATCAGCCATTTTTTAAAAAAATGAGCTTTGAAAAAAATGAGAATGTAGCAAAGCGAACTGAGATTTAGCCCTAGTTTCAATGAATTTTTGTGTGAAGACTAAAAATTTCATTTTAAGAAATATTATACATTTGAGGTCAGCTTTATATTATTTGACCAAAGGCTCTCTAAATTTTACTCAAAACATGTTTCCAACCACCGATGAAAGACAAGCTTTGTTTTATTACTGTCAATCCCTTTTGCATTGGAACTAAAAGTATTATGGATTTATGGTAGTTTGGTCACTGGTGGAATTAGTGCAAGGTTGTCACAAGTTTATCATACAACACTTTCTTCAAAACTAGAGTATAGTTCTTGGGTTTACTGAATAGATGACACATTGGTAAGTGAAAATATACCTACTCACATTAGATGCATGTGTAAGGGGGTTACCTAATCTAGGGTTTTCTAACAATTATGAGCTTCAAGAATTTTCCAAAGTTTGCTCCAATTATGGGGACTCATTAATTTAATATAACTAATTGCAAAGTGTGACTAAAATCATTTAATCCTTTCCAATTAATTGTTCATATGCCAGCAAAGCCTTTAATATGGATAAATATTAAGGGTTAGGTATTAAACCTTGAAGTTTTTGTTATTTAAGGTAATAGTGAGTTAACTCTTTGAAAAATATTTCATGTAATAGAATAATATATGGAACATGAGAAAGTATCTTAAGCATATAATTATTAGTTTGACTAGGGTTGAATAAATTCTCTTTTGCTAATGGATATTTGTTTAAGTCAACCAAAAATAGTTTCTCGCTCGAATTATTTGAGTAGTATTTCATTATAATTCCTTCTAACATTAGCATTGCTATTCCATGTGACCCTTTTACTCATAATTACATGTGGATAAGAGACATGAAGGTACATATCATTTGCTAAATTTGGTTCTATGTATTTGAGTATTCTATAATAAGAGTAGAATATAATAAGTTCTATGTTATGTGATTGATTGAATATTTAATTCTTGACCCCACCCCTAGGGCTCCTAAGTTGTGTTACCTAATGAATTACACATTATATTTGAATATGGGAAAGATGAATAAGAAGGTAAATGATGGAAGTAGATGAAAATTCAATATAAATACAAACTAAGACATTGTACCTTCATTGCTTCTTCCTCTTCATGGATTGAGCTCACAAGATGCACCTTTGTCTTGTAGATTTTCTCCAATTATTGAAGGGATGTGGTTGCTCAAAATTTTATCATGATTATGGTATGGATATAGATGAATTTGATGAGGATTTGGACAGCATAAGGATGGGATGAATGTGTGTTCTGAGAAATGAAGGCCAAGGCCTCATTATATGGAAATTTGGTGAGAGGAATCAATGGCTAATGGAGGGTTAAGATTGATTGAGAAGGTGAGGTTTGGATCAAGGATGAGGATTGATTAGCCTTGTGACAAGTGTCACAAGATGGAAAGGGGTGAAATGGGGAGGTGTGCTGACACATTGGGAAAAGAGGCATTAATTTTGTGTAAGAGGTAGGGTGGCTTGTGTAAGAGGTTAGTGGGAGTAGGTGAGATGTAGGAGTTTAAAATTAAGAAATAATGATAATGAGGATTAGGGATGAGGGTTAGATCAATTAATCAAGGATTAATTGATTAATGACGATGGGTTGAGCTAATAAACCAAGGGCTTATTAACTTAGGTGGAGTCAAAAGTTGGAGAATGGGATAATGAGGTTTAGGATGTGGATAAATTTAATTAATCTAAGAAAGGTTAGGGTATTTTAGAGGAATGAGGATAAAGGTTAGATTAATTAAATAAATGTAGAATTATACAATTAAAGGTGGTGGATAATGATAATGGGGAAATTAATTAAATAAATAACAAATATTTATTTAATTAAGTATTCGGATAAGGGAAGTGGGTTAAATTAAATAAATAGCAAGTATTTATTTAATTAGGTAATATTTTGGGTGACTACATTTTTCCCCTCTTTGAGATGATGTTGCGACTAAGAGAAGTAACATCATTTCAAAGAAGAATAAAACATAGTGGCTATGAAAGGGGTAAGGACTAGAAGAATGATGCCCCGGTCACTAGGAAGGATGAGGAAGGATGACAAGGAGGTAATGGTATGCCCCCTCGATAGGACATGCAGGTTAGGAGAACATGGGTCTACTCTCAAAATGGATGGGAAGGCTAAAGGATGAAGGATGAAAGGATGAAAAGGTGAGCTACCTAAGGATGGATGGGAGAAGATAAGGATGGTGAAGATGTGGATGGAAAGGGATGATGGATGATCATCATGCTGCAATGATATGAGCAACCTAGATTTAATATTTTACTTGACATTATGCACCAAGGTATAAGGAACCAGGATGACAATGTGCCAAGTACGTGATCAAAAAGGTCAAGTATGGAATACCATGATGTCTTTGTGGCAATAGAGTGAAAGAGACCATGATAAATGAAAACAATGATAACACACACAAGAAATAAGCAAGCATGCACTTCAAATCAAAAGCAAACAAGGACTATGCTCCATGTCAAGCTAAAAACCAATTGATGGACTGGTGATTATGATGATTGGATTGGGAAGGATACATCCCTATGATAATAGTTAGATTAAAGTGGATCAATGGATTTGAGATTGATTTGGATTAAGATGATGGATTGTTAAGTAAGGATGATGCATTGGCTTACAAATTTGGATTGTGTGGATTAGGATTGATTGCATTGGATAGGATTAAATGGGGATGTTTGGATTGGAGGGTAGATGGATAGGATGATTAGGATAGAGGAATAGATGGGATCCAATGGCAATGGAGAACCAAGTCTTAGGAAGAGGATGGGAGGATAATTGATTGTGTGGATAGGAGATAAATGGATTGTGTGGCTAGGAGATAAATGGATTTAATAGATGGAAGATAGGTGATGGAAGATAAGGGGATGGTGGATGAATGATAGGAGGGTGGAGGTCCAAGGAATAGTTGCAAAGGACTAATATGCCCGACACTAGAGGTAGTGCAACCATAGATGTAAGAATAGTGACATGAGATGGAATGGTAGTGCATAAAGGACATGGATGGAAGTAAGAGTGAGGATGGGATTGTACAAAGCATGCATGTATATTTTTCACCTAGCTTTCTATGAGATCAAGGGTGAAAAGAGAGGGTGAATTAGGCTAATATAGGGGGGTGGAGATAGCTTATGGGATGGAAGATATGGATAGGATGATCAAGATTAAGTGGATGAGATATGGATTTATGGATGTTTGACCCTTAGGTTCTTTATCAATATCAAAGATGGGAAGATTTGGATAGGATGAGGGATATATGATAAATGATATGAATAGGATAGAATACATGGTGATTATGAAGATCCTTAGCATTGTCAAGATCAAAGGTGAAAATGGGAGCATGGATTTAGATAGGATGATGGATAGATGTTGGGTAATAGTGGAGGATGTGGAAAATATGTGGTATGTGTGAAGCTTTCCCCCAAGTGTAGAGTGCAAGAGTATGGGAAGGAAGGACTCAAGCATCTAGTTCCATAGATGGTATCCCTTGATTATGTGTTATTATGATCATAGACGTTGGTAGAATGATGGTGAGGAGGACAAAATGGATTGGGAGATGGAGAGGGTTATGGATTTATGCAAAGGATTGGATAATTGGGATGGAAGGATGGAAAATGGATGTTGGATAATGGATGGGTTAATGGAAGACTTGTGGATGAGTGGATGGGAATGTTGGTAAGATCAACATTGGCACACACCTTGAAGGGTGGTGGGATTGTGGAAGTGAAGTGGATGAAGGTTTTGGGACATAAGGACCCAAAATGGATGAAGGTGATGAAGGATTATTAAATGGGGTGAAAGACTTAAGGTTGGATGAAGCTTTTGTATTAGCAAGTTTGGATGCCAATTGTGATTTTTCTTTGGGATGCATTTGATTCTATGAATATTTTTGGAATCCACGTGGTTTTTGGATTTGATTTTCTTCTCATGGGCCTTTGTGGCCTTTGGGATTTTTTATTTTGGATCATATTTTTCTTTGTTTTTTCATGTCTTTTTGAGAGGACATGTTGATCCTTTGATTTTTGTGGATTTTTGGCTTTATTCATTTTAGATTTGGCATCCAAATTGCTTCCAAGAGAAATGGGATTGGTGGATGGATATGAATGATGTGGATGGATTATGGATGGGTTGGTGTAAGTAGTATGTTGGAAGTATTTTAGAGATGTGTGCCTTGGTTGATCTTGATTTGGGATATGAGGTGATGGATAGATAGGATAATAGGATTTTGGAATAGGGAATTAGGTGGTGGAATGTAAGGACCCAAGATGGATGGAGGGGATGAAGGAATTTTTTTTGGGACATAGGGACCCAAAATAGATGGAAGGCATGAGGGTTTGGGATTTGGAACATTAGGGCCCAAGATAGATTTAGAGGATGGGGAATGGGGATGTTTGGATTTAGATGGATGGATTTTATATTTAGGATGGGTGGAAGGAGTACCAACATCTAGAGCTTGGTATCCAAGGCCGTGATATTTTAGATTTTATTTTATATTGAGGGGTTCTAAGATGCCTTGCTCATGGAGGCCTAACCCTTTTCCTTGATAATGCATGGCTTGACAAATATTTTTTCCAAGGGGATACTTATTATTTTGGAAGCAAGATGTGAGTCCATTTTGAGGGGGGTATGACATGGAAGGAATGATAGGGTCTTGGAGTAGACCAGCGTGGATGAAAGTGGAGAAACCCAATTGATAAGTAGGGGGTTCGTGGGAAGCTTGGATGGGGGTGATGGGATCTTGTGGAGGATTAGGATCATAAGATGGAGATGAAAAATTCTTTGATCTTGAATTGGGGTAGGATCATGGGATGGGGTAGATGGTATAGTGTGCTCTTGGTTATGAGGTGGAGGGTGATCATGAGAGGGGAGAGGATCATTAGATGGGGTGGAGGATGTAATTTGATCTTGATTTAGAGAGAGGTCATGAAATGGAGTGGAAGGAGTATTTGGATCTTGAGATAGAAAAGTATCATTAGATGGGATGGAGGGATATGTTGTTGTTTATTGGAAATGGGAGAATGAGATGGAAGGGGGACACATGATGGAAGAGAGGGGGTTCCTTGATCTTTACATGGAGGGGAATCTATGCTAGCATGATTTGGATTAGGCGATGGACATAGTTCATTTGATGTGGATGGTGTGATGAGTGAGGAAGGTTGGAAAGATGCTTCAACTTGGATGGATGGAGTAGTAGATGATTCATGAGAATTAGGGGATTGAGATTTATCTTGATGTGGAGGTGATGAAGGTGGATGCATGACATGGGAATATTGCACAACTTTGTTTTTACATGGGGAGTTAAGAACCCTTGCAAATAGTCCTTGGAGGAAGTTATTAGGAGGGACATGGGGTGAATTTGATTGGTAAGATTGGGGTGACATGAATTGTAAGGATGTGAGAGATGAACAAGTGGAATAAGAGGTGGAATTTTCCATGGATTGGTAAATGGATGATGAGGATGAAGGGATTGAAAAGGATGTGGAGATGGGAATTTGGGATGGGGAGTTTTGACTAAATGCTTGGTCTCCCTTGTCAACGAAAGGGGAATGGTAAGCAAGAGTGGATGGGTTGGGATTGGATGAAGGTGGGGAGGGTGGAATTTTAGCACCAATGCCAAGGAGATAGCTAAGCATGGCATCCTTATCATTATTAAAGTAGTGGATGAGGATATGATTGGTGATGGGATCCCATGAGGATGATATGGGTGATGAGGGTGTGGGTGGGCTTTCAGAGGGAATTTGGATTGGTGATTGGTGAAAGCTTGGAGGATTTTTTCTAATGGATTCAAGGTGATCCACAATATTCTCACTATCATCATAGGGATTAGGATATGGGTGCATGATATTGGGTTGGGTTGGGATAGATGAAGGTGGAATAGAATAGATTAGGTTGGATGGAGGATAGCTTAAGTGATTAGACATGGTTGGGTATTGATTGGAAGAGTAAAGTTTAGGATCAATTTTGGATGAGTAAGGTTTGATGTGTAAGTTCCAAATTAAATTCTAGGTCATTTGAACTTAGGTGCCACAAGTCTGGACTTAGGCGCCACAAGTCTGCACCTAGGCACCATTTTATAGTATTTGCCCGAAAACGGTACCTGGAACTTCAAAACGCACAAAAACTTGATGAAATGTTAGAAAAAAGGGGTGGGAAGCCACCGTGCATGCCAAAATGAAGAAGGGAAAGATGAATAAGAAGGTAAATGGTGAAATTAGATGAAAATGCATAATAAATATAAACTAAGACCTTGTACCTTCATTGCTCCTTCCTCTTCATGGATTGAGCTCACAAGATGTACCCTTGTCTTGTAGATTTGCTCCAATTATTGAAGGGATGTGGTTGCTCACAATTTTAGCATGATGATGGTATGGATATAGATGAATTTTATGAGGATTTGGACAGCATAAGGATGGTATGAATGTGTGTTCTGAGAAATGAAGGCCAAGGCCTCATTATATGGAAATTTGGTGAGAGGAATCAATGGCTAATGGAGGGTTGAGATTGATTGAGAAGGTGAGGTTTGGATCAAGGATGAGGATTGATTAGCCTTGTGACAAGTGTCACAAGATGTAAAGGGGTGAAATGGGGAGGTTTTCTCACACATGTGTGAGCACACATTGGGAAAAGAGGCATTAATTTTGTGTAAGAGGTAGGGTGGCTTGTGTAAGAGGTTAGTGGGGGTAGGTGAGATGTGAGAGTTTAAAATTAAGAAATAATGATAATGAGGATTAGGGATGAGGGTTAGATCAATTAATCAAGGATTAATTGATTAATTAAGATGGGTTGAGTTAATAAACCAAGGGTTTATTAACTAGGTGGAGTCAAAAGTTGGAAAATGGGATAATGAGGTTTAGGATCTGGGGATAAAGTTAATTAATCAAGGATTAATTAACCTAAGAAAGGTTAGGGGATTTTAGAGGAATGAGGATAAAGGTTAGATTAATTAAATAAATGTAGATTTATTTAATTAAAGGTGGTGGATAATGGTAATGGGGAAATTAATTAAACAAATAACAAATATTTATTTAATTAAGTATTCAGATAAGGGAAGTGGGTTAAATTAAATAAATAGCAAGTATTTAGTTAATTAGGTAATATTTTGGGTGACTATAATATCTTAACATTAAATATAGAGATGCTTGTACTTTCATATTTTGAATTGATTTTACATGGTCGAACTGTATGATAGATGAATTAGAATAATATTGCAAAAAGGGAAAGCATTGTTACATTTTCATAGATTGTTGCATGTACTACAATTATTGTATATAGAGAGGAAATGACATTGGTGGTTCAATGCATGATAACTTTTGTTACGTGAAAAGATATGAAATGCAAGATGGTATTTAAAATTGCATGCCAAAAAGGTCTTAATGCTCGTCCAAAAGAATTGCATGTAGACTTTGTACATTTATAATCTAATGCTTGGACGATTTAAATTGAGGAAAGATGACAGTTTAATCATTGCACATTAATACTAGTGCATGTAAATTCAATATTTAAATCATTGGTCAAAAGGTCATTTTTTGAAGGAAATTGCATATTGATTATGTATATTACCATGAAATATCTGAAGTGGCAAATGAAGTGAATTTTATTATTATTTGAAAAAATATAAAAAAAAAAGTACTTTTCTTACTTTGATCATTGCATGTCACTAATATCACGAGTGTTTCTTACTGCTACTAATATGTATGCTACTGTGTTCTTGGTTGATTTCTTGTTGTGATTACCATGTATGTTACTTTATTTTGTGCAAGCAATACATTAATTTTAATATCATTGCAATATGCTAAGACTGTGTCTTTATTATTATGAGAAAATGTTGACCAATAGCAATTAAGATGAACTATTAAGTTGCTTTTCGTGACTAACATATGCATTCTAGAGTGTACCTAGTTTTTGTTTGAAATTCTTGATATTATTAGATGTAGATGTGTCATTCTTCGCTATTCCATTACTCCAATCAAATTTACATAGCTAGTTTTCCTCATGTTGGGTCAGGTATTCTTCTTGCAAGAAGAATTTTGGGGAAGTGAATCACTTCATGGTAGGGTGGAAATGCACTCCAGCAATATTCTGGGCCTCAATATGGTCGAAGGAGTTAAATGTCAAAAGAATCATATCATGAAGGTCCTTATTATGTTTCATTGTATAATCTTGTTCTCGACCATATGGTCTATTGTAAAGAATACATTCTTTTATGTTATGCCATAATATTGGCATATGTACTCTAAATTTCTTGTAGATTAATATAGTTCCTTGTCTCTATTCTTGAATATTGAACACTTATCATTTTTATATGCTCCTTATTTGTGTGATATGTGTAATTTATTGTTTTTATTTTTATATGTGTAAGTGTGAAAAATGTAAACTAAATACAATTAAATACACCTCTTAATGAAACATTGTATCAAGATTAATCAGCAATTAAACTAATTTAAAACACTGAAAAGCCTAAAGACGTCTCATTGTCTCCTATCTCCAAATATTTATCAAATTACAAAAGCTCTCAAATTTGTAAGCACCGTAATTGTTTAAAATGCCTATCTAGAGAATGGAATGGATGCTAAATGCAATGATGTGATGATTGCTAATGATTTCTAGATGATATGAAGCTACTGTAAACTATCCTGGCATGAAACCTACTAAATGGAAGCTATAGTAAAAACTAATGATGTTGTTGTGATATGAAATCTACTGATGCCATGATGCTATGATGATACTAAAATGCTAATGCTAATGCTTACTTGGTTGCTAGAGTACTAATTCCTGTAGAGTAATTTTGCATAAAAGATGATAATTCTCGGGTCCTTTTGATGCTTCAGAAGGCTGTATATATAGATTTTCGACAACAATTTTGCACAAGGGTAACACAACAGAGGCTGAGATTAAATCTGGAGATTTTAATGGTATGAGATGAGAAGGTGGAGCTGATCATGGGAGATTGTTCCTCCCCGTGAAAACACCAGGAAAGATGAGAGGAAAGATTTGAGGCAGAAGATTGAGAGGATTTCCTGCAGGTTTGTCCCCGAGGCTTTTCCCGTGAATGACAATTAAATTAATTAGATTTGAAGAATCTAATTTTATTGGTGAGTGAATAGAGGGATTTGATTTATGCCTTTATTTAAATATTTTTGGTTTATTTAAATTAGCAAAAAGAGAGATTTAATTAAATAAAACAAATATTTGACATTTTCCCATTTAATAAAGAAGAATATGATAAGATAATTAAATAACACAAATTATTGAAGTTGTGTATTTAATTTAAGATAGAATTAATGGATAAAGTATAGAAGAAATAATAATGATAATAATTAAATAAAACAAAGTATTTAATTTTATTTATTTAATTGAGAGGAAAATAATGTGATAAAATAGAAGAATTAAAAGTGAACTTAATATAAATAAATATTTCTATTTATTTACTAAGTAGATGAATTTAGGATTAATTAATCAAATAAATCATATTTAATTAATTAGATTCTATTGACCATTTTTAGGTGTCTACAATATGCTCCTCATTTTTATGTGCAAAGTGTTCTAGAATGCAATGCAGAGTGAATTTGAAATGTCAATGCTTGGTGAATTGTCTTTCTTCCTTGGTTTACAGATTATACAATCACACAAAGGCTTATTCATTTCTCAAAACAAGTATAGAAAGGGGATTTTAAGTAAGATCAAGATGGAAGAATGAAAACTAGTGAGTACACCTATGGTTACTGGATGTAATCTGAATAAATATGATGAATCTACTCTGATAGACCAGACTATGTATAGATCCACGATTGGTAGTTCATTGTATGTGACTACATCTAGACAGGATATATTGAAAATTGTTAGGATGGCGGCTTGATTTTAGGAAACACCTAAGAAAACTCATGTCAAAGTAGTAAAGGGGATTTTCAAATACCTAAATACCACAATGGATTTTGGTTTATGGTATCCAAAAAGTAATAATTTCACTCTGACTGCATACACAAATGTAGATTAGGCATGAAGCATAGATGACTGGAAGAGTACAAGTGGTGGAGCTTTCTTTCTTGGTAATAGTCTTGTATCCTAGTTAAGTAGAAATAGGACTCAGTTTCATTATCTACAATAGAAATGAAATACATTGTAACAGCCTCATGTTGCACTCAAGTATTATGGATGAAGCAAAACCTAAAGGAGATGAAGATTGAGTTTGATGAACCTATTTCCATTCTTTATGATAATACCAATGCTATAAATATCTCAAAGAACCTAGTAATGCACTCAAAAACAAAGCATATTATAATAAAGTATCATTTTCTAAGAGAGAAGGTTGTAGGAAAGGAGGTAAATTTGGAATATGTTGAGACCAAGGAGCAAGTAGAAGATATTTTCACAAAACCACTTTGTAAGGAGAATTTTAAGTTTCTTTGACAGAAGTTGGGAGTTTTTGCTCCCTCCTCTTGAATCAAGAGGGAGCACTGGGTGAGGGGGAGCTTTGTCTCCCTACCACAAGAAGTTTTGGTGGTCTTGCAAAATATCTTTTGTACCAACATTGTATGGACTCAAGGGAATTCTATCCAGGAAACATGTTTCTGGATTGTGCAAGGTGGCAGAAATGCAAAGGGGGAGTGTTGACCTTTACCATTGATTTCAAAGGGGAAAAAATGGAACTCAAAATGCTATATCTTCTAAGGTGAGAATGTGGAGCTCATTCTAGATAGCACTAGTTTATCTTTGTGTGTGGCCAGCATTTTGTTGTTTGCCATCAATGACAAAGGGGGAGATTGTTGAACAAAGGTTTCCATTGATGTCAATGAAGCTCACTATTGTCAAAGGGATTTTTTCAAGAGATCGGTGAGAATTAAATGAAGTTATACTATCATACCTTTTTGTGTTGATAATTGTATTGTCATATCATTTTGAGTTGTAAAAATATATATTGTTTGTTATATTATCAGAATAAGTTGAGTGTCTACATTTTTAAAGTGTGTTGTGTAGTATCAACTAAACAGTTAGAATTAAACATATCATACTTGGAAATCAGAAGATAAGTGTGAATTTTACTGACTATAGTATGTTTGAAATATCATGCATGCATCTATTTACTATGATAGAAGTAATCCAAAAGTTTATATCAGAATGTTGAAATTTAGTTTATCCATGTAGAGTTTTTTTTCTGGCAATAATATTATGCTTTGTATTCTCTATTGGGTGTGAGGTTTTCTCTGCAGTTTGAAAGGAGATTATGCCTACACATTATCTATCATATTCCAAAGTTTTTGGAAGATATGTTTAGCATGCAAAAAGATTGAAGTGAAAAAAGGCTCTCTATGCATGTCTATCAACCAGGTGGTGTTTTGGAACTATGCGGAAACAACTAGTAGTGTGTGATACTTGGAGGTAGCATGGAGTGTTAAGATAGGTCTAGGTTAAGGTTCATGTGGAAGCATGCAACATTATGTTATTTTAGCAGCAATACAATTTTATTTAGGTCCACCTTATGTCATCTTGGTTAATTGTGGAACCTTGGTCGACACAGAAGAGAGTTAATATAGTGTCATGTATATATTCATTATTTGCATGGATGCATAATATGAAGCATAATTGAAGAGAAGGTGGTGTTGAAATTAATGACAACAGAGAAACGAAAGAAAAAGATTGCAGAAAATAAAATAAACAAAAAAAGAATAGACACAAACACAAACACATGATTTTTATAGTGGTTCGCCCAATAATGGCTACGTCCACTTTCAGGGATTATCTCTTTTATTAATACTAAATGCCATACATATTCAAGCAGCAGCCAATATTAATAAATTAGTCTTATCTCCAATAAATGGAAAAATCCATCAAAAAGGTCAACTTCTAATTTTGTGAATACATGAAAAAAGAAGTCAGTTGCAAAAGGCATCCTTTTCGAATATGTGAGAGAAACTTGCTAATTTGGGCTTCACATAACCCAACAATCTCCCACTTGAAGACCAAATAGCTGCTCAGAGATATCCCCCACTGCAGGCATTTAGATCACAACTAGACCTTGAGAAGATTTTAATTTTACCAGACTATGTTCCAGCACACTCTAAATGAGTCTTCTCCAAATCAAATCAAAGTCAAAAACATCTTGAAGTACTACACTTTCAGACATAAGCTTACTTTCCCATGGCTCCATTTGTGGACCAAAACCCCAAAACTGTAGAAAATCCTCGCCACCCAAATGTGTATCACTAGCCGTGGTTTCACTTCAAAAAATCCTTCTTCAATTGTCTCTACCACCACAATATCATGCCAATCAATCATGGCCATTTGCATCCTCTCTCGCTCAATTTCATCCTCTACCTTCTTCCTTGCCTACTCATGCGACTGCTCCCACTCAAGCCAATGTGGTAAAGGTTTGGCCACAAGTTTGGTCGGTAAATCTACTGGCTTTGTTGGCTGAGCACCCTCGGTAGTTTCTAGTGCAAGTATAATCCCCTCAGTCACACCACTGGCGGGTGTGATCTATAATGGCGTTGAGTTTTGATTCTTCTTTGGGAATTCCTTCACACCAATAACGACGGCGTCTTTAACTGTTTGCTTCAAAAAAACCTCAACAATCTCCTTCACATTGACAAGGTCTAAAATCCCTGCATTTGCACAAACTACCCAGGAATTCTTAGAATTATTCACAGTCAACGCATGTAGAACCTCTGCAGCTTTTTCCTTTTCCAGCGTGCTGCCACTCTCCAAAACTCAAACCAGGTAACCAATATCCTTTTTCTTGGCGGCGCTCATAACACTATGGTTTTCCTCTACCTTCTACACTCCTTGTGTTGCCAACACTTTGTCCGTCTCCAGCCCTATTCCACTAGCACCCTTGTCACAATTGCAATGAGCTTCGAAGCTTCAATTCCTTCACTAACTAGCTGGGTAGTGGAGGATGACCCAAATCCACTGGCGCTATGCCTTCCCGTCACCAGATCAATAAATCCCAACCACAAATGAACCCGCCTAGAGGGGGCCCTGATCTTCGTGGCCCATTTCCCCCATGGTCTCTGCCTTGTGCCCTTAGACTTCTTACTTTTCCTCTTATCACAAGTTGAATCTGATTCCTCCACATAATCATCCTTTCACACATGTTTCCTCACCTCCTTGTTCTGAACCTTTCTCAAAGCCCACGCATTTTCATTATTCAGATTGGGCATCCTGGACGGTTTCGTCCTAACGGATTTTCTCCTCCACCCAAGCTCATTCTCAATTTTAGAACAACTCAGTGAGCAGTAATCCGGTAATTGAATATTGATCTCCTCAACATGGCTCTTCACCTGCCCAAAAAACATACAATCACCAATTGTCGACCCGCTTGCTTGCTCTTCATCATCAGAAGAATCAGTGGCATCTTGGTCTATAGTAATGACTCGTATTCTCTTGGGCATCAATTTCACATCAAACTCTACAGAATCTTCCCCCCTCAAAAACTTCTCATCATCTACCTCTATACCATCCACCTGGGACTCAAATAATAGATTATCATAAACCATTTTTGTCTCAGGTTCGAATAATGGATTATCATGAACCATTTTTTCCTTTCGATTCTTGACCTCTTCCTTAGGTTCATCTTCACTCACCTGGTTCCAGACTGCATCCTCCTCTCCTTGGGAGGCATCCTTCTCATCTCAGAAGGAAAACTCCACAGTCTCTCCTTTTTTAATCAGTGATTGCTTCAAACCCTCTTTGTTATCTTCTTTCTCTTTGACAATGGCAGCCACAACTGCATCAAGAATCAAGAAGGAAACAAACCTAGAATCCTCCTCCTCTTCAGCCAAATCCTTCTCATTTTTCCAGCCATCCCACCAATGAACACGACACCTTGTTTCAGGTTGCACTTGCATAGTATTTTCTAGCGAATCTAAACTGCCTAGAAATTCTTCAATAATAGAATCCGCTTCATCGTTTAACTCATCCAAAAACATTTGATGAATAGCTCCCACTTCATTATGACTCTCACCAGAGCCACACAACCAAGACATGAGAGCTCGAGCCCAATCATCCTAGTTGGGACTCTCTTCCATATCTGCTTCTTCCATAGCTTTGGAATCAAACACCCAATCATTTTTCATCTATTCTCAATACTTCTCCATAGCTTCAGAAATTCTTCACCGATTTCTAGCATCGAGCTTCAGGCTCTGATACCAATTGTTGAAATTAATGACAACAGAAAAATGAAAGAAAAAGATTGCAGAAAATAAAATAAACAAAACAAGAACAGACACAAACACGAACACGGGATTTTTATAGTGATTCACCCAATAATGGCTACATCCACTTTCAGGGATTGTTTCTTTTATTAATACTGAATGCCATACATATTCAAGCAGCAAACAATATTTATAAATCAGTCTTATCTCCAATAAATGGAAAAATCCATCAAAAAGGTCAACTTCTAATTTTGTGAATACATGCAAAGGAATCCTTTTCGAATATGTGAGAGAAACTTTCTAATTTGGGCTTCACCAAACCCAATAGGTGGTAAATATAAGGAGGCTATGTTGTGAGCTAGAGTCATTCAAGGATATTTTCTTCCCATTTGTGCACCATTATCAAAAGATCATAAGGAGAGTGAGAGAGTGTCTAAAGAAATTTCAGAACTTGTATAAGTTGTGTAATCAACATTGAAGATCTACAAGCTTCATCTTTGTAATCCAGTAGGACTAGTGTTCTATTTGTTGTACTAATATTTGTATTGGAGATCAGTGTCTCCAGTAGGTTGGTTCCTATAGATACAATTAGGAATTTGTGTCTCTGGTAGGTTGGTGCCTACTTCATATTATAAAAATCACTTGTTATATTCATGCTTTATGAGGTTGCATTTGGATAGTAGTTCCAAGTAGCTATTCTCACTATGGTTTCTCCCATCTTGGGTTTCCACGTACATCTGGTGTTCAATTATGTGAATGTGTGCTCATTTCTTTATTAGTAGTAGTGTTGATTCAAGTTACATGTTCAGATATATGTGTTGAAGTTAAGAGTTTTAAATAGATTTGATCTACGGATACACCCCCCTCTCAGTAGACTATATGCCCTTCACTTTATGAGCACATGATGTGAAGACGTCATGTGATATGAAGTCGCATGGAGCTGACTCAACACTCAATTGCTTCAAAGAGACTTGAAAAGATGTTGGGCCCAAAACATGTTAGGGACATGTGTCACAATTCTACAACATTGCATCCTTAAGCTTTCATCGTTAACAAGAACCTACGATAAACCATTAGCATGTGACACCAATAGGAAGATGCTAATGAAAGTTTGTGCAGCATAAATAAATTTACAAAATAACATCGACTATGACACATGTCATAAAACTACACCATCACAACTTTGAACTTTTTGGAAAAAAAAATGCAATAAACTAAGAGTGTGCAATTCAATAGGAATACAACATTTGGTTCCTTTGAGGATTAAAGCAGGAACCACCAATCAAATGCATAATGAAAGCAATTTAAGTGCCCTTAAAAGAACATGTGAATTTTTTTGCAAATGATCACTATGTAAAGGGGGCCAATTTAACTATGAGCACGAAGGCTTCCAAGAGTAACTTAAGTGATCAAGAATGGGTTGAGAAAGTCACTATCAAAATAGAACATAAAGTGATGGGAAAAAGGATAATCCCCAAGGATTGTGACTTTAGGGATTAAAATTGAGAAAATTCATGGAATAAACCTTGGTAATTTTAAAATCCTAACACCACCCTCTACTATTTCATGAACAAAATGTTATTAAAGACATCGATATGCTTTTTCCTAGCATGGAAAGTTAGGCTCTTTACTAGACATATGGTACTTTGACTATCATATAAAACTATTATAATACCTATATATATCCCAATATTATAAAACAATCTCTTAATCCAATTAGATTCTTTAAAAGCATAAGTAGCTTCCACATACTCAAATTTTATAGTGGACAAAGTGATCACAACTTGTCACTTACTCATCCAACTAATGGTGCCACCAAATATCATGAAAATAAATCCATTGATGGATCTTCTATAATCAATATCATTGACCCAATTAGAATCCAAATATCCACAATGTTTTGTCCCTATAGGATACCCATGATAACATAGAGAATACTCAAAAGTACCTCACAAATATCTAAGGCCCTCTTTACTACATCCCAAAGTTCTCATTCAGGATTAGCTATAACTCATTACTTAGGCAATTTATCCTTGCACAATCCATAGTATACACCAAACTACCGATATATCAGTGGTATCAGTAGTAGAAGATAATGTTGTAGTTGCATATGGGTATATGAATGTTGCATATTTGTGTGTGGAGATTGTGGTTGATGATGCAAGGGAAAATTGGTGGAGGTGGTTGGTTTGTGGTGGGTTGAATCCCACAAGAGAAGAGAGGATAATTTATGGTATTAGGAGGAGGAGGACAGTACATGGTGGATACAAGTCCATGAGATGAGAGAAGAATGGAGTGCAGAGTTGTCAGAGGAGGAGGTTGCTTGTTCCAGCTAAGTGTTGGAAGAGAAGAAAGAAGAATCAATTGTAGGTGTTGAATTCAATGATGGAGTTTTTTGAGGATTTCTTTCAATCCAAAAGGGTGGTACTACCACTCAACTCCATTTTTTGAATCCCTATTCACAAAAATTTTTCTACCTCAGGTGTCTAATGTAGGAGCATTTGTGGTTGACTAGCAATCGTGCATCAACCAAAAATTATATTTTAATTTATTTTCCTAAGGTTGGTAAGTGATTTATTTGATAGGATTATTTGCAAGGTTGGAGTAAAATATTTATTAAACAAATACCTTTGTCATTTTGTGGCAAGATATTGGTGTGGAGATAAATTAGGGGGTAAATTTTGGAAATTATTTAATATTTAAAATTTGACATTAAATATTCTTGGACGTGGGTCTTGGAGGGAATATGAGTTTGAAAAGGAATTTATAACTTTCTAAAATCATGCATTAAAAAAAGTGGGCACCCAAGATGAGTTGGCAGGAGTTACATTAGAAACTGCCCTAAAATCTAGGAATGGACTCCAATTTCAGCAATTTTGGTGGGAGTGGGTTTATGAAAGCATTTTAATATTATGGAAGGTTTTTGAGATGGATTTTTGGAGGTTTCTTCCCAACTTGGTCACAATTTTTTCTGGTGAAGTTTTTGGAGCTTGTTTTTGAAGATTACAAGTAATTTTAATTATGTTTTAGTAGCCATTCTTGGCTAGAATTGGAAGGTTGTTGTTGTAAGTGTAGCATTTTCTTGGAGAGGAGATTGGGAGTGTTTTTTTGTAGGTTTAATGGTGTGTAGTAGCAGAAAATTTATGAAGATGTCTATAGTTGAAGAGCAACAAAGTGGATTGTTGAAGAATACAAATTAAAGAGCGTGTTTCATAGTACAGGGAGTTGATTTGAGAGAGGATAATTTGCAGCTTGTTTTTTATGTTATTTGTTGTCATGTTGAAGATTTAAATCTATTATGTAAATTGATTTTTCATTAGCCTATATGGCTGCAAAACATATGTAATCTAATTTCAATGAAGTTGTGAAACATTGATGCATATTTGAATAGTGAATATTAAGTATGTTGTTGCAGATTTTTTGTATCAATTTGTTCTTGTGTGAGTGTGTGATTGAGGGTTATGAATCCTACTTCATCAAATAGCAATATCATAATGAAATCTACCCATATTCTCCATCTCACTAGAATATTTTGGGCACTGCTCAACTGATAACTTCATTTTCATCATAAGAGGAACACACAACAATCTACAAGTTGTCAGGATAAATCTCTCTAAAACTACATTTTCATACTTATTGTAGCCTAACCATAACTTTTTATTTATTATATCTCTTATGATATCCATCCCCAAGATGAACATGGCTTCCACTAAATGACTGAGCTTAAACATCACACACTAAGCTTTGACTACTTAAGTGGATGTGGGCCCATTCTTTTTAGTGACGTCCATTCCCATCCACTTTCGTTCAAAAAAAATTGCCGTTAACATTTGAATTTGAACACTATTCCCGTGCATTGGATTGTATAAAACAAACCAAATGTAAAAGAGGACTCTCATCTTACCTCGTCACTGAGGTATTTTCTTGGCCTTTCTTACTATATGCAAATGGTTTCTACAGCAAGTAGAAGACATGGGCGTCCTCACGATGCAGTGCAACAAATAGATTTTCATCCTAATTAGTTTTATTTGCTAGCGTACTCCTCGCCTGTGTCAATATGGTCTCAAGGCGGAAATGAGCAGCCCGACTTCACCTTGGAGAGCAGTTATTATGCTAAGTTGAAATCCATGTGTTCGCAATCAGGAGGAGATAATAATCTATCGTCGTTGGATGTAGTTACTCCTACCGAATTCGACAACTACTATTTCAAGCTATTGATGAACAACAAAGGACTTCTAAATTTCGACAAGGGGTTGTTTAGTAAGTAGCGAGGAAAAACAATGGAGACGATAGAAATTATGTGCAGAATAGGAGGTGTTTCTGAAGCAATTTGTGGAGTCAATGATTAAGCTGAGAAACATCAGTCCCCTCATGGGTAGTCAAGGGAAAATTAGGACCAACTATCACTCTGTACTGTAGCATTCTATTGAAACCCACTTCATAATGCTTTCCCGCCATGAATGAGTCAGAGGTCTAGGTATGAGTTTATTTTTTCTATTTCAGCGGAGTATATGCTACGTAATATTTCTCATGTCTTTGTCCACTAAAATAATGATTTTTGTTTCCCAATGAATAATTTTTTTAAAATTTTCCCTTTCTCTATTTACATTTTTGTAAATTATGAACATGAGGTTTTGTCACTTCATAAAAAATGAATGAATGAATTTTAGTTATATTATTTGAAAATAAATTTTAAGTATGTTAAAATAAGTTGATTAAGATATTTTATTTGTCCATCATACTTTAGAGTTGTAATTAATTTGTATTTTAACACAAAATTGTTGGAGAGTTTATGTTAAAAAAAAATTATGTTTAAATCATCAAAGTTGATGTAGTTATTACCCAACTTACAATATTTTAAAAATATATAAATCTTTATGAGATGTCTCAAATATGACTTATTGCATTATAAAGAAAATATTAGCTCATTGAGGTAATAAGGTCAATAATAAGAGGTGGTAGAAGGATCTAATATAACCTAGACTAGAGAATCTACTAAAAATGACATAATCTAACAATCCAAACTTGATTAACACATACAAAATTTCATATGGAAGAAAAAAAATTAATTGTTTTTTTTATAAATAAACTCTCTATAATAGAATATAACTTTCTTATAGAAATACATTGTTTTTTGAGGACCATAAGATTTTTTTTGTAGCCTATAGCTTATCACTCAAAACCTATCCATCAAGAAAGCCTTCTTCTTAGATAGATTAGGCCCTTATATTAGTTTTCTTTTATTTGTCCTTATTCATTCTCTTACTCTATTCTTTTTTTACATCACTTTATATGCATCTCCTTCATTGATCTTATTCTTTCTTTTCATCCAACACTAAAGTTGTCAATCCACAACCTCCAAGTAACTTCCATGGATAAGAAACCCCTTATTCTTTCTTTTGCAAGTCATGTCACTAACTAATATCTCCTTAGTACACAACCCTTATCAAAGAAACACACACCTTGATTTCAAACAATTAAGAAGGAACACCAAACACACACATTGCCAAAGGAAAATAGCAAGAAAATATCTAGCTAATAAAAGTTGATTCAAGAAAATACTAGGTTAAATGCCAAACAATATGAATGTGAAAAGTTGTAGCAAGAAATGATGTTAGCTTGCCAAAACAACACAACCCTCCAAATCAGCTAACAAGAATATAAAAGTGTTTGTATTAGACCATAGGAAATCTTCACATATCAATTTAGGCACTTGTGAAAACTTGACCCAATGACTTCAAGGTTAGAATAAGATAAAAAAAATCCTTTAACTAGCAAGACAATCATTGGAAGTTAACAAAAAAGAAAATAAAATGATAGGGTTTTGCAAGAGATCATGATATTTATAAGTGATTATATTGAATAAATCAATGATAATCGAGCCATCCAATTTTTTCACATATAACTTATATCAGAAACATTTGTACTAGGCTCTATTGTACCCTATCACCAAGGTAATTCATTTTATAACACACACCTAGTTGGCTTGCAACATGAGACATGGCTCCTACAACATAATATATAGTCCTTGTAGCTTTGTACATAGATTTCATATCATATTTATTGAAACAAGCTATTTTAAATAAATATTGATCTATAGTAGCTTGATTTAGGATTGAAGCAACTTGAAATATGTTGTAGTATAGATTAAAATGGTCTTGATCATATAAAATCCTTGCATCCATATTATAGAATTAGTTAAAAAAAAAACTTGATAAGAACCACCCAACAACAAACACAAAAAACTAAAGCAAGAAATTAAAAAACAAAAATTCCTATTTATTTTGGTAACATAGGATTTTCTTATGGACTCAAATGCTCCTACATCATATGTTCCAAGTCAGAGAAATATACCATGAGTTAAGGCCTATGAAAATTTTACAAAATATAAGCCTAATACTCCATGCTCATCCACCACATATACACTCATCTATATTATGTCATCTCACTCATCCATATTAGCTCTTTTCCCTTAATATTTTTTCTCAATTAGGAATCTATCACTACCTCAAATTCATCGTATTCTCTCTTTGGAAATAAATACACCCATTCTTTTGTTAGAAAAATTAAAATTATTCATTTCTCTTCACTTATTTTATCTTCATAATAATGGACCAAATTATCAGTTCATCAAAATTCAAGGAAATTTCAACTCCTAAAAATTCAATCACATAAGAATTTGATGTAAACTTCCTTAAGATATTACATTAATTTCAACAGGTTGTAAGTTCCTTGAGGAAACCTCTCTTTCTACAGAGTAGCTAAAAATAAATCTCCTACAAAAAATTCCTACTCTCATCCTCTTGAGATTAGGATGTGTAATTTCCACCTCAATAGCTCTCACCTCATCTTAGTGATGTAAAAACAAAATAGTCTTTTCCTTTTTATTTTTATCAATTTTAAAATTTCATTCTTTATTGCAATTACCAATGATTTTTTTTTAGATTAACATCGAGGTTTATTGATCATGTATTTGGATGCATGTGTGTGTATTTTATATGTTCAGATGCATGTTATATTTTGGTACTATTATTGTACTTGACATGATGTTTAGGAGGATTTTCATAAGGGTGTGTGGATTATATGCATGGATTTACATACATATGGGGATTTATAAATTCTTTCAAACACAATTCTAAACTCAGGTAAAATACAGGATGAATGACACCTCTCTTAAAAGGAAATTAAATTGTAAGAAAAATTAATGACCTTTTATTTTATTATTCCAATCAAGTACCTAAGGATTTGGAATTATTTGCAATATTGAAGGGTTAATTTTCACATCTATGATCAATATTTTAGATTTAGAAATATATTAGAAAATTGATCCTAACAATTAATGTTATAAAATGTAGAATTTCAACTTGTAACCAACATTAAGATAGCTTGTAAACATGAAATATTATCCTTAAAATATTAATATGCAAGTTTGGAAATCCTAAACTAATTTGTTCTAAAAGTAAAATATAATCAATAGTGAGGAAAAGAGAGGCTTTAGAGAAAGCAAATTGAAAAATCTAATATTTCTTCCCAATATAAGTTGATGTAGTTACTATGACCCCATAATGACAATATTGAAATGAATATATGATATTTTTTACTTGTGAGTATATTTTGAATACTAGATGACAATATGATAGTTCCATAACTAATAAACATCCTATTTTAAATGATATAGCAATATTATGATTCATTCTTCATTATCCTATATAATAGTGTTGGTGTTTGACACTTATGATTTCTCCTACTACATTTAGGAATGACTCAAGCCATAAGATGCATCAAGATAAATCTCACATTATGTTGTTGACACTACTAATTAAAATAGTAATCCTTCTCTTACTATCTTAGGTTATTGCAAATGTTGCTAATGATTACAATAATGTGACAAGTAAAGATATTTGGGTTAGGCCTATGTAATGTCCTTGTTCAATATTCATGACCTACTAATGAAATATTATGACATGGTTAACTTTTTGTAATGATAGGTAAATAGGTCGATAAATTGATCCATGACTATCATCATACATATAACAATTATTTTGACTCTTGAGTAAGTTTTCATTTGATTTGCATATGACCCATTTTTATATTATTCTAAAAACCCCTACCCACTATATTATATGATTGGTTTGACATAAGCAATAATCCACTTTCTTGCTTGAAGAATAGGGCTAGGATAATTTAAAGTGACTAAACTTTACCCACAAACATCACATCCCTCCTTATGGTTGACATAAGCCTTAAGTAGCAATGCCTAGCTTTAGTTGATAGGATCTTAGCAATAGACAACAACCTTGAATAAAATATTCTAGCCATGGATTTTTGAATTTATTAATATGATTCTTGCACAAGTTACCCATGTTTCTAAAAAATCTAAATCATATCCATACAACTCTCTCATGGAGACAAACCCAACTAGTTTTACTCCCATTTAATTCATTAAAAGATAACTTAGATAACTAATATATTGTTTACCCTATTTGATTTACCAATTTATGTACTAAATAAAATTAATAGATTAAAACAAATGCAACACTCTTCAAGTTATTTTTAATAAACTTATATTGGTTGTTAATAAATTACAATTCATGATGATCCATGTATGGGTAGAGAATTTTGCCCCCAATTCTTTGGTGCTTGACCAATAGCATAAAATTCTTGGTTAGAAAAAAAATACTTCCTTTTAGATTATTTTATATTGTCAATAAAATAAGTAACACAGGCTTACCCTTTTGGCTAAAAAACCTCATACCATTATCCTACTTACATCATATTCCACTTGAAACACCTTACTAAAATTTGGTAATGTCAAAACTAGTATTTATCATGTTTTCTTTCAAATTTGGAAAAAATAAACACATTAAGGAGGTTTTTTTCTTCACATAGGATAGGTCCATGATGCCTACAAATATAAATAATTCATTAAATCCTTTCATATACCTTCTTTAATGAAAATTTTTAATGTTTTCTAGCCTCACCAAGTCGCTAGTTTGAACTTCATATGCAAATTGTTGTGCTAAATATGATCAAATAATTCTTCTTTATATTAATGATCGTTATAGTAATAATTTGGTGTAGACCCACTACCATCAAGAATGTTGAACTCCATTTCATTCCCAATCCTATGCCATTCCTACAAATATTTTTATTATAGATAATTCAATACAAGGTATACATTTATCATTGTTGATTTGACCTTGGCTTCAAAGGGTGAAATATATCCCATATACACTCTTTGACAAGTTTTTTTTCTTCACTTAGTATAGGTCCATGACAATAATGGTTATCAATATTCCATTAAAGCCTCTCACATGTACCTTCTATAAGGAGATTTTCAAAGTTTTCTAACCTTATCAAGTCACTAATTTGATCTTCATGTGCAAATTACTTTGATAAACATGATCAAATTCCTCATCCTTATAAATGGTACTAATTTGGTGCACACTAGCCATTCTAAATCCTAAACCATTCCTACAAATATTTTCATCATATACATGGATACTAGGTATGGCATTATCATAGGAAGACCTTGGGTTCAAGGGATGAAATCTATCCCACATACATTATTTGAGGAGGTTATTTTTATACACTTAAGTAAGTTCACGATACTAATAGATATCAATATTTTATTCAATCCACTCATGCACCTTCTTTAAGGAAATTTTCAAAATTTTCTAGCCTTATCAGGTCACTAGTTTGATCTTCGTGTACTAATTGTTGTGACAAACATTCATGATCAAATATGTCTTCCTTATATTGAGGATCATTATGGTACTAATTCAAATTATGCACACCTACTACCATCAACAAGGTGGATATTCATATCATTCCAAATCCTAAACTATTACTACTAAGATTTTCATCATAGACAAGGATACTAGGTATAACATTATCATAGGATGTCCTTGGGTTCAAAGGATGAAATCCATCCCATATACACTCTTTGAAAAGATTTTTTTCTTCACCTAAGATAGGTCCATGATACTAATAGATATAAATATTCTATTAAATCATCTCATGTACCTTATTTGATGAACTTTCCAAAGTGTTATAGCCTTATCAAGTCACTAATTTGATCTTCATGTGTATTTTATGTGATAAATGTTATCAAAGACCTCTTCCTTATATTGTTAATCACAATGGTACTACTTTGGTGCACACCTACTAGCAACAAGAAGGTGTACCTTTATCCCATATACAATATTTGAGGAGTTTTATTTTCTTCACTTAGTATAGATCCTGGGTATTAATACCATTAAATCCTCTCATGTACCTTCTTTAAGGAAAATTTCAAAGTTTCCTAGCCTTATCAAGTCACTAATTTGATCTTCATGTGAAAATCATTGTGATAAACATGATCAAATGTAACTTTCCTTACATTAGTGATCAAAATGGTACTATTTTGGTTCACATCCATGACCATCAAGAAGGTGGGCCTTCATGTTAATCCCAATCCTAAACCATTTCTACAAATCTTTTCATTGTAGACAAGGATACTAGAGGTTTAACATTATTATAGGATAACCTTGGGTTCAAAGGATGAAATCTATCCCATATGTACACTCTTTGAGGAGGTTTTTCTTCTTCACATAGGATCCCTAGAAATAGAGGATAAATGATTATATGTTTATGCCTAATATGAAGGTGAACAATACCATTTCTATTTTTTGAATTGATGTATATACATCCCTAAAAGGATGCAATGATTTGTTTCTAAAGTTAATAATTTGAATTGAAAAATGGTAAATATTTATTTGTTTTTTTCTTTATTTATATAAAATTTAATTTTTAAACATGGATAAAATTAACATGTCCATTTTTAACATGTTAAAATTAGTACACACAATTTTTTTTAATTACAAATAGAGGTGGTTCACATTGCATTCAAATGAGGGCCAAATACTAATATATTCATTTTTATTAGAATATTTTTTACAAAATATTCAACCCCACCTAAAAGTTGCTCACCTTAAAGTTCCCCCCACCTCAAATGTCTCATAACACCCCAAAACAAAAACTCTCACCCCCTCCACCTAATGAGGTCCACTTGTGAGAAACTATAAGTGAAAAAATAATTATGCTACAAGAAACAAATTATTAAATCTAAAATGTGCCTAATATGCCCCAACATGTAGCATGATTTGCATCTTCAATGTAAATGATTGTTAATTAACTCAATTTAATTGATGTAAATCTAGATAGATTCTAACTTTGTAGGGCAGAGAAAAGGAAATTCTATTCATATGAACTATTGTATTGATAGATCCTTGATTTAAATATAACTAAAAAAATTATGGCCCCATACTCTATTGAACCTTCCACAAGTCAACCTATCCCTCCAAACAAAAAAATAATTTCAATTAAATGGTGTAGTCAACCTATTTCTAGACTTTTATCTATAATACCTCCTCTCTACCACTCTTTCTCTTAATATCTCCACCTTCCTCCTTCCCTCTTTGCCTTCCTCCCTCCCACCTTTCCTCTTTTCTTCTCTCTATCTCACCTATCCCACTCTCTCTCAGTATCTCTAGGTCCTCCTTCCCTCTCTACTTCTCTCTATATTACCTCCTCTCTCTCTCTCCTTCCCTATCTACTTCCCTCTATCCCTCTATCCCTCTCTCCCTCTCTACCTCTCTACCTCTCCCTCCCTCCTTCCCTCTCTCTCCCTCTTTATCTCCCTCTCTCTTTCAATCTCCCTCTCTCTCCAACTGTGTGATGTAGGACATCCCTGGCTAGTGTGGTAATCTTGCACCATTCTAGAAAAGTGGTTTAGTTTAGTTATTTGTTTGTCTATTAGTTTGTAGATAGTATTTTGTGATGAAGAAAGTTATTGTATTTAATTATAATTTGACATTGGCTTTCAAAGTTTTGGGATTAGTCAGATTTGTTATTTTGGAGTTTCATGATAATGTCTAAAAATAATTTTAAATGATAAAAACATAAAATTGGTACAAGAGTGTCCACCACGTGGATAATTGTGAACAATTAGGATTGTTTTCATGTGTGGCGAGTTATTTAGAGTTTACAACAACAAAATAATTTTTGTAAGGATGTATTGAACCATTTACAATGAGTGTTGAGCACCATGAGGATGTTTATCCACCATTTAACCATTTAAATATATAGTTGAGGACATGTTGCATGTGGTATTGAATTTTTTTCCATCTTGTGGCCAACATAGATCATTAGAAAAAAATTATGGATGCTATATTTATTGATTTTTGGATCAAAGAAAGGTATGTGAAGAGGTAAGGAAAGAAGTTGAGAGTTAAAACATAAGTAGGGTGAGACTATAAGGTCTCAAATAAAAATTGTAAATAGAGAACAAGGACTATGAAGAGTATAATCCAAAGGGAAATACTAATACAACATAGTGAAGGTAATTAGACTAGTGTGTAATTATGAGGCTATATTTTAGTGTAATCTATGTTTGAATTGTCATGGTAAGTGTAATAAAATGGCTATGACCTAGCATGTAGGAGAGTAGGCTATTACAAAAAATTGAGAAGTTGTAATCATGGTGATAATAATGTAAACTTAAATAAATAAGAATATGTTGTTTTTATGAGATCTTTGTGTTGTGTGTGTATTTTGATGTTAGTCTAGATGGTTGAATATTCCTTCATTGGACCCAAGTATGACCATGACTATACCAAAAAGCCACTTAGTAAAGAATTTTTTAGATATATAGTAACTATACATAATTCTTTGACAAAAACTAAAATCAATTATAAAGAGGAAAATAAGTTATCACAACATTAGCATGAATGAGCACCTTGTCTATCAAAGCAAAAGGTGCCTCTAGTGATTTTAATTTTTTATCAAAATAAGTAGGGTAAACCAAATAAGCAACTAGAAAATATTTTAGGTGACTATCATTGTCTCCAAACTATAAGTTTGTCTCCAAACTATAAGTTAGTATTTTCACCATGTATGGAATTAAGATAGCTATAAGAGATGATTTATTACATCATAAATTAACTATACTTGGTATGTGAATATTTTACTATACTATTAACCTCAAATGACAAACAAGAAGGTATAACAAGGTTCACTAAGTCTCAAATTGGTTTTAGATATCAAATGACAAAGAAGAAGGTATAACAAAGGTCATTGATTTTAGTTCCTTTATCTAGATGAATACAGTCTTAGATTTAAGACCTAGGAATGGAACACTCAAATGGACAAACAAAAGACCAGGCTTAATAAAAATAGTAAAAAGATTGGAGATATTTTTTATCTTTCGCAATGGATTCCATAAAATGTGAAATAGTCATATGCTTGAATTTAGATCACTCATAAACTTTCCATTACCTTTACAAGTCATGGAAGATCATCTAAACCCCAAATGCACTTTCCATGAGAACATATTTCTTTGAGGCATTCCGTCAAACAGTTCACGTGCCTTATCTATGCTTCCACCTTTTGCATATCTTGCACTCATGAAATTTTGTCAAACGATTCTTAGAGCCATCCTGTCAAAGTGCCTTGTCTAATCTTACACATTTTGCATGCATGTCTACCAGGGCAGTTGCAACTACATCTGACAAAACTCCTCTACTGTTTATCCTATGGTGGATGTCAATACCCTGTTCCAAAGCTCCCATTTTTGCATAGGCTGGGAGGATACTGGGAAAGGCTGCAGAGTTTGGATTTACACCAGCCAATCGCATTTGGTTGAAAGTTTCTAAATTCTTTTCAACACACGCATTTTGTGCATAACCTGCAATCATAGCATTCCATGAGACACGATTTCTTTTAGGCATCCTGTCAAACAGTTCATGTGCCTCGTCTATGCTTCCAAATTTTGCATACATGTCTACCAAAACATTTTCAACTGTGGTATCTGATGATTATCGCCCTTCCATTATACTTGGATGGATGCTCGTACCCTGTTCCAAAGCTCCAATTTTTGCACAGGTCGGGAGTACACTGGAAAATAAAACTAATCGGGATGTACATTTGCTTATTGTATCAACTGCATTGTGATGACGCCCATGTCTTCTATCTATTATAGAAACCATTTACAAATAGCAAGAAAGGCTAGGAAAATACCACAGCAGCAACATAGACGAGAGATGCCCTTTTCCATCCAGTTTGTTTTATGTGATCCAACATGCAGGAACTGTGTTCAAATTGAAACATAAACGATGAATTTTTTTGAACGGTAACGGATGGGAATGGATGTTAGGCAAAAAGAACGGCCCACGCCTAAGCGGTCAAAACTTAGTGTGTGATGTTTAAGCCCAGCCCCACTAAATTCTTTATCTCAAACTATGATAAAAGTTTATACTTCAAATCATAATTCAAACTCTTTCCATTACCAAAAATTGGCATATCATCAATAGAGAATGCAATAGTGAGAATGAAATCACCATCCATATTATAGTAGATGTAATGACTTGATTTGGATCTCAAAAATTTTAAAATTAACACAAAGACATCAATTTTTAAGTGTTACATCCAATGAGATTGCTTTGGACCATACAAATTGTAGACACCTAAAAATGACTAATGAATTTTCATCCTATCATTTCATCATTAGCCTTATCATTTATTCTATCTATATTACTTAAATAACTTTTAATTATTTAATTAAGCTAACATTTTCCTCTTTTCATCCATAATAATTAAATATTGTTTAATTATTTGTTTATCTTAATTTTTTTATCATATCTATATTAATAAAATATTTTTTAATTATTTAATCAATTCATCTCTTATCATTTTCCCTCCAACACTAATGAAAATTAAAATTAAAATTATCTTTGATCCTTTCTAATTAAATAATTTTTAAAAATTATTTAATTAACTTAGCACTCCTTTTTTAAATAAATTAAAAAATAATTTATTTAAATTAAATATTTTCCTCTATAATTAATTTTTTTTTTAATTATTTAATTATCTAATACTCCTCTTTTAAATAAATTAAAATAATTTATTTAAATTAAATTTTTTCTTCTAAAATAAATAAAATAATATTTATTTATTTATTTAAGCTATCATTTGAATTGAATGTTTTTTATTTATTTAATTCTCTCCTTCAAAATTCAAAATTTGGGTCTTACCTTATCTTGAATTTTACTATCCATTGATTATGCAAATCAATCTCCACCATTGATCAAATATCAAGTGAAGCATATAAATAAGAAACTTTCATTTCATTCAAAACCCCCTAAAATTTGTATTGTCAAATCTCCCTAGTACCTTTATTCTCAAATCTCCCTAACACTTTTATTATAAAAAATCTCTCTAGCACTCTTATCACTATCAAGCATTTCAAGCATTATCAAATATTTATCATTGCCATTTGTCAAGTATAGGTATTAGTTATCTTTGAGCATTTATCATTATCATGACATCATATCATTATTGTTCTTTCATAGTTTGTTACTTTAAAGAGCAACCAACAATGGAGAAAATTAAGATATTAGCTATGATGACTTTGCTTGTTATCTAAATTTTATATTCTGAGTCAAGATCTTGAACTTCATTGTGTGGTTGTGAGAGTGTGAGTTTTTCATTATTGATATTTATGAATCACATTTTCATCATTCATATTTTGGCACACCTAGTGGGACCCACTATTAGTGTAATTAATTAATTAATTATTACACTAGAATAAGTTAACTTAGGTCTTGCATTTAATTAATTAAGTCTTAGGTTGCATTATTAGATAAATCATAAATAAATGGGATAATATTTTCTTCCTTGTTTGGTGGGATAAGATTCCTTCTAGAAGATGAGTTGTCCTTCTAGAACTTATCTCAATATTTAATAATCATCTAGATAGGGTTCACATGTTATCACATATTGTTAGATCAAGACACATAGCAACATCTCATGCATCTTAGGTTTTCTCTCATGCTTATATATTCAGGCATTTTGTACATTTGTAATCATGTCATATTCAATTTGGCATCCTTGCATCTTAATCATAGCATGATATTTCTGTCATTTCTCTCTTGTGGAAGTTTTGTCTTGTAGGTGATTCTGAAGTGTTTGAGGAGTTCAGCTAAACTCCTACATGGTATCAGAGCTTCAGTATTGCAGACTTCTTCTCAAATATGAGAGATCATTTTTTGGCATGAAAGTCTTGCTAGATGCAAGCAACTTTTTTAAAGTCATTTTTTTATTTTTGCTTCAGAAATCCAGCTTCCACTAAGTTGCAGGAAAAATGATTTATGGGTTTTGTAGCAAGGGTCGAAATCTAAACTGTGTATCTTTTATATTTTTGATATCTTGTACGGATCTAGAGAAAATCACTAAACAAAAATTGGCGCGTGTTATTTTTCTCCTAGTTGAAGGTTAAAAAAAATATTTTTCTCATTTTCTGCTTGTTGAATCATAAAAATATTTTTGGGTTTTGTTCTCAGCTTCAAAATATTTCTAGGTTTTTGTTTTTGTCCACTCATTGTGAATAAATTTTGCAGAAATCAAATCAAAAGGAATTTAATTTGCTAGAAAACCCATTTCCTACAGGCTAAACTCAGTTTTTTGAAAAAAATCATAACTTTTGGCCATTGTATCAAAAATTGACAAACAAGATACTGTCAGAAAAGGAATTTTGTCTACTTTCCAGTGGTGGCATCCATTCTGTGAAATTTTGCTCACAAAAAATTCTACAATCAACTGAAGTCAATCCTCCACTTTGGACTCAATGGCCAATATCTTTGCATCAGATTGTCAAAATCCAAAAATTCTAGTGGCATTCGGGAGATATTTCAGAGCTTTTTTCATCAGTCCAGACTCCCTAATTAGTTTCAGCTTCAAGTATTCTTGCATTGATTTTTTTAGTTTGGTGCATTTGTTCAATAACTTGGACATCCTGAAGCTTGGGGAAATATTTTTTGATCTGGGTAGCATCACTTTAGTTGCATATCATATTTGGAAGCTTCTATTTATTGTTGAAGGTCAGTGTCTTTGTATTTTTTGGAGAAAGTTCATTATGGGGCTTGCATATACTCCTTCTTTGGTTATGTTGCACAAGGGTAACTATCAACAATGACAAGATGGGATCTACCACCATTTATTGCCTCATTTGTTTGGTATAGTTCCCCATCCAAGTGAAGGTACTCATGAACTTGCTTGGAGTTGCAGCAAGTACACTGTTTTGGGGATCATTTCTATGCAAGTTGATTCTGATGTTTTGAATGCTATTGATCATTGTGATTGTCCTCACATCTTTTGGACTAAGATTTGTGAGATCTATGGAGATTCAAATACTCCACCATTCTCTGATGGTCATAATTTAGAATGTCATGCTTCAGATCAAGTACCCTATGATGATATTGTTGTGCAAGAGGTTAATTGCCTTGATCTGTCCAAAGAGGTTGACAAGGTTCCCTCAGGTGTTTCTTCTCCATCATAGATTATTGGTATCCCTTCACATTCAATGATTCCTTGCCTAGATTCATTGATTGAGACTTCCACTATCATCATTCATCAAGACACCTTCATTTTTCCATACTTGGCATCTCAGGTTGGCTTCATCTCACGATTTGAGGTTTCTTCAACATCTACCATTGGATTTTCTTTAGAATTCTTTCAGTGGTTTTGAGGACACTTCATTTAGGGGGGCTATCAAGTCTCCATCATCATTGTCTTTGGATATTGTTTAGCATCAGTTTCCGCATCATCCTGGTTTGTCACCCTCTTTATTGTTTGGGACTATGCCATCTTCGTATTCAGGCAAGGAGACACATGAGCAGAGTTCAGAGACACCAGCAACATGCATCCTTCCTTCCTTCCTTTAATTTCTATCCAGAATGGGAAGCATCTCTGCACTTGCAATTGGTTTTGTTTCTTCTGAAAGGGAGACAAGTTGTTTATCAACATTAAATCATGTTTTGTCTTCAAACACTTACCATTTTTGCAGGTGATCACATCTTCTAGGGGGGCTATTTAGTCTCTCTATTGTATCCATGTGATGGATGGTGTCCTTGGGGGGTATTTAGGAGTCTTCCATCCTTCCCATCCTATCTCACATTTTTGCATTTTTATCTCCTTTTTGGAGAGGGGTTTTGTTCCCATTGGGTTTTCCCCTTTTCTCCAGTTGTGGGAGATCTTTCTGCATCTTCATGTACATGGGTACCTAACATGGTCTCATAGCTGAGACCCATCATTATTTTGCATAATCATTGCATTTTCCTCCCTAAGTTGAACTTATGAGGGGTGTTAGTGTAATTAATTAATTAATTATTACACCAGCACAAGTTAACTTAGGTCTTGCATTTAATTAATTAAGTCCTAGGTTACATTATTAGATAAATCGTAAATAAATGGGATAATATTTTCTTCCTTGTTTGGTGGAATAAGATTCCTTCTAGAAGATGAGTTGTCCTTCTAGAACTTATCTCAATATTTAATAATCATCTAGATAGAGTTCACATGTTGTTAGATCAAGACACATGGCAACATTTCATGCATCTTAGGTTTTCACTCATGCCTATATATTCAGGTATTTTGTACATTTGTAATCATGTCATATTCAATTTGGCATCCTTGCATCTTAATCATAGCATGATATTTCTGTGATTTCTCTCTTGTGGAAGTTTTGTCTTGCAGGTGATTTTGGGGTATTTGAGGAGTTCACCTAAACTCCTACACCCACATCCCTATTATATTTTTTCTTTTGAAGATTTTGCTAACCCTATATAAAAAAATTAGAGCTAACTTTTGTAGGTTGAAGGAAAAACTCTAAGGTTTCAAATATTTCATCATATTTTTCAAATGACTTCAATTTTTTCTACATAATTTTTATGAAGGCCGTGGATGATCTCCAGATGCTCCAATAAAACAAATAGGTTTTGATCATAAATAATGAAAACCCATAATTATCAAATATTTTAACATATCTTTCAAATGGCTTGGTATTTTTCTATAATTTTTTTATTAAAGGTTAGTGATCATCTCAAGAGGCTACAATAAAAAAATTAAACTTTCATCAACAACTTTTAGTGATTTATTGTCATTTTAGGGTGTTTTATAAATCTAGTTTTATGGTTGCAAATCAGAAAAAAAATTAAAAAATAAAAATAAAATTGGAAAGCTCTTAGAAATTAAACAAGGGTTGATTCTTTGTATTTAACTTTTGAGTTCAAAATAGTGACAAAAAATAAGATCTTTAGAAATTAGGGTTTCACCATAAATCTACTTTTTAGGGCACAAATTAATGAATTTTTCAAATATTTTTATATTTTTTTGAAAGATCTCAAAAATTAAATAGGGGCTTGTTCTTTATATTTTAATTTTTAAGGTCAAAATAGTGACAAAAAATCATATCTTTTTTAATTAGGGTTTTACTCTAAATCTAATTTTTAGGGCACAAATTAAAGAATTTTTAAAATATTTTTACATTTTTGGAAATCTCTCAAAATTTTAGCAAGGGTTTATTCTTTGAATTTTTAATTTTGGGATTGAAAATATTACAAAATAATTAGATCAAGTTTGACTAGGTGAAAATTAAAAAAAATGAAATTACAACTGATGAGCATATATTTTCTAAGTATCTATTTGTTGCATTATAAAATTATTTTCTGATCATTATAAGAGTTGTATTATAATTTCCAAAATCATAAGGAATCCATTGGCGCTACCATTATTTTCCTTAAACTATCTTGTTTTGCATGTTTTCACACATTTGAAATTATGTCTTAAAATTTACCATTCACATTTTAATTTGAGACCTAAAATAAACCATTTTATCTCAATCCCCAAGATCTACTTATTTATGCTCTCCTATTGCACCTTAGAGTAATCTTGAGGATCATAAATAAGTGATCTTTCTTTTCTTTTCTAGGCTTGTTTATTGGTCTTTGTGTGCAGATATAAAAAATTTAAAGGGTTGCAAAAGCTAGTTTGGAGCTCTTCACATTGGATCAAACTATCATTTCAAGTTTAGCGTTGGACTCTAGGTTCATTTATTATAATCACTCTATCTCTTTCAATTTTCAATTTTTTTGAAAGTTACATTATTTGATTTGCTTCAATCAATCTTGATTGGTGTGTCTTCCCCACATTGGAAATTGGACTAAAATCAATCTCACATTTGAATTCGGGCTCTGAAATAAGAAAGTGTCTTTTTAATCCCCAAGATCTACTTATGTATGCTCTCCTCTTGCACCCAATGTGATCTTGAGGATCAAAAATAAGTGATCTTGTTTTTTTAATTTTTAAAGGGTCTACCTAGAGAAGCAATCACTCTAGGGGATGACCTCAACTCCCGTGTTCTAGAAAAGTATAAAGAGCGGGGGGTGAATTGAAAGGCATGCCTTTTGGAAGTGGAATCTTTTCAATCAATGCTAAGCCTCTGAGAACTTTATACCTTATATAAGTGAAGGTGGAGAGTAGTTTACCCTCTCTTTTGATTTGTTTGGCATTATTCTCTTTCATCTATAAATTAGGCCTCACGTACCCTTGTGGTATATATTGAGGATACCCTTAGTTGAGCTTGTAAATCCTAGTCAAAAATTATTGGCCATATCCACTTGAGTAGGATTTTTAATGTGTCTTGTGTGTTTGACTGTTTAGATCACAATCTCCACTTGAAACCAAAGGGGAGATATCCATTCAAAATTGAACCTAGGACATTGTATTTTTCATTATATATTTATGTGTTTTTAATCTTTGAACAAATTGTAAAAATTTAAAATACATTCAAAATCAAAACATTCCAAAACCAAGCAAAAATTAAAAGTAAAATATCAAACTATCAAATAAGTAGACCATAAACAGGTCTTTTATTGACATTATCTTATTGTCCTCAATACTATATAAAGAGTGGACAATTTTTTTGGTATCTTGTTGTATCATTGTCAAAATTTATCAAAGTTAAAATAGGATCTCCTATCTTTTATCTATATCATATAATATCATATCAAGTTCTCTTGGACTCACAAGTCTAGTTTAAGTGGACTTTATCAATATCATCTTGCTTGGACTCATAAGTCTAGTTCAAGTGGGATCTATCAATTTTGTCTATTAACATCATTATCATCTTTAGGAGATATAAACTAACTTTAGTCTATTTTGGTTCTGAGAAACAAATATAAAAATTGTTGAAAGAAAATCTTATATTTATCTAACTTGGTCCTATATTGTATATGTCAATTACAAGATCTTAATATAATAAAAGCATGGAATCCAATAAAGAATATTCAAACATTCCAACAAGCATGGGTGGTGGTCAACATGAACAAGGAGCATCTTCAAACCCACCCTTTCCTCATGATGAGCCTTTAAAGGTCCCTTACCTAGAAGATGGTAAAGGACCCACATTCGAAGACCTTCTAGAATTTGAGCAAGACCCTAGAGTAATGAAAATTATGGAAATGTTCTTTGAGAAAAATTTTGATAGCTATATCCAAGAGTTTGCTCAAAAAGGTGCTAAAATATCCACCCACCTTACCAAGGAGGTAGATCTCACTAATCATGAAGAATGGAAAGAAACGGGTCAAGCAAACCCAATGCAAACATGAAGAGAAAAGGTGGTTACTACTTTCACATACTCGTCTAACACCTAACACATCAAAAGGTAAATTTAGTACATATCAAGAGACACATAAAGATCCATTTTTACTAGAAAAAACATCTACCATTGTTGGATCTTATTTAAACATGGGTATTGTAAGCATGCAACATACGCCCATTCCACCAAGCCAACCTCAACAACATTACATTCCACCAATTCAACCCTAAAAACATTGCATTCCACCAAGTCAACCATAACAAAATTACATTCCCCTAAGCAAAAATCAACATCACATTCTATTGAGTCAACCTCAACTATATTACACTCCTACAAGCACACCCCATCAACATCTACAAATGACTTGGCTCAACAAATTCAAGAGCTCCAAAAAAATATGGTAAACATGGAAATGGGAAACATTAACACTAGTAAGAGTTATACATTGGAAGACATATGTCTCTATCCTTTTTGACAAGTCTTTAAACATGATACCTTTGCCTCAAAACTTTGAAATTCCTATATTTGACAAATACAAAGGAAAAGGTGATCCAAAGGAACACATAAGGGAATTTTACATATCTTATCTAGAGGTGTCTTATAATGATACATATCTAATGCACCTCTTTCCTAGAAGCTTGGGAGGTCAAGCTATTGATTGGTTTTAACATTTACCTCATGGGATCAAGACCTTTCACGAATTGGTAGACAAATTCATTACACATTTTTCATATGACATTGAGCATGAAATCTCCATGATTGGTCTATGTAATACAAAACAAAATGAGGGAGAATCCTTTGTGTCCTTTTTACAAAGGTGGAGAAACATGTCAATCAAATTCCCTTAGCCTATTCCTAAAAAGTAACGTGTTCACATTTTCACCCAAAATCTAAACAACTAATTGGATTTTTACCTAAGAATTCAATGTGTTAGTACCTTTGATGAGATCATTGAAAATGGAATAGAAATTGAAAGAGCTTGCATTGATAAGGGTCTTGTGAAAAAATATAAAGATCATAAGGATAACCCCTTAATATCTAAAGATAGACCAATAATTTGGACCCAAAAAAAAGAACATTGTCGATGATGGTGTAGTAGATGCAAAAAAAGTTTAAAATGATCAACCTACCCTAAAATTGATAGAAAACAACCCTCAAAGCAATCAAGGTGGTAGAATACCACCTAAGAAAAATAATTATCCTAAAATCCAGTACACTCTTTTAGGGGAATCTCTTGAATCTACATTGAAAAAAGTTAGTTCAAGCTAAACTTATCACCTTACCAAAAGTAAGAAATCAAGAACCAACAATTAAACCTACATGGTTCAAATCAAATGACTATTTTGAGTACCATAGTATCAAAGGACATAAGAATTCTCATTAATTAAAATTAAAAAATATTATCAAGCTCTTATAGAACAAGGTGATATTGGTGTAGACAATCAACCTTCAACTAATTATGATCTCAATATATCCCAATATCTTATCCCTAATCATGGGAAAGGGGAGTCTTAAAATAAAAACACTAATCATAAAGGATCCAACTATGCTATCATATCTTATGATTACACCATAGCTCATTTATGGGAGTCCCTTCCTCACATATCCACAATAACCCCTTTAAATAAAAATCCAAAATGTGCAATAACTGCATGTAGGGGTAGACCCATCCTTCAAGGAGATGAATCCATGTCATATTCTAAATCTAATTATAATTTCCTAGATCATCTAAATAAAATCCCAGCTCAAATATCTATCCTAGAGCTTCTAAAAATATCTCCAACACATAAGGAAATCCTCGACCATGCCCTTAAAGAGTATTTCATACCAAAATACATAGATATTTCTCAATTTCAAGTCATGGTGGGACACATTTCAACTCCTCATCACTTGGTTTTTACCGAAAAGGACCTTTCTCTTGATGATCCATCTCATAATGAGGGTTTGTACCTTGAAGTCTTCATTCATAGGCATAAAATTAAAAGTTATGATTGATGGTGGAGCAGGCTTGAACATTTATACCCTCCAACTAGTAAAACAACTAGGATAATCCAAGGGTGTCATTGATTCTCAAAGGAAAATCGCCATAAAATCTTATGATGATGTTGAACGTGAATTTAAAGGAACAATAAAATTCCCAATTCAAGTTGGCCCCGCTATAGTGGATACCATTTGTCAAGTATTGGACCTCAATCTCCCATATAACATTCATCTTTATCATCCATGGATACATGCCTTGCAAGTTGTTCCCTCTACATATCATCAATGCCTAAATTTTCCCTATGAGGGTTTCAAAGTCACTATTCCTAGGGATTCTTTCCCTTTTGAGTATTGCAAAAACTTGGAAGAAAAATATTACAAACCCACTCAATTGCCTAAAATCAAGGAACTCCATCCTCTTCATCTTATATCAATCTATCCACCTTATCCTCACTTTTCAATCCAAACATTACTCCTCTCGAGATCAAGGTTCAAGTTAATGATAAATGGTGGGGTTAATATAACATAAAACAAGCTTTATTTGTGGTCCAACTCGCTCTTTTACCTAAAATGTATGGTAGACCTAAACCTATGCAACATATATCAACTATGGTTATCAAATATAAATCTATCACACTCTCATGTTGGGGAGAATTGGGAAATAAAACATTAAAAATGATGATATCTCAACATGGTTATATAAGGATGAAGAACATCATGTACCTATTCTACATATGAAAAACTATCCTAAAGGCCTTCACATAATTAAGAGCATGGATTATCAAGGTAAAGGCCTAGGCCGTCAAGAACAAGGAATCATTGAGCCTATATTTATCACAAGAAGGCATAATGAAGGACTTGGATATAATTATCACAATGAGATACCTTTCAAGCTAAAATCCAATCTAACTAAAGGACTAAGTATTATCCCATTGTTGAAACTCCTAATCATGATACTTTTCAAAACTCCATGCATATCATAAATCTATTCCAAGAACAGTCTATTTGCACCTTATCATCCATTTAATTTACTTCCCCATCATCACAATCTCAAGAGCTTTCACTTATTTATCCTCAACTTATAGATTTGGATCAAAAATGTCCACCAATTCTAGATACATTCCAAAATTATGAGGCCATTACAAAATTTATGGGATGAAGAGAAACTATACCTTTGGGAGATCATAAAGTTGGCTTTGTCATTGAGCTTGATGAGAGAATATTTTGGTGAAACTTCAAAACTTCTCACTTGCAACAAACGGTTGAATATAATAAACACCTCTAAGGGAAAAATGCTCTATCATTGTTTGAAGAAGAGAATAGGAACCTTGACCTTCCTATCATGCCTAAATATCAAGAAAAATTATCTATCTTGATAGAAGAATTAGAAGAAGCAAACTTGGGTACAACTGAAAAATCTAAGGTCACATATTTTGTAACATCTTTATCACAACAAGAGAATGAGGACTTCATGGAATTATTCAAAAATAGAACTATAAACTTTTGTGGTCTTATGTGGACATGCCCGACCTTGACCCTAATTTAATAGTTCATCATTTGATAGTTTTTCCTAATGCACACATCACTCCTCTCAAGATCAAGGTTCAAGTTAATGACAAATGGTTGGGAGTGTGAACATGTGAAATTAATTGATCAAATAACATCGAATCAAAGCAAATTAGACAAGATAATGATCAATCAAATACATATTCTTGATAAAAAATTGATTAACATAATAAAGAGAATCAAATCAAAGCAATGAAACTAGAATTAAAGAAAATTTAACCTAACTATTATGCAAACCTCTCAATCCCATTGTGGATTGATACACAATGAGTGGATGTGGATGGCTCGGTTTATGCATTATTCATTGTTCTACAAAAGCTTTATTGATGATGATCCAATAAATGCTCCCAAATTGCTCCAACTGAGTGATCAATTTGAGATAATAAATTTGCTATGAATATTGTGGATTATATCATGCTAAATGGTGAAGTATTTATAAATTTGAGAGATATTGATCAATGGTCAAGATGGAAAATAATGATCAAGGGATGAAATCGAATGAGGGATGAAGGCATGGATGAAGAATAGATCAAGTGGTTGATAATCCATGAGGCATGGATCAAAGATTAGATCAAGGGTCTAAAATCAATGAGAGACTCAATCAATTCCCTTGATTTTAGGAAGCCATGTGAGAGATATTTCCATTTGGAGGGAAACATTTGAATTTGAAAAGGGAATATTCCAAGAGAATATTCTTGTGCAAGTTGGAGAAGTTGGAGGATTAAAGGGATAATTAGTGAATAAAACAATTTAAGAAGTCATTTAATTATGCAAGTGGAGGAATTAGGGCCTTTAATTAAACAATTATGAATTATTTAATCAAAGAGAATTATGACATTTAATTAAATAATTTGCATTATTTAATCAAATGAGAGGAAGATTAGCATTGAAATGATTAATTAACCAAAATAACCTTAGTTATTCAATTAATAGGAGAATGGGGTGAATTTAACTAAATAATTGACATTATTTAATTAAATAGATAAATTAGGTGATAATGACGAGAAAGTGATGTTAGTAAGCGAGATCAAGTATGTGATATTCTTAGGACATGTTTAGGTGTATACATTTTCCCCCTCTTTGAAGCAATGTACTCGCTATATTATTTCAAAGAACTGATGATGCTCAAATCAAGATTCAACTTTTTATTTTTATTTTTTGATGCCCTACTATGCCCTAGTGGACAAAGGAATGTTGGTAGTTTTTCCCCCTCGAGATATTGAGCGGAAAAATTGATTTTTTAGTCGAGATCGCAATAATATTATGAGAGGAGTTATGTTGATTAGAGGATGAAAAAAAATATAGAAAGCTTAGATGTTTGATGTAGATAGATTTTATGGTGCATACACTCATCAACTATGGGTAGCCTCATGTATATTTTGATGTATATCACACATATTTCATACTTGGATAGAAATGTTAGTAAGATATAATAATGAGATAGATATAAGTAGAAGAAAAATGATGATGTTAATCAAAAAAACAATAAACTTGTGATTATTCCAAGATTTTATTAGAGATGGGATGATAATTTTTCTTTTGCTCTTAGATAATGCTTTTCATCATAGCAATCCTTATTTTTGATATAGCAAGTAGACATGATGCACCAAGGTATGAAGAAAAAGGGCGACGTATCTAATGTGATGAACTTTGATCCTTCTTTGGTTTTTAATAGTGTTGATAATGTCTATGATCTAGTGATTTTTATGCCCACCAAGAACTTAAGAGGAGTGCATACATACATGTTGGAGCTTGTATAAATTGGAGAGTATTAGACCTTTGGGGTTGGGGTCTAAAGTTCTACCCTATCTTAGTACATAGTCCCTCTAGTGCACCCATGCCCAAAGATTATTCAACTATGTGTAGATTTCTATGACTCCAAGTCAAGAATAATTTAGGGAATAAATATGCAAGTAACAATAAACACATATACTATTAGGGATATGTTGTAGCTTCCTCATGATACAAGATAATTTCATTGTAGCTAAAAAACCTTGAAAATACCTAGGGTACCAAGATGAATTGTATTAGATTTATCAATAAAGATCTAGATCTTGATAGATATAATGTGGAGCTCCCAACTCTTCCTATTGCTCTTGCAAATTTTCAACAAAATGTTAGAGATGCTTTCTCTATGCTCGCCTTCATTTTTGGCCTGAATGATGATATATGTATAATATTTTTAGCTAGGCATGTTTTAAAAGTTGAATATAATCACACAAAATTAAATTTTTAAATTTGGTTTTGTAAAAGTAACAATTGACACAATGTAATACCAATTGGCCCATTTCAACTCAAAAAGGATGTTTGGGTATTATTCATTCATCTTCCATCTGATAACGTTCTTGAATTCCCCTTTATTTCATCCTTTCATATATGTATCTATCATAGATGATTCAATTGACCCATTAAAGGTATTCTAGATCTCAACATGGACATATGTGAAACTTCATGTTATTACGAGTCTATTGAAAATTTCCTTACACCAATCCTAGTGAACTTGAATTAATATGACCATCACTTTAGACTAAATGAGAAGCAACAAGGACTTATGACCAACATAAAAGTCACTTGTGATTGGTTTTGCAAGTAGCACTATACAATTATTAGGTTGCATAGTTTTAAGGAGGAGCATTTTTGAATCCTTAAATTTATCACCAATTAGTTATTGACCTCTAAGTTTTATTCAAAAAATTGATATCATTAACTCCCAATATGGAGTCAAGTGGAAGAAGCATGCCTTCTATGATACTCTCTTCTCCTTTGAAGGGATAACAAAACATTTTTTATCCTAAAATTAGTAGACTTGGATCTTGAGATTGGTAAGGATTGGTAGACATGTGATCTAGATGATTTAATGGGTAATTGGGTTAGGGACCTAAAAATGAAGTAGGTTTTTTTTCACCAAATCCAACATGCAATTAAAGCAAAGAGGTACATAGGCAATGATTCTCAATATTTCTATGTTGAAATCTATGAGATCCTTGAAAAGTTGTTGCCTCCATGGAAATAGTTTATATTATGGAATGTATTTTTGATGCAACAAAAATAATGACATTTAATCCCTCTAAAATCCTTAAAGGAATGTGTTGGGGAAAGGAAAAGATTAAATCCTATTTAAAAAAATAGATAAGAAATAACTTAGCTAGAGTGAGGATACATACAATTTTTCAATAATGGAACTTGGGAGACCTTATGGGACCAAGAGCATGATATAATATGGAAGTATTGTACTTTTGGAGGGTGGGGGTTTTTACCCCAAAGAGTTTTCCCCACATATATCTAGTTTTGTTTGTTTATGTGTACTTGCTATCCTATATCTTTCTTTCTATGTGATTCTCTTTCTGTAACTGTTTAAGGTGTTAATAGAATTTTTTTGTAACTCTCCCCTACCTAGATTAGTGTAGGAATTTATTTCCACTCACCCAGCTTCCTTTCAGTTGGTATCAGATCATGGCTAGCCTTGATTCCTTTATTGGGTTAGAAGGGGTTTTTGAGTTTATCTTTGTTTCAGTGGGAGTTTTGTAGAAGTGCATTTTGTGACCTTGTTGTAGGAAAGAGATGGCAGGAACATCTATAAGGATTGAGATGGAGAAGTTTAATGGTAGAAAATTTGAACTTTGGAAGATGAAAATGGAGGATATGCTCATAGATAGAGATCTTTGGGCTATCATATCCAGAACCAAACTAGCTGCAACAACCTAGGTAGATTGGGATCTGTTAGATCAAAAAGCCAAGGGTCTAATAAGACTATTTAGTTGATTCCATTCTCCTGAATGTCCATGAAGAGAAAAATGTAAAAGACATTTGGAAGAAACTTGGAGATGTTTATTAGGCTAAATCCCTAGTGAACAAGTTGTTCCTAAGAGAAAATATTTTCTCTGAAGATGAAAGATGGAGGATCCATGGCAGATCACTTAAATGCATTTAATATGTCAATTGCTCAACTAGGTTTCATTGGAGACAAGATTGACAAACAAGATCGTTGCATGCTTGTGTTGTGTTCTTTTCCTGATCATGGGATCACCTGGTGATGGCTATTGGAAGAAAAACAACCACTTTCAAGATGGATGAGGCAGTTGCTTTGTTGTTATCTGAAGAAATACAAAGAAAATCTTTTGAGATGGCCAAGGAGGTCCTTGATGTTCATGGAAGACCAAAGAAGAAAGGCAAGAAGAAAGAAAATAAGTCTAATTCCAAGTCTTCAGGGAGGTCTAAGTCTCCTAGTAATAATTTCAAGGTGAAATGTTGGAATTGTGGAAAAAACGATCATTTTCAAAAAGACTGTAAGGAGGAGGAGAAGAAGAAAAACGTCATTCTTTGATCTTGAATCTAATAAATCTTCTTAAGATGAAGTAGAAACATTTGTTGCAACCTTGGCAACCCATGCATGAAGAAGATGTCTGGTTGATAGAATCGAGTGGTTCTTTCCACTGACTTCTCATAGAGGATGGTTCTTGAAGTATGATGAGTATGATGGTGGTAAGGTGTATTTAGGTGATGAATCTCACCTAAATATTGTTGGTCATGGAAGAGTCAAAATCAAATTCTCTGATGAAAGAGTGAAGGGGATTAATGGTGTCCTATACATCTTAGGTTTGGCACAAAACCTATTTTCTATAAGTAAACTAAATTATTCAGGAAGTTGTTTTCTCTAGTGGATGGTGCAAGATGATGAGAGGATTTGTGGTGTTAGTTAAGGGTATTCAAGTTAGAAACTTGTACAAGTTGGATGCATGCACAGTATAGTGCAATAGTTATTTTGACATGCCGAAGAAGAAACCTTTGGATTCTTCATCCTCACTGTCAAATCATGCAAAAAAGAAGTTTTTTGTAGCTACATCCAATGGTCGTGCATTTTGGCAACCTAAGGGTGTTCATTCCATGAAAATGAAACTTCTTGCAAAGAAGACAATGCTATGACACCAAAAACTTGGTCACATCAATGAGAAGGGTCTTAGAACCCTGAAAAATTAGAGCCTTGTTGAAGGCCTTGATGATTGTAATCTCGATTTTGAATTTTGTGAATATTGTGTTTATGGAAAACAACACCATGTTTCTTTTTACTCTAGTACTCACAAGTCTTCTGAGGTTTTAGACTATGTTCATGCAGATGTATTTTTGTTGGCATATGATGTAAGTGGACATTACTTTTGGATTCTAGTGTTTTCATTGATGGCAACTGAAGTCACCTTTTTGGTCCGTAGTTATGCATTCAATTGCACTGGCAAAGGAAATGAAAATTGTGTGTTATTGACAGTGTTACTGACAAAACAGGGCGTCTGGTTTGATAGCTTCACCGAATCACCATTTTGGGTTGTGGATCAATTAAATTTTTTTTCAAGCATGTGGAACATATTATTATTGAATCTTGTAAAGTTTTTTTTGTGGCTATATGGTTGAGTAGGTCCAGTTGGACATCTTCTATCTATTTGCTTGATAAAGCCGACTCAGTGGTAATAATGTGTAGTGGATGTATAACGTTGAATTATTTTAATTATATTCAAGCTCGGATGTTTAATTATTGGTCCTAGCTATTGTTTAGCCAACTTTTTTGGATCCACATCAAAATTATCCATCGATTGGGCTGACTAGTGCAAATTTTATTAAGTTTTGTTGAAGCCGACCTGTGGCGATTGATTCCTTGTGAGCGGATATATTTAGATGATCGGTCATATCATTTGGATGGATGTAGAAGTTGTGTGTCTATATGTTGCGAATGTCTAAGTTGTATTTGAGCGATATCATGCACAGTTTCACTTGCATATAAAGATTTTGTGTGCAAACTTGAGTAGAACATAGCAGAAGTTCTTCATTAGTCATCAGGGCAGAAGTTCAACATCAGAGCTAAACCAAAACTATAATCAAGCATTGGTAGATGTTATTATCTCAATTCATTTTCTTTTGGATCTATTCCAAACTTTTGTAAGGGAAGTGAGCCCCATTTTGAGCAGTGAGCTCTAGGCAGTGAGCCTGAATGCAAGTGCATTCCCATTTTGTAATACTTCTTTTGAGTATACTCAAAATGTATTGTGGATTGGCCATCCATCATGGTTTTTCCCCTTACAAGGTTTCCACGTAAAAATCCTTGTGTTATGGTTGTGTGGTTTCTTGTTTTCTATTTTTGCATATTGATTATGATTAAATGTGTTAAGTTGATTAAAAGAAAGGATAAAAGAATTATTTTTTTGCAGAATACTGATTCACCCCCCTCTTAGTGTTACTTGTTTCCAACAGTTTGGTCCTATGAATGTTCCTTTGTTTACAGTAGAAGGGAATTCATTTATTTTCTTAGAAGTAAAGTTGAATTTTTATTCAGTTTAAGGAGCTTAAGGCCTTGGTAGAAAAACAAACTAATAGAAAGATTAAGTGTTTAAGGACTAATAATGGTGGTGAGTTTTGTTCAACAGAGTTTGACAAGTTCTGTAAAGAGAATGAGATTGAGAGACATAAGACAACTCCATACACCCCACAACAAAATGGAGTTGCAGAGAGGATGAACAAGACAGTGATGGAGAGGGCTAGGAGTATGTTGAGTGGTGTTGGGCTTGAGCAAAATTTTTTGGGTTGAAGTAGTAGCCACTGCATGTTATCTAGTCAACAAATCTCCTACATCGGTGCTTTTCAGAAAGACACCTATGGAGGTGTGGTTTGGTAAAAATATTTCAATGATACATATCTGAGTATTTGGTTACGAAGCTTATGATCATTTTCTGATTGAGAAGAGGTCTAATTTGGATAATAAGGTAGTTAATTTTATCTTCATCTACTATGGTATTCGTGTGAAGGGGTACAGGATTGGGGATCCAGAGGCTCAAAAGGTTCTCTATAGCAAAAGTGTAATTTTTAGAAGATGAAACCTTCTATTGTTGAGCTATAGCCAAAGAAAGGGGAGAAATAGGACAAGGAGGTAGTTCAAATTCCACCCACTCTGATGAAAGATGAACTACACACTCCTACTAGACCCGTTGATGAGGAGAACTTGAGTAGCTCTAAAAAATTTGAAGAAGAAGAAGAACCTCAACCTCAACAATTGAGGAGGTCTACACGAGTTAGGTAGCAACTAGAAAGGTTTGGTTATTCATTATTGGATTCCAGTTTCATTTTTGCTTTGATTGCTAACACTGATGAGCCGAAAACTGTTATAGAGGCTATGGGTATGAGTGATGCAAATTCTTGGATGAAAGACATGGATGAGGAGATGGCTACATTGAAGAAAAACAAGACTTGGAAACTGGTACCTTTTCCTATTGGACACAAACCTGTTGGTTGTAAATGGGTGTTCACAAAGTGTAGTCTTGATGGTAGTTTTGAGAAGCATAAGGCATGGTCGGTCACTAAGGGGTTTTCTCAAGTGGAGGGAATTGACTATGGTAAGATATTCTCTCCTGTTGTGAAGCTAACATCTATCTGATTCCTATTATCACTTATAGCAGTGTATGATTTGGAAGTGGAACAGATGGATGTGAAGACAACATTCCTTCATGGTGACTTGGAGGAAGAAATTTACTTGTCACAACTAGAGCACTTCGTTGAAAAAGGTAAAGAGAATTTGGTTTGCAAACTAAAGAAGTGTTTGTATGGTTTAAAATAGTCTCCTAGAATGTGGTACCAAAATTTCTAAATCTAACCATTTTGTGTATTATAACCTTATAATGGTTGCATTCTCATTATTGTTTTATATGTAGATGATATGTTGTTTATCAAGAATGGTAAAAGTATGATTTCAGATTTAAAGTTTCAGTTGTCAACATAGTTTGAGATGAAAGACCTTAGTGTAGCTAGGTATATTCTAGGGATGGAGATCAAGAGAGACTGAGCTAATAGAAAGCTTTGGCTAACCGAGAGCAAGTATGTGAATTTAGTGTTGGAGAGATTCAACATGGAAGATTGCAAACATTTGATTATTTTTGTGATGCAAGGAATGAAGCTTTTTGTGAATGATTGTCTAAAATCTCCTACTGAGATGGAGGACATGACCAGAGTACCATATGCTAGTGTTGTTGGAAATTTGATGTATGTTATAGTATGTACAAGACCAAACATTACCCAAGCAATGGGAGTCCTTAGTCATTTTATGGCTAATCTTGGATGGATACATTGGGATGCAATTAAGAGAGTGTTCAGATACTTATAGGGTACTTCTAAGTATTCCCTATATTTTCATGGATATCTTACTGAACCTCAACATTCTATGAGTATTCATGGATATGTGGATTCAGATTGGGCAAGTGACATTGATAGCAAAAGATCCACTAGTGGTTATGTGTTTATGATGTTTGGTGGTGCTATCAGTTGGATGAGTAAGTAGTAGACTGCAGTCACTTTATCCACACCAAAATTAGAGTACATGGTAGCTACTCATGCTTGTAAGGAATCCATTTGGATTAAGAGATTGTGTTATAATATTGGTTTAGATGCAAGACATTACTATTTGTTGCAATAGTTAGAGTGTCATTTTCCTGGAAAAGAATCCTACCTTCCATGCCAAAACAAAGCACATTGATGTTTAGTACCATTTTGTTCATGATATCGTAGAATATGGAAAGGTCAACTTGGAAAAGGTTGAGACTTTGATAAATGTTATAGATGTACTAACAAAACTAGTGAGCACAGAGAAGTTCAGATGGTGTTCCAATTCTATGGGCCTTGTGCCCGTAAGTACATGATTTCATATGACTCTCGACAGGTCTTTAACAAGTGGGAGAATGTTGGGATTAAGGTGTCTCAACCTTAGAGTCCTAAAATGATTAATTTTAATTTATTATTGTATTTATTTGTATTATTTAATTGCCTACAATTTCATGTCATCAATTGGGACCCACTGGCTTGGTGGAATCCTTGTTGGAGGTGACTAGATGACACATCATCATCCCAAGTGGAGGTAGTTGTCCCACTTTGGAATATTGGACTTATGATAAATTTTATGATGTGTCATAAGGCATTTGTGTGCATGGAGAAAGTTGACGCCCAAGTTGGGTTATGATAGGTTGTAAGAGAATCGGATATTCTTGGTCAGTTATGATAGATTCTCTTACAATTGTAAGTGTTGTAAGTATGGTAGGTTTTATGATAGATTCTATGACAATTGTAAGACATCTTTCATAGCCTATTATTAGCATATTTTGGGCACCCAAGCTTGAGGAGGAAGAATCAAATCTTATGATGGTTGTAAGAGGTGTAAGGGAATATTGTACATGTTTCCAAATCCTGTATGGCATGCGAGATTGTTCCATGTGGATTTGGATTCCAATCCTCTTCTAGATGCTTCTCTAAGCTTGCATCTCTCTATATATTGTATGCCTTGTATTGTAGAATGAATAGTTTATTTGCAAGTAACAAAGTGTTGCCAAATTGACTCCATAATAGGTGTTTATTTTGAAACACTTGTTGAAGAAGTTTTGTACTTGGAGCTACATTGTAATCTTTAGTTAATATAATACAAAAGTATTGTGCTTTTAGAGGGTGGGATTTTTTACCCAAAAGGGTTTTCCCCATGTATATCTAGTGTTGTTTGTTTATGTGTACTTGTCCTATCTCTTTATTTCTATGTGATTCTCTTTCAATAATTGTTTAAGGTGTTAGTAGAATTTTTTTTAACTCTCCCTTACCTAGATTAGTGTATAAAGTTGTTTCCACTCACTCAAATTCCTTTCAATAGGCACCTCGAGGTCAAACTTAAGAATCAATTTTGATAAAGAGGCCTTTGAGGAAGAAGAGGAAGTTGGTGTTGTTAAAGTAATCAAGATAATCACTTGATAATTAATTAATCCTTAATTATTAAGTCACTTATTACTTTATTCACTTAATCTAAACTTAGGAGTGATTTTTTATTCTTAGTTTGAACTATATTTAGGACAAGTTGTCTCATTGCATGAGATTATAACACTTGTCACTATCTTGTCAAATACTCATATAGGGTTTGTCTGTGCATGCTTTTATAAAGCTTACACACTCATTGTAATAATCAATTCACATGTATCCATTCAATACATAAGGCATATCAGATGTTCTTATGGATTCAATCTTTTCTCTTTTGGTTGCATAGAAAATTAGTTGCTTTGATCTTTCTTTTGTGATAGGATAATTAATTACAGGTGATTTCTAGGATTTGTGGGGTTTATTATCAACTCCAACATGGCATCAGAGCTCTAGATTTATAGCTTCCTATTTAAATTTTGAGAGATCCAGCCTTGAGGGAAAATCATCTAATCATAAGGTGAAACGATCATCACCGTTGCGTCCAGAATGACCGAAAACCTAAGGATTGCCTATCATTTCATCAAATTTAGGGTAGTTGAAAAAAGAAGCAATTTTTTTTAGCAGCAGCGACCGTTGCACAAAAATTTGTACAATTGTATGAATTTGTATAGTCATACGAATCTTGGTTTTTGTGCACAGGAATTCTCAAGTACAGGTTTTTCAATTTTTGGTTTTTGGTTTTTATCAAAAAAAAAGCAGAGAAAAATTCCCTACGCAATAGGGAATATTCCCTGCACACTCTATCCCGAGTGACAGTGGTTACATCAAGACCAGCCTCCACTTGCCAACAAGCTCCCCAAAGTGTTGGTGGACTCTCCACCATGGCAGCTATAAAAATTCTTAGTAACAATCAAAAAATACGATGAGAAAATTGGCACCAAAAGCAATGAAATCTTTAGAAGATTCCTTGAATATTTTGAACACTAAGCGAGAGAGAATATTCTAACCCAAGAAGGCATATACCGGCGACCTAATTTTTTTTGGTGGGGCATTTTTTTCCATTGACGACCAACAAGTCATCAAATTTAAGCTAGCAAGTTGCTAACGTCAATGTGATTTCACTATACAGAAAGGTCATCAACCCCTTCTAAACCCTAGTTTTCCCTAAAGCATTTTTTTTTTCTTTTTGGCATAACTTGGGCATACAATGTCAAAATCAAGCAAACAAGATATCATCGAAAAGATATTTCCAAGTACTTTCTAGTGGTGCAAGTCTTATTATCAGATTTTGAAGCTAATTCCCATTATTCTTAGTCAAAGTTAGATCTTCATTTTGTACTTCCAAGCTCATAACTTTTTTCCTATATCTCCAATTTTCACGATTCAAGTGACATTAGAAAGGTATTTTAGAGCTCTTCAAATCTATTCATGCACTTTTTCCAGAATTTTCCCCAGGTACATTTTATTCAGTATTTTGTGTCTTCACATTCTACTTCATTACTTGGATGTCTTAGCACCTAGAAAGGATCTATTTGTGTGAGATGACATATTTTGATCTGCTTTATCAGTACTGAGGTTGTTTGTCTCTAATTTTTTCATTTGAGTATCATGGGTTTTTTTGTTCATCCTTTTGTGATCAACTTGGATAAGGATAACTATGAGTCTTGGCGAAATGAAATCCTCACACATGTCAAGTGGCTTGATATTTTTCCTTATTTATATGGACTCATACCTGCACCAGACACACTAGGGAGTTTATTAGCATGGGGTATCATCGATAATCATATTGTAGGGGTTATATGTTATAGTCTTGACCTTGACACTATGTATGTTGTATCAAACATTGAATGTCCCCACATACGTTAGACACAACTTTGGGAGATTCGTGGAGACCCTCAAATCTCTCCATACTGTAGATTGTCTCATCCCTCTTACAGATGTAGATTTCATACCATTTAATGATGATACTTTAGAGGAGCTTAAGTATATCACAGGTCTTGCATGTTCTGATGGTTTAGAGACTTTTCTTCATGTTCCCACTCTTCATATCGAGACTACATCATCATCATCTTATGTTGTTCTTGATCATCTTGGCATCGCCACATCATTGGCCCCTATTAATTCAATGTAGCAGGACATCATACATCTTCCAGAGATAGCTACTTGGGATTCATATCTAGCAAACATATCATCCTTGTTTATAGAGTCTCATATTGCAGATATATAGGATTAATTTGAGCACCTTCATCTCCTAGATATGAATGTTGTTAGCCCACCATCTTCATTGCCTTTGCAGCTTGTTCTATATCAATCTTCACAAGATCTTGGATTGACATCATCACTTTCTAACATATGGACATGTGAGCACTTTTTAGAGGCACACATCATTTGGATTTGGATTCCGACATCACCCATTATTTTAGATTGGCTTCTCCAATCACTATTAGATCTATTTATTCCTAAGGGGAGAAATGGTGTTTGCAGGTAGTGGATCATATTCTCTCTTCAAGCATTCATTATTGAAACGAGAGCTCTTTCTTTGTGGGGGAATTCATATCCTCTTTTTCTCTCTCCTATTGAGGGGACACATATTTACATATTGTAATTTCATAATAGAATCAATCCTTGTGGGGTCACATTGAGTCCTATCCTTTTTTCATAGTTAGTGTAATCATTTCTTTTTCTCTTTTGGAGAGGAGTTTTTCCCATGTGATTTTCTCCTTTTCTCTAGTTATGAGAGATTTCATTTTTTTGTACATGGGTACCTCATCATGACTTGTATCTGGGACCCATCCATGCATCCATCATTGCATTCTACATAAGGTTTTCATAGCTTCTCCCTAAGTTGATCTTAAGGGGGGTGTTAGAGTAATCAGGGTAATCACTTGATAATTAATTAATCATTAATTAATTATTAAGTCCCTTATTACTTTATTCACTTAAGCTAAACTTACGAGTATTTTTTTATTCTTATTTTGAACTAAATTTAGGACAAGTTATCTCATTGCATGAGATTAGAACACTTTTCACTATCTTTTCAAATTCTCATATAGGGTTTGCTTGTGCACGATTTTATAAAGCTTGCACATTCATTGAAATAATCAATTCACATGTATTTATTCAATACATAAAGCATATCACATGTTCTTGTGGATTCAATATTTTCTCTTTTGGTTTTTGTAGAGGAGGGGGACAAAGCACACCAAGGCTCCAGGTCATGGAGATCCAAGAGTGAAGGGTTGCCCTAATCTACCTCAACCGCACAAGTATTTAGCTCAAGAATAGAGAATGAAGAGCACTCTCAAGTGATTTTGTCACTCTACTAACCCAGGAGGTTGAATGGAGCTAAACGAGCAAGTTTTTGGAACCTGAACCATACCTCAAATAGCCCTCTTCCCAAGGATAGCAACACGGGTCAGGGATGACAACATGACACACTCGCATCTTTGTAGTTCACTGGCATTCGTATGACTAGAAAGTATAAAAGTATAGTACAAATCACAAAAATCAACTAACAATCTAGAAAATAGAGTTTAAAGTGCTAACTAAGATGATAACTAACAAAATAACTAAAACAATTAGAAAGATAGTGTAGAAATGACAAAGGAAATGTGATGAAGATTAACTCACGAGGAGTCTAGTTCACTAGCAAGCTCCACACGAACGTGTACCTACGCACAACCAAGAGAGAAAAATTTTGGGGCTATATAGGGGTTTTTCACAGTCAAACCCTCACTTTGGTGTTTCCACCTCCATGGATAGCTAGATAAAGAGATAGGAAATATGATAAAGAGAGTAATAGAAAAGGTATTGAAAGATAGCAATAACACTATTCTACATAAACCATGTGACAATATTATGAAAATGGAGAAATGAAACAATATCACCTTCTTAATCAAGGTGCCCTCAAGCACGTAGAGGATGATGCAAGCTTGGTAAGGTCTACGCTACCACAACAATGAAGATGTAATCCCGCATGACACCAAGTCATCGCTCCAAGGGTGGCAAGAGTGCAACAAGAAGTGGAGAAGATGTGTAGGAGCTCAAGAATTTTTAAGCAAGATCAAACCAGCATGAAGAAAATGTGAAGATAGCATGAGAATGAAAGATAGTCATTTGAAGAAGATTGAGGAGGGAAAGAGTTGTTCTCAGGTTAGTTGGAAGGTGCAGAGGCATTACGCTTCGTCGCCAATGGAGAATGTAACATCTCTACAGATTCTAGAGGTAGGAATCTATCAGGGACAGTAGCGCACCACACAAATGTCTGTGTGTCGCGTGCACGTCCCCAACAAAAATTGCCCCATTGACACAAAATACAAGTGCCAAGTGGATGAATTGTAAAGAGGTGATGTGGAATTACTTAGTCAAGTTTGATTTTTCTAAAGTAGAGGGTGTAAAAGGGAAATTTGCAAGAGGGGTGCAAATTCACTCCTATATAGTTGCATAGCAAATCAGTTGCTTTGATCTTTCTTTGGTGATAGGATAATTAATTGCAGGTGATTTCTAAGATTTGTGAGGTTTATTATCAACTCCAACATGGTATCAGTGCTCTAGATCTGTAGCTTCTTATTTAAATTTTGAGAGATCCAGCCTTGAGGGAAAAATCAGCTCATCTTAAGGAAAAATGGGCATCACCGTTGCATCCAAAATGACTGAAACCTAAGGATCGCCTGTCATTTTGTTGAATTCAGTGTAGTTTTAAAAAAAAAAAATAGTAGCAAAGACTGTTGCACAAAAATCTGTACAACCATATGGATTTTTACTATCGTACGGATCTTGGTTTATGTGTACAGACATTCTCAAGTACAAGTTTTTCAAATTTTTTATTTCTAGTTTTTATAAATTTGCTTCCAATTTTTTTTTTATCAAAAAAATTAACAAAAAAAGCAAAGCAAAAACAAAAAGCAAAAATAAATTCCCTACACACTTTGTCCCGGGCGATAGTGGTCACATCAAGACCACTAGCGACCTCCACTTGCTAGCGGGCTCCCCAAAGCATTGACGGACACTCCACCATGGTAGCTGGAAAAAGTCCCAGTAGCAATCAAAAAATACAATGGGAAAATTGACACAAAAAGTGGTAGAATATATAAAATATTCCTTCAATTATTTCTCATAATAAGTGAGAGAGAATATTCTAACCCAAGAAGGCATATACCGGCAACTTAATTTTTTTCCCAGTGGGGCATTACTTTTCGTTGATGACCAGTAAGCTGTCAAATTTAAGCTAGCAAGTTGCTAACGTCAGTGTGACATCACTATATAGACAGGTCATCAACCCCCTTCTAAACCTTAGTTTTCCCTAAAGCAACTATTTTTTCTTTTTGGCATAACTTGGGCATACGGTGTCAAAATTGGGCAAATGAGATATCATCGGAAAGATGGTTTTGAGTAATTTCTAGTGGTGCAAGTCTCATTATCATATTTTTTTTGGTTCCTTTTATTCTCATTCAAATTTAGATCTTCATTTTGCGCTTTTGAGATCATAAATTTTTTCCTGTATCTCCAATTTTCACTATTCAAGTGGCATTGGAAAGGTATTTCAAAGCTCTTCAGATCTATTCATGCACTTTTTCTAGAATCTGCCCCAAGTATATTTTATTAAATATTTTATGTTTTCACATTTTGCTTCATTACTTGGATGTCTTGGCACCTAGAAAGGATCTATTTGCATGAGATGACATATTTTGATCTGCTTTATTAGTACTAAGAATGTTAGTCTCTGATTTTTTTATTTAAGTGAGTATCATGGGTTTTTTTGTTCATCCTTTTGTGATCAACTTGGATAAGGATAACTATGAGTCTTGGCGAAATGACATCCTCACACATGTCAGGTGGCTTGATATTTTTCCTTATCTATATGGACTCATACATACACCAGACATACCAGGGAGTTTATCAGCATGGGGTATCATCAGCAATCATATTGTAGGGGTTATATGTTCTAGTCTTGATCTTGACACTATGTATGTTGTATCAGATATTGAATGTCCCCACATACTTTGGACATGACTTTGGGAGATCTATGGAGACCCTCAAATCTCTCCATATTGCATATTGTCTCATCCCTCTTACAAATGAAAATTTCATACCCTTTGATGACGATACTTTAGAGGAGCTTGAGTATATTACAAGTCTTGCATGTTTTGATGGTTTAGAGACTTTTCTTCATGTTCCCACTCTTTAGATCAAGACTAAATCATCATCATCTTCTATTGTTCCTAATTTCCTTGGCATCACCACATATTTGGCCCCTATTAATTTAGTGCAACATGACATCATACATCTTCCAGAGATAGCTACTTGGGATTCATATCTAGTAGACATATCATCCTTGTTTATAGAGTCTCAGATTGTAGGTCTGGAGGATTACTCTGAAAACATTCATCTCCTCTTTGTTGATAGCCACATCAATATTGTTGGCCCACCATCTCCATTGCCTTTGCAACTTGTTCTATACTAGTCTTCATAGGATCTTGGATCAACATCATCACTTTCTGACATATGGACACGTGAGCACTTTTCAGAGGCACACATCATTTGGATTTAGATTCTAAAATCACCCATTCTTTTAGATTGGATTCTCCAATCACTAGTGGATATATTTCTTCCTAAGGGAAGAAATGTTGTTTACAGGCAATGGATCATATTCTGTCTTCAGGCATTCATTATTGGAATGAGAGATCTTTCTTTGTGGGGGGAATTCATATCCTCTTTTTCTCTCTCCTATCGATGGGACACATATCATGATAGAATAAATCCTTGGGGGATCACATTGAGTTCTCCTTCTATCCTTTTTTCATAGTTAGTTCAATTATTTCTTTTTCTCTTTTAGAGAGGATTTTTTTCCCGTGTGGTTTTCTCTGTTTCTCCAGTTATGAGAGATTTCAGTTTTTTGTACATGGGTATCTTATCAAGACTTGTATCTGAGACCCATCCATGCATCCATCATTACATTCTACATAAGGGTTTTATAGCTTCTCCCTAAGTTTATCTTAAATGGGGTGTTAAAGTAATCAAGATAATCACTTGATAATTAATTAATTATTACGTCCCTTCTTACTTTATTCACTTAAGCTAAACTTAGGAGTTCACTTTTATTATTAGTTTGAAATAAATTTAGGATAATTTGTCTCATTGCATGAGATTAGAACACTTGTCACTATCTTGTCAAATCCTCATCTAGGGTTTGCCTGTGCATGCTTTTATAAAGCTTGCACATTCTTTGTAATAATCAATTCACATGTATTCATTCAATACATAAGGCATATCAAATGTTCTTGTGGATTCAATATTTTTATCTCTTGGTTGCATAGCAAATCGGTTGCTTTGATCTTTCTTTTGTGATAGGATAATCAATTGCAGGTGATTTCTAGGAGCTATGTGGTTCATTATCAACTACAATAGGTGTTGTCTCAAGAGTCAAACTCCAAGGAATAAGGAAAGGAGATGGTAGTACCAACATCAATGTATTTGTGACATCTTCATCCACATTGGTTGCTTAGGTACACATTATTTCTCATTCTTCCTCTCCTATCTATATTTTTACTCCCATAGTCCTATCAAGTTACCTTGGTCTACCTTCCAACCTTAATAATTTGTCTCCCATGAGTGTATAGTCCCGCTTGTTTCCTTTGTGATTCCTTCACCTATCTCAAGATCAATGATTAAATCCATTCTGTCATTTTAATTATTTTAGTATAACTTGTCCCTTATTCAATTCGTCAATAATCACCTCTCGCCTCAAAAATTATTCAATTTACCACCTTTCTCTTCATCCATGCTCATAGTCAATTCACCTATGCCCCTAGAGTAGTGCTTTCCTCTCTGTGAAAATAGGTCATGTTCCCTTATGCTCTACCAAAACACACTCAATTTCCAAGAGAATTCATTTAATCTCCTTTGGTTTTTCATTGATATATGATACCAACAAAGAAAGCTTATGATAATAAAATGAAGAACTTGAGATAAGAAGTATGAATCCCTTACAAATGTATGAGTTCAATGCATGACCCTGCATGGTAGACACTCATGATCACTCATATGACACCAAATATAGGCAAAGTACATGGTATGATGTGCTCCAATACTTATTCAATGCATATGGTGGGTATGAACCTAGAATAAGTGTATTTAGAAGATACCTGACGGAGTTGATGGTAAATACCAAGAGGTGATTGCTACAAAATTCTTAAAGCTCAACAAGAAGATTGAAAAAAGAGATGTCAAACTTAAAAGCACATGAGATAATGTGATTTATCTCCAAGCATAAATAAAGGCATGAGAGTAGGAAATCACAAAGCTCAACAAGGAAGTCATGGTTATTATCATCGTAGAAAAATTACATGTAGAATAATCTGAATAAATCATTTTGCAGTCCAAGTTAGATAAGTTAAAACTCACTTTGGAGGGGCACCTCTAAAATTTACAAAATGAAAAAAAAGTATGAAAATTCTAGAGTTTTTGAAGATCCTCTTAGAGTTTTTGATCTAATATATGAAGGAGCCATGCGGTAGCATCTCACAACATATAAATGTTGTTAATTTGGCAACTTTATATTGTTGTGCCATTAGGTGGAGTACGAGTTGGTGTTAATGGTGGGTCCCAATAACTTTTGTGAAGCTCAAATAGAAAAAAGGTGGTCGATGTCACAAATGTTATGTGGTGCCATCAAGTTTTGAGGTTGTTAGTTTGACAGGTTTTGGGTATTGTGCTATTGGTCAAAAAGCATTGAGATGTCAAGGGTGGGTACCTCCTTTCTAATTACACTAAAGAAGAGCCAAAATAAAGTGAAACTATTGATCATTTTCTTAAATCAACAACTTTATATTGTTGTGTCATTGGTTCTAGAATTAAAGTCATCTCTTTAAGTGGGTTTTCCAGTAAGATAAATATTTGTGCTTCAAGAAATTAGATAGATCTAATACCTCTTTTTTTGTGCTATTGGTAAAAAAAAATTAAGGTACAACATTCCTAAACTTTTTTCAAATCTTTTAGCCATCTAATCTTTTGACTACCAATTTAAAAAGGTATCCACCAAATAAATGAGCATGTCAATGATTCTTCAATATTTTTCCAAATCAACTTTGCTAGTTTAGACTCACTCGAGTAAAATCATGACATGCTTAACTCTAGTACAAGAGCACACAGTGATGGTTTTTTAGTTTCTTATCATGTATAAATAGAGTGATGCTTTGAATCTTGAGGGAGAAGAGTTTTATAATAGTATTTGTGTAAGGGGGAAATCGATAAGCATAAGGAAATCAAACATGAATGAATTAAAAAAGATTTAATTCAAAGAAAGATTAAGATTCATACCCATTACTCATGAAATGAACAATACAAATTTCTTAATTCAATGAAATTAAGCAATGTTTATCATAACGAAGAACAAACAAAGAATTCACTACGCTATATTGTTACCCATCTCATGTCGAAGTGTATCCACAACAACGTTGAATTTTGTTGTATCGATGTGAAGCCTCCATTATGCGCTTGCAAAAGCTTCAATGTGGTGTGATGGTAATTGATCGAAGATGTGTGCAAAATCTTGTGAGAAATCAATTGTCAATTCGACATTACTTCATTGCACAAAAAATGTCAATTCTCCGATCCTTTTTTAGGATGAAGAGGATTGTTATATATATTTTACAATTTGAGATGGATGATCAGGATTGCATAGTAAAATATCATGATCAATGGTTCAAAACCGTTGAGAGGAATTAGATTGCTCAGTTAGCTTCTATGATTGAATTGATTAAGGATGTTAATTGAATCAATTAGAGGAAATAGATTGCCTAATCTAGGGAATTGAGGAAATCATGTTGAGCTTTCAGTGGGATTGAGGAATAGATGGATTAGTTAGGAAATAGATGAATCAGTCAATCAATCAAAGTGAATAATCGATGGTCATAATTTGCTCAATCATAAAAGTGGGTAAGGGTAATTAATTAATTGAATTAATTAATTAAGCCTTTTTGAGTTGAAAGTGCAAGTCATGTTTTACTTTCACAAACAAAGATGCATTTGTTTGTTTTGACCTTTTTGAATGATATTTGAATAATTTATTTAATTATTCAAGTTTAGGGGAAATTGATTTAATTAAACTATTAAGTATTAATAATTTAATTGACTTAGGGGAATAGGGTAAATTAGTTACATAATTAAATAATTGACATTATTTAATTAACCAGGAGGAATAAAGTTAGATTAGGACTTTATTAAATAAATGAAATTTATTTAATTAGTCGAAAATGATGAAAAATAGTGAATTAATTAAATAATGTAATATTATTCAATTAATAGAGGAAGTTGTTGGTATTGGCATGGTGTGATGGTTTATAGGTGGCATTGTTGTTCGTGCCACCAAGGTTCAAACCCCATTGGGGTGTTATTGTTGAATGGTTGTATCTGGTTCATAGCTTTAGTCAAAAGCATTTACCCCTTGAATAATAATTAAAAAAAAAAATTAATAGAGTTAGGGTTTTTTATGCAAATGATGTGAAATGCAATGATATTAAATGATAATGATGTCGATGATGAGAAAATGTCATTCAGGATGTGTGATAAGTGTTATGTCATTTTTACATGTCCACATTTTTCCCCTCTTTAAGACAAAGTATTGGTTGCTTTATTTCAAAGAATTTGATGTTAAGATCAAGATTTGAAAAAAATTATATGCCCCGACGGTCACTAGAATGATGGTAGGATGTTGGACTGCCCCCTCGAGAGGTTGGCCGAAAAAATCATTTTTTGAGTCAAGCTCATGACAATGTTTTATTTCAATTCAGATGCATAAAGGACAAAAAATTAAGCTTATAGGACCCTTGTTGATAGTTTATATGTTCCCAGGAGCTCCTAATTCAACCTAGGAGGGTTTCCTAGGTAAAAAATTAAGGTTTAGGGGGTGAAAATAGGTAATTAGGGTTTAATTTACCTTATTTGCATTCTTATCCTTTAGTAATTTCTTGCCTCTAGATTTCATGATTTTGCGATTGCCGATGAGCTATTGCGAGGATTCAAGGAGCCCCACATTGCGCAGATGTGATTCGTGAGTTTGGGAGGCCTGCTAGCATTGGTGCACCGATGTACCCTTTCCTTTCCGTTTTCATCTTTCCATTTTTTAGTAATTAATGCATGAAGTATTTTTAGTCGTTAGCAGTAATTTTATGATTTTTATGCTTTTGCATCGTTTCTGCCACTTTTGTAGTTTCTAACTATGTCACTTTTGCATTTTTCAACTGCCTTTGATTTATCTATTCACTATTGCTCTATATGTTCACCTTCATTTTTGCCTTTGTTTAGAATGTTTGCTTTTAACTTTCTTGGTTTGAAATGGCCACCATTATGAAATTTGTTCACTTTTGAGAAATATGTTTGCATTTTCCATTTTTACTACTTTTGGATTTCTTTATCACTTTTGACAAAAATAGGTCCGCTTTTGACTGCTTTTGCTATTTTTGGAAGTTTGAGCCAATTTGTTTACAATCTTAGGTTCATTTCGTATTTTCGTAGCAAATTCTTAACGTCATGGGTGGAATGTTTGTAGTCGGGTCTCAAACTACTTTACTCGAGAGAGTGACAGCAGCGTGAGTTGTTTGACTTGATCATAAGGTTCCACGAGCTTGAGCGGGATATCCTAGATGTCATTGGACTTCAACACATTTGCTATATGTCGATGATTAGATGCCGCAAAGAAATTATGACCACCCTCATGGAGAGATGGAACTTTGATTCATCATCTTTTCACTTATCGACTGGTGAGGCCTCCATCATCTTAGAGGATGTAAGTGTTGGTTCTTTTTCCAATAGAACCTTGAAATCCTCTAGAGGGCAGCCAACCCTTATGCTCAAGAATATTCAAAGTTAGTGGCCAACAAATGGGAGATTATGTAACCTTTTCTCCCCTGCACTTTGGGCTCTACGAAACACTGGAGGGTGATCCCAACAATGTATTTATAAATATCGATGTGTCTAGGCATCAAACACAAAGTAAACAGATGATTCTCCTTCAATTGTTTAAAAGACACAATACCCTAAAGGTTTGGCTGACCTTTCTAGTAGTGTCTAACTTAAACATGAGAAATATTATGCATTAAATTCCACACACCCACAATAAGATTTATAAGTAAATTGATTTTAATTTTGTGGTCGACTGTTGAATTGGTCATCACAATTGCATTATAATTACCCTACTTAAGCCAATGCCATATCCTTGGAACGAAGTCAATTCTAATACCCACGTGATTTGACAACAATTTTCATACATGATAATACCTGTAGCCTTGAAAACACTACATTGTAGTATTCCCACTTAACATCTCAACCATTCACTTCTTACTAGCATCCTCATACATGACTCATTACAAACCTACATTTATACTCAAGCATTTACATCCATTCATTGAATTAATGATCAAGAATAGATCAGTACATCCATTGGAAATCATCAAAGACAAATAAGATAACCCTTGATTATATTATTCATAGTTTGTAGAACTAGTACATAGGAGAGTAAACTATAGAGACTTTATAATACTTTGTTATATATATTATCCTATCATTATTGGAGAACCATGTACCTATTGACAAAATTCATCCCTAAAACATACTACCAAAAATTTTAGTGTTCTTTTCTATTTCTATATGACCCCTTCAAAAATATAACTACCAACTGACCTCCTTTTCAATCAGTCCTGAAATACCTTTTATAAAATAAGGGGGCAACAAGCATTGGGCCGAATTACACATTACATTTCACTTTCATTTCAAAACTAATTTCACCTTAATGTGAGATATTCCCTAGACAGTTATAAGCAATCATTTGCAGGACAGGGGGAAAGCAAAAAGCAAAATTCCAAAAACCGTTAGTTGGAGAAGACCCACCTGCCTTCCAAAAGGCATTGTTGTCACAACATCAAAACTTACACCTCCACACCAAACCCAAAAAATTCATCATCAATACCAAGGAATGAACTAACAGACCAACCAAAAGGAACCAAGCCAGCACAAAGGACCAAAAACCAAGCGCTAGTTCAAAAAGAAAACAAGGTGCTACCTTGCTTTGTCAGCAGCAGAGTAAGTACACCTACTTGGTGTCCTTATTGAAATTGGGGAGGCTACCACCACCTCATCATCTAAGTCTGCCAAATCAATCACGACCATAAGATACTGGCGGTACTCTAAATCCGTTTCAGTCTCACTATCTGAGGGATCATCTAAAACTTCAATGGGAGAATGATGCTTGCCCAGATAAGCTAAATGGTATTTATTCTCCCTCACTGCCTCCCTCTTAGGCCTATTAGATTTCTTCCTTTTACATTTAACCAATTCCTCCAAAACAATTATGCTTCCCAGATGATAGGCACACTTGACAATGTTCTGCATAGATTTCTTACCAACTTTTGTTTTCTTCCTTGGAGTTACAAGAACTTTGGGCATATCTTTCTCATTCTTGGGAATTCCCTCTTAAGACTCAAGGAGACTAAGTCTCTTGGACCTTTGAACTGGGCTGATAGACACACTTGGATTAAACTCATTTTCACAATGATCAGGATGAGAACAAGGCTCGGGGAAAAGTTTATCACAATACCTCTACAACCTTTTACCAAAGAAACTCTTTGCCAACCTTCTCACAAAATTGAGCTCAATTTTCAACAAACTGTGAGGAAAATATGGCTATTGGTCCTCATTATATTGAGCTATATAAGCATGCCAACCATTAACACCCAAGGAAAACTTATGCAAGTGAGCTGACAATCAACAACTTTGATTTTTGAATCTTAATCATCGATCACACATTTAGAAAAATCAACGGATAATCAATCAGAACGATTAATTATGACAATGTTAATTGCATGCACTTGATGCCTTTCCCTAATTAGAAAAACCCAAGTGGATATATACCCACCATGTCTACATATTTAATCACATACTTAGCATTTAATAAAACCTGTCGTGTTATATTTACCTGCTTGCACGTGGGAATTAATTTACTTGCAATTTATCACAACAAGACAATGGGGAGCAATCTTGATTTGATCTTAGAATATCAGCTCGTACTTTGCCTTAGTTCAATTTCACCTTCCCACATATGCCAGCATTTGACAGAATTGATGGCTACAATCAAAAGCATTTCACAAATCTCAAACACATGCCAAAAGAAACTAGTTCTAATATGGCACCTGTTTTAATCTTAGTGTCATCTCAGCCAAATTTTTAGCAACACTTTATCTCCACTAATGTCCATCTGAGCCCTTAAAGTATTCCACGTGGCAATTGCTCGCTCGCCCACTAAGGAACGAGAGGTACAAGTGGGTCTGCCACGGGATGGCGGGGAGCAGTCAGGATTGACCCACGTCAACTGCCATCAATTGTTGATCTATTTTCTTATAAAGCATTCACCATCTCCAAAGCCTGACATGTCTCTCCAAAAAGCAAAAGGTGTCCTCTCGCCTACTAGCTCGTGTGATTACCTCACCTTAATACATAGAACAGACGAGCGCACGGGGAACAACCCAGATGAAGACACATGCTATGACATTAGTTGTTGATCTTTCTTAAAGCTCTGCCTGTTGACCGCTTGGAAGAGATGGACCCACTACCAGACATGACACGCGAAAACTACCCGCCAACCCATTTGATTATTTTAATGAAGAATGAAATGGAGCAGGTGTGCAAGGAGTGGCCAAGATGTAGCCACACCATTCAATTTACCACCGTTGGTCTCCTTTTAATATCACCTACAATCCCTATCAAAGAAACCAGGCCCACCAACGCACAATACACATGACTTATGCCCGATAGCCCATTAGAATAAAATAATTGGCAATAAAAAATCTCGGGCATGCGAGGAACAATGGTGGTTTGTTCGTGATGATCGAACGGTAATCATAGAACTTAAAAATTTGCACATGCAACAAATGTTAGTCTTAAAAAGGGGGCCATTACTAGGTAGATGACGGTTGGGGACATGAAGATAAGGGTTAAGACCCTAGGCAATATTAAAACATAATCATAGACTTAGGTAAATTTTCATAAAGGATTGCATTTTAAAATGACCACAGACATTGACTGGTATCATTAGGATTTAGGGGCCGGTAAAAGAATGAAATTGATAGCACGAGTCATAACTTAGATAATTGGGAACTTGCATTAGAAGGTCAACAAAAAAATAGAACACTATTTAGAATTTTCAGATTCAGAGGTTAATCTAGAAGGGTTTTGACAACATAAACCCTTAAACAACAATGGGGAATATAACCCTAAGCTTGAAAACATGGGTCTAAGCCAAATATTTCAAGATTTTTGAATGGAACCAAATAATTTTTTTGAGGAGTTCCATCAGTATGGAGGATTCTTCATGTTCTGATTCATGGAGATCTTGTGACCTATTCTATATGGCAGGGTGCCCATGCTATGCAGCAAGTTCTCAAGGTCAAGCGTCTTCAAGTTGTGGAGTCAGAGATAGACCTATCTCCTTTCGTTGGCAGTGCAGATCCTGTTTCATTAGTTTTATGTGCTTTGGTCTCAGGGCTCGTCGTTCTTGATCGACAAGGTCGACAATTCCCAGTTGGTTGGGGTATATGTATTAAGCAGATTTTTGTGCATGTCACTAGGTATGCATGGGGCCCATGTCTCCTTGCACATCTTTACAGAGATATGCACGAGATTGCCTATCATGGAGGAAATTCCATTTTTATTGGTGTCACCTTATTGCATGTGTGGGCTTGGGAGCATATCCCAGTTACTAAACATGATGATATCCTATATCAGGATCCAAAGGATCCGTACTCTTACAAATATGGCAATTTTCTACATTACACTTGGCTTGGTCAACTTTCTTACTGGCATCATGTGATTGATGATATGCTTGGTTTCATTTGGAGGCCATGGTTGGATTGTGATGTGTGGCACGATGACCAAGAGTAGCTTCCATTCTACAAACATACACAGTGGTTGATTAGTCGTGTTCATGCTTTGCTTGCAAGATATTTTCCTGATAGAGTTCTTCATCAGTTCGGAGAGAGGCAGATCTGCTTCGCTGACGACTACCAGGCTCACTTCGAGAGGAATACTCAAGAGGTCAGGGTGTGGGGATTATAGGCTGATCATAACACAATTTTTGCAGAGTTTAGAGCACTTTCCCAATTTGGATGCGGGTAGCCTATAGGACCAACAAATGTAAGGACGACACTTGATTATGATCAGTAGTGGGCTCATTAGATTCCTCTTTGGTTCACAGATCCTGCTAGTGTTGTGTCGATTGTTGGGAGAGTAGGTATTACTGATTGCTATGGTGAGGGACAACGACTTAGGATTGATGTTGAGCAGCTTGATAAATCAAGACAAGATGGGCAGTAGGATGATCCTATGCAACAGGATCAAGCTCAGGGTTCTCCTTCTCCACCTGGGGATGTAGTGGCGGTAGTGTAGATTGTATAGTTGATAGTGCCCCATGATGTAGATATTTTTAGGAGACAGGCTATAGAGGCATAGGTTGTGACTTTGACTGCGGAGTGAGATTTTGTGAGATAGGAGAGGGATGTAGCTCGACAGGAGCTAGCGACAGAGAGGCATCTTAGATTTTCTGGAGAGATTTCTTTGGCCATGTTGATTCCAATGGCTCAACGTTAGGCTGAGTGAGAGCAACTAGTTCAAAGGGTTACTTATTACTAGACACTCTACGAGGCTTTCATATCTAGAGCCCAGCGACAACCTCATTTCGAAGAGCCGAAAACAACTACAGGTGTAGAGTCAAGTGGGAATTTAGTTAGATGGTCTCCAGTCATGCCTCAACCATCCCCCCATCATAGTGAGCATCAGTTGAGATCTCCACCTCAAGACAACCAGTAGGGATAAGTTGTTTTTGATCTTTATGATGTATTTTATATCAAAGACTTTGTAGACATGTTTTGTATATACATTCATCAACCTAGTTAAGGCCTCATATATATGTATTATGTTTTTCTATATTATGATATCACACATGCTATTTGATGATGTACCTAACATTCTCATTTTTGATGATATATGTGAGATATGCCATGGTTTGATGCGGCTTTATTATGTGTTATGTGATGATTATGGATGATGATATATGCATGTTCATATTTTTTGTACTTTTCTGATGTATGCATATGATGTGGATGGGTGAATGATTTATATATCTATGTGATGAATGATGATTTATTATGTATATTATTGATGTTGATGGATGATGATATCTTATATATGAGATGTATGATGTTTTTATTGCTTTACTATGGTTGTGATATGTATTGATAAAATTGTGGATGTAGAATGGATGTGGTACTAATGATATTTTGATGTAGGACGAAGCTGTGAGTTAGAAAAAATGTTGGATGATTTAGAGATGGATAAAAAATTTGATGATGTTAGTTATTGATGAGTTTTACTTTTACTTGCATGGAGGCTTCATATCTTTAGCAATCCTTTTGATGTAGCAAATAGACACGATGCACCGGGGTACTAATAACCAAGGTGGCTTTGTATCCATTATGTGGACTTTGATTCGGCACACAAAGAATATTCTTGCTCATACCAGACATACGAAAACTTTGTTAGAGTATATGGTTGAGTTGTGTTAAAAAAATTTGGACCAGTTACATAGAGAGGTATGAAATACCTAACATGCAACTATTACACAAACTGTCTCAAAAAAACTTCCATACACAAAACAAAGCAAGTATTCGCCATGGTAGTATCACAAAAACAACTTACAAATAGAAATAACATAAATCAACAGTTAATGCAATCATTCCTTCTCTAAATTCTTATGGACATCCTTGAGAGATCCTGGGAAAGTGGTATTACAATAAATAAAAAAGATAAGACTATAAAAAGATAAACAATGTTGCAGTATCACTTTCCATAGTTGTTGTTAATGTTTCATGATGAAATCCTTTGATGATGTCTATTGTAGGAATGTTTTATTCGTTAAGACTCATGTTTAGGATTGTTGATATGATTTTCAAGTGGGTATGGTAGTTTATACTTAGGCATTGTTTTCACTTGATAGTTTTCTAATCGTTTCAATCTTCTCTTTGGAATTTTTTATTTTGATTTTGATTCTGTTTGTTGTTTGCGTTGGCAAAGGGTGGAGGTGACGATTTGTTTATTATGGATGAAAAGTTTATTCCGGATTGTTGAAAACGGGGGTAGGACCTTTTTGGTTTTTCTAAATTTATTTAATGTTGTTTTTATTGTTTTTAGGGGACTAACCTAGGGCCTTAGGGGCTCATCAAAGATAAGCCTTGCCTACGTTATCCATGCAGAGGCTCGTAGTTTGCTTGGTTTGATAAGAACATGTTTTTGACTTTTTTTTTTGTTTTGTGATTATTTTTGGGTATTTTGAATTTTTCGACTAAGTTAAAAGAAAGCATGATAGATACCTCAAGGGATTGACCTAAGGCCTTAAGGGTCGATAAGCCTTGCCTATGTTATACACGTAGAGACCATGTAGTTCCACTTGGTGCCGACTCAAAGCATAACATGTTTTTGGGATTTTGATGTTTTTGACTTTGTTTTGTTTTTATTTATTTTTTGGATGTTTTTTATTTTGTATTTTTTTTTATTGTGATGGGATGTATAAGGATCCAATCTGCTACCAGTTTTAGGAAGTTGCCCCTAGTTTGAAATAGTATTATCTTCATTTAGGGGAGACAAATTTTAATGGGTAGCAAAGTTCGACACCTGATCAATCATTGAGCCATGGTTGGTTACACGTTTATTATGGGATGAATGGGTGGATGCTTTTAAAATAGTGTTGATAGATAAAAATGCAAATCTTATTCAAACGTAGTGCCTATTTTCCAGGTTTTCACTATGGTACCTGTTCTAGAAGAGCCACAAAGTGGTTTTCACTTAAAGAACATTTTATTTCTCTTTACTATTTTTCTTGCTTTTTTATCTATTTCACTGGGATACTCTGATGTGTCCAAGTATAGAAATTTTTAAGATGGTTTTTGTTTAGCTGTTCGACTAAAGGTTGTCCTTTAGGAGTAGTCAATTGATAAGCTCCAGAGCCGTAACTTGCTATATGATAAGCAGACTAAGCCAGTTAGGTTCAAACTTACCTTTGCCATCTTGATTCAGCTATACCTTTTGATTCTCTTTTAGTACCAAGTCATCAACTTGAAAGTTTATGTTTTTGATCTTTTTATTGTAGTTTTGTTTGATTTGATTCTAATAAACTTAAAGCTAGTTTAACGCACTCAAACACCTTTCATCTAGGAGTTCCAACTCGTTCAATTTGGAGACCCGTTATTTCTCATTGCTGACTATCCCTTTCAGTGATATTTGCAGTGAGGGGATTTCAAATTCAATAGGTAAGACAACTTCAGATTCGTAGAGAAAGGAAAAAGGTGTGGCACTTGTAGGTGTATGAATACTAGATCGGTAAACCCATAGGGCTAGGTTTAGTTGTAAATGCTAATCACAACTGATGTCATTAACTGTCTTTTTTAGTATTTTCAGGATGGTTTTATTGGATGCTTCAACTTGACCATTTCCTTGGGGATAGTAAGGCATGGGGAATATGTGTTGGGTAGAAAACTTGGAACAAAGCTCTTTGACATCTTGGTTTTTGAATGGGGTTCCATTGTCCATTATGATGGTTTGGGGAATTCCATATCGATAGATTAGATAATTCAAGATGAACTTGGATATTTGTTTCCCTGTGATGTATGTTGATGGAATTGCTTCTATCTACTTTGTGAAGTATTCAATTGCGATAATAATGAACTTGTTCCCATTTGATGAAGCAGGAGATATCTTACCCACCAAGTCTAATCGCCGCTATGAGAATGGCCATGGTATTGTGATAGGTCTCAGCTCCTGTGCTGGTGCGTGAACAAGGTCACTATGTCGTTGACACTGACGACATTTTTTTGAGTACTAAATGCATTCTTGTTCCATGGATGGCCAATAGTACCCTATTCTTAGCAATTTTTGTACTAGGTTAGGTCCACTAGAGTGGGACCCACAAACACTTTTGTGTACCTCTTGTAAGGCAGTTTGTACTTCTACGTTAAGACATCAAAGTAAAGTACCATCTAAACTTAGATGATATAAGGTGTCTCCTAGGATTCTAAATCATGAAGTCCTAGGAGCAAAGGTTTTCTTTTGGGTCGTCACTAAATCAGGAGGGATGATACCATGCTTGATAAAGTCAAATGTATCTTGGTACCAGGGTGAGTTAGGATCAACAACATCACAAACCAGTTCTGATTCTAGGATATTGAATGTCAGTATGAGTAGCTGCTCCACAAGGAATTCATATTTTGGAATGTTTTGTGGAATGTCAAGGAGAGAACGTATTGTTGCCATAACGTCAACCGCTCTATTATTGATATGAGGAATTTGTTCAAAGGTGATGATGACAAAATATTGTTTGAAATTGTCCACCATTCTTTTATATGGCATCAACTTGTCATCCTTTGTTTGATACTCATTATTTACTTACCTGATTACTAGTTGAGAGTCTCCATACACCTGCAGTTCTTTTATCCTCCATTTGATGGCCATTTTGAGTCATGTGATTAATGCTTCATATTCCAAGATGTTATTTGTACATGGGAAAGAAATTTTGTAAGCCTTAGGTTATCTCCTTGTGGTGTGAGAAATGAGATAGCTACTCCTAAGCCATGTTGAGTGTGGGACCCATCAAAGTACAAGGTCTAATGGCTTGTTTGTTCTATTAGTAGTATGCTCTCATTTGGGAATTCTATTGTGAGAGACTAATGATCATCCATCAGTGCTTATGCTAGTTGATATGTTATGATTTTCCCTTTGATAGCTTTCCTATATATGTACTCTATGTCAAACTTGCTCAATATCATTACCCATTTAGCAATCCTACCTATTAGAGTTGCTTTTGCTAATAGGTACTTTAGTGGATCTACTTTTGAGATCAACTTTACTTGTTTGTTCAAGATGCAGTGTCTCAACTTTTGAGTCACAAAGATGACAGAGAGACATGCTCTTTCTATGGGTGAATAGTTTAATTCAAATCCCACTAGTGTTCGACTGATTCAGTAGACCACTCTCTCCTTGTTATTGTCATCTAGTTGTGCTAAGAGAGCTCCTAATGCTATTTGTGTTGTAGATACATAGAGGATCATTGCTTTATCTAGAATAAGTGGCATTAATACTGGAGGAGTGAGTAGATACTCTTTGACTTGTTGGAACGCTTGATCACATCTACCATCCCACTTGAATGTGATGTCTTTATGTAACAGATGGGTGAACGGATGACACTTGTCTGCTAATTGTGCAATGAATCTCCTGATGGATTGTAGTTTCCCCTATAGACTTCTTAGCTACTTCAATGTATTTGGAGGAGGCATTTCTAATATGGATTTTACCTTTGTAGGATCTACTTTGATGCCTCTTCTTGTTATTATGTACCCTAGCAGTTTTCCAGATGTTACCTTGAATACACACTTTTTCGAATTGAGCCTCAAGTTGTACTGTTTGAGCCTATAAAATAATTTAGCTAGGTTGGTCAAATGGTCTTCTCTTTTGATGGACTTTGCTAGTATGTCATCCACATAATCTTCCATAGTTGTATGCAATATATCATGAAATATTGTAGTCATTTCTCACTAATAGGTTGCCCCTGCATTCTTTAAACCAAATGGCATGACATTCTAGTAGAAGGTACCCCGTGCACAATTGAATGTTGTTTTATGTTGATTGTCAAGAGATATATTTATCTAATTATATCCAAAGAAGTCGTCCATTGGTGACAACATTTCATGCCCTGTAGTTAGATCTACAATCATATCGATGCTTGGAAGAGGGTTGTTATCTTTTGGGAAAACCTTATTTAGATTTCAGAAGTCTATGTAGATTCTTATGCCCCCAGTGGGCTTTGATACTGGTACTAGTTTTGACATCCATTTAGGATAATCAGTTGGTCTGATGAAGCCCACATCTAGTAGTTTCTTCAACTTTATTTTTACCAAAAGTGTTATATGTGGATGCATCTTTCGTAGCTTATGCTTGATGGTTTTAGCTCCAAGAAATACAACTAGGTTGTGTATGACCAATGTTGTAACTAGTCCTGACATGTTTGCATATGTCCATGTGAAGTTTATCTTCCTTTCATTGATGAATGCTGAGAATTTCACATTTTCTTCAAGATCCAGTGATGCTACATGATATGTGATTTTGGGTGTTTCTATTGTGCCGACATTAATAGGTTCAACTTTTTCAACTAGGAGTGTCGAATTCTCTTGATATTCATAAATAGGGAGATTGAATCCTCCATCTTCAGGCACCTTGGAGAGGTTTTCACCCTTAGATTTGTCTTTTAATTTTCTCCTTTCAAGATCCAATAAAGCCACGTCATGGTTCTCCCTAGGGGATCTCATTTTGATTTTCACATTGTCTTTTTCAATTTTTTGACTAAAGGACACAATATCCCCTCCAAAATATGCTTCTTGTTCAAGTTCCATGATAAACCCTACTTTATGATCTCCTGATGGTATATCGGTTCGAAGTCCCATAAACTCTACAATAGCTTCATTATTATGGAATTGATCAAAAACAGGTGTATGATGTTGTTGGTCCAATCTATTGACTATGGGTAACAAAGGGGTAGGTTTTCATCAATATTTGTAAAGCTCACGAAAGTTGTCAAAATCGTAAATATGGCTCTCATAGCATTCTCCCATTAAGTATCTAGGTCATCATCGCTAGAAGCAAGGGAATCCCATTCATACTTGTTAGAGTTTGTTTCATAAGTATAGGTTTGCTAGGTCGGGTAGGGACTATACTTATGCTAAAGCTTTCAAATAGGTCCTCAATTGGTAAATCATTGTTTATAAGATGGTAGGTATCCAATGTATTAACATTAGTAGAAAGAGCTCCTTTCTCAAAAGAGGCACATCCAGTGTTTGGAGTAAGCACATCTATCAAACCATAGCCTAATCCCATGTTCTTCTTTCTTTGTTCCACTATAATAGGTTCCCATCTACCTTGTTTATGTCGTCTAAGGCCACATTTTCCAATGTATCCCATTTTTTTAGCCATTTGATACCCTTTACTACTAGGATCAATTGGAAAGGGTTGTAGTTGTTTTGGTTCTTCTTGTTCTTCTTTGTAGATCATTGATGAGAGGTCCTCTTTGAATAGTTCATCTTTCATATCTCCCCACTTGGTAAAGATTGTGGATTTGACTACCATTGTTATTTCTTGAACATGTTTGATCTCCTTTGGACCTCTATAAACCTTTGGTGTTGGGGGAAGCATTCTGATGCAAAAGGTTTGATTGAAATGATAGTTTATGTTAACCTTGTTAAGTACTTGAATCTTGGGATCAGATTTTGGTTGCTCACTTGATGAGGGTTTAGTTGAAGTTGATGGTAGTGTCAATGGGTCAACATATGAGGAGTGGAATGATATATGATTACTAGGTACTCATTGGATTTTTTTGTATTTCTCCTCCAATTTTAGACAATAGTGGAAGGGTTCAAGATCAATGTATACTGTAACCTCCTTTCCTTCACGAGGAAATTTTATACACTGGTGGAACATTGAAGGAACTGCTTGTAGTGCATGAATCCATGGGTGTCCTAGAAGAAGATTATATCGTAGCTCAAGGTTCAGTACTTGACATTGTTTATGTTGTTGTCAGTCCGAGTTGTATGGGAAGCCTGATTGTTCCTTTTGAATTTATTTCTAGGTCATCATAAGCCCTTATAGTGATGCTTTTGCCCTTGCCAATTACATCATCAAAATACTCCAGCTGTTTAACAAATTTCAAGGTACAAATGTTTAGACCTGCACTATTATCTATAAATACTCTTTTGACTTTATGTTTGTGGACACCAACCTCTATATAGAGGGCTTGGTTGTGGAATGATTTTTGTGGAAGGTCTTTCTCAAAAAAGACTAAATAATGAATGGCCATGATTTTTACAACCATGGCTTGAAACTTGTTAGGATTGAGGTCATCAGGGACCGATGTTTCTAAAGCTTTCTCTTGTATTTCCTTATGTGCAGGTGATAATTTTAATAGCTCTAGGATGGAGATCAAAGCAGGGGTCTTCTTCAATTGTTCCATAATATTAGTCATTGGATGACTTAGCTGTGGGTTTAGGTGAGGCTCCTTGTATTGTGACTTTCCCTCGATGAGTAGTTATGTTACATTCAGGGTCCTTGCCTCGTATAGTTAACACATTAACCCTAGTGTCGTCTGCTTGGGAGAGGGTACCTAGGACGGTGTCACCATAGGTGTAGTTGGTGTTGTGATAGTCTTGTTCTTTCCCTTTGTCATTTTTCTTAGCATGGTTAGGAATTTGATTCGTGTATATTTGGAGGTCTTTATTTCCAAGATGGTGTTCTATATTAGCTTCTCCCTTGTCAATTAAGTCTTGCATTACATGTTTAAGTCTCATGCAATTATTCATCGTATCTCCCTTGATCTTGTGGAACTCACATAAGTCTTTTTCATTATACCATGGTTTTTTAAAACTTGACTCTTCATAGTTTGTGCGCTCATTAACTTTGATGTGGTTTTGTTGAACTAATTTGTGCATGACTGTCTCAAGTGTTTCTTCTAATGCAATAAATTTCCTCCTTGGTTGGTTATATTGTCTTTGTTGTACTCCCTGATTTGTCTGTTGGTTATCCAATTGATTATTTTGGGGATAAATGAGTTCATTTTTTTGTACATTGTTGGGAGCATAACTCATTTGTGCAACTTGGGCTTTATTTTGTGGTCCATTGGGATTTTGCACATTCCATACAACTCTAGCATCAACTACTCCAGATCATTGGTAACATTTTTGTTCTTGGCCCAAATTTTGGGTTTGTCATTCAAACTAGAAGGGTTGTCTTTTGAGTTGTTTATTTTAATTACTCCCCTTGCTATGAGAGCTCTTTCAATGTGTATTCCATTTTCAATACTCTTTGAAGTTATTGGGGCACAACATGGTGAGTTGGTAATAGTTTTCCACTTGGACATTGGAAACAAAGATATCCACTAGTTCTTTGTCGGGAATAGGCCACTTGCACCTACTAGCTTTATGTCTCCATCTTTGTAGGTAGGATGTAAAGTATTCCCCTTGGATTTGTTTAATCTTGTAGAGGTCAGTGATGGTGACATCATGTTCTATGTTGAATGAGAAGTGGTTCACAAACTTGTTATTCAATTCATCAAAACTCTTAATACCTGGTGGTAGATGGGAGAACCATTCCATAGTGGGACCAATAAGACTGCATGGAAAAAAGTCTCATTAGGTAGGAATCATTATTTTTCACTTCCATGCAAGCTACCGAGAAATCTCACACATGTTCTACCGAATCTCCTTTTCCCTTATACTTGTCAAATTTTGGTATTTCAAAATTTATAGGGAAGGGGAGCATGGTAATAGAGTGATCAAAAGGGAACAAACATATATCTTGTAGAGTTTAGTTCTTATTTGGTTTTCCAATCTGGATGTATGGTATCCTTTTATTTAGGGCTTGTAGTTGCATACCTACCTTTGTGTTTGGTAAATTTGTTTAGGGACCTTGTGCATAGTAGCCTTGTTGTCCCAGAATGTTCGTTTGGTCATAAGTTGGGTATGGTGGAGGTATAAGACCTTGATAACCATGTTGGATGGAAGGAGGGTTAAGTTCTTGTTGTATAGAAGGAGGATTAAGTCCTTGTTGTGTGAAAGGAGGATTAATTCCTTGTTGTGTAAAATGAGGATTAAGTCCTTGTTGATTGTAAGGAGGATTAAGTCCTTATTGTGTGAAAGGAGGATTAAGTCCTTATTGTGTGAAAGGAGGATTGAGTCCTTATTGATTGCAAGGAGTGTTAAGTCCTTGTTGTGTGAAAGGAGGATTAAGTCCTTGTTGATTTTGTTGAAGAGGGGTACCTTGATAGTGCGTTGGTGGTACACCTTGTTGTGGTTGACTCTATTGAAGGGTACCCTGGTAGTGCCTTGATGGTACACCTTGTTGTTGGGATGAATTGTATTGAAGGGTACCTTGGTAGTGCGTTGGTGGTACACCTTTTGGTTGGGATGAATTGTTTAGAAGGTTACCCTAGTAGTGCATTGGTGGTACACCTTATTGTTGGGATGAATTATTTTGAAGGTTACCCTGGTAGTGTGTTGGTGGTACAACTTGTTGGGACAATTTTTTTGTTAAAGGGTACCCTGGTAGTGCATTGGTTGTGCACCTTGTTGACTTGGTATGTTGGTTGAAGGATCAATGTATGATGCATTATGTGGTATGTATTGTCCTTGCGTGAATATTACCTTGTTGTTACATTGTTGGAAAATTTCCCATGTTTTGCATATTGTTGTTTTGAGGCATATATTGAGTTGGACTCCCTTGATATTGTTGGGCCATTGTCACTTGTTTGATTTGGGACAGTTTCCTAAACAAAGGGTTGTCCATTGGTTGTTTAAGTTGATCATTGCTTTGTGAGAAGATTGGTGGCATGTTCGAATTCTCCACTGGTTTGGGTATCTTTCTCAAAACTGATTTATCCCCTAAGGGAATGAGGTGAGGATCCTTAAGACCTTCCACATTAATGTCTATAGGTAGTTTAGCACCACTTTGTGCTAATTTTAAGTAGGCATTTAGATCCTTTCTTAGTAGTTTGGCCATTAGCTTAAGTACCTTGGGATTGTCAGAGTGTTGAAATAATTCTTCCTCATCTATTTCTTCCTCACTATCCACTTCATCTAGGACCATGTCCTTGGGATTTTGGTTTGACCTATCCATCATTTCTTGTTGTCTTCATATTACTTCCTCTTCACTTTATGGTTGGTTTGGTTCCTTTCGAGGAGTTATAAGGTCACTTGGTCTATAACCCCATGGGCCACTTCTGTCATTTGTGGTGTTTTTTGGGGGCATTCTAGAGCTACTTTTATTGGCTTCCATCTTTTTTCTATGTTGAGATCTCGTAGTTGTCATAAACAAGTCCAAGACCTAGTTTTGGAATTTTTGTGATCAATCACTATGAAATGATGTTTGTTTTAGTTTTAAAATATTGGTATTTTTTGCAAGCCAAGATTTTCTATTGCCACACGAGAGGTGGTAGTACAGGCCTTCTGTTTGTAAGATCCGCTTTTCATTCCTCTTTGTCTAGGTTATTAGTTGTGTTTCTCCACCGAGTTAGTGTTTCCTTTTTCTCAAATACAAAAATTCTCAAATTACTGATAATATCTGTTTGTTCACCTTCAATTTGTGTGAGGTTTGGTTGTATAATGGGTGTCGTAAGATTTTGTTGTTGAACTAGAGCTGTAGGATGCCAAATGGTCATAAAGTGCAAGCTTTTCCTTTGATTTTTTAATATTTTTCTGTTTCCAAAAAGGATGATGAATGCCGATGATGTTGGTATTTTTGCTAAGGTTTTAGTGATACTTAAGACCCTAAGGTTTGAGTTCAATGTTTCAATGTTTGCTATTTTCAGGACTCAAAATGTTGAAAACTTGGATCGATATTTCACTTCATTTTTCTAGAGGATATGATTTGGAAATCTATTTGAACTATCCTTGAGGTTTAAGCAAATATTAATATCTTAGAATTTTGAGTGAAGGAATAAGCCAAGTTTTGTGTTTTGATTTTGAATCCTAAAACTAGTTTTGATGTGTTTTTGATTTTGCAAATGGATATGGAATGATGCTCAAATGAGGTGTTTTTGGAAGTCTGTTTTGTTTTGTTTCTCAAAAGATAAAAGCTTAACCAATTTTAGGATCAATCTTTGATTTTCACCAGAAAGTAAGGCAAAAGTGACAATTTTAGAACAATAGTGGTAACTTTTGTTAAAAGTGGCTAGATTTATGTCAATAGTGGCCAAGTATGAAGGAAAACTACAATCAATTTTAGCAAGAGTGGCCTCTATTTGCAAGTTTCTAACTGATGATTAATAAAGGAAAAATGACATTTTCAATCAAAAGCAACTAGATTTTATGTCAAATATTGCCAGAAGTTAAGTCAACTACAGTAATCTTAGGATCAATAGCGACAATTTTGAGGTTGACTACGTTCACTTTTGCAAAAGCGACAGGTTTTTGACAGTGACTATCATAATCTAGAGAGAAAAAGCGACATGTTTTTGGTCGACTGTGGCTAGTTTTAGGTCAAAAGTGGCTCAAATAGCAAAAATAGTGGCTCTTATTCAAGTTTGTTATATAGTTTTTGTTTTGGTAGCAGTTTGGGTAAGTTTGCAGATTTGATGTCTTATTTGATTCGGATTTTGTTTTGAGATTTTGGAAAGTGATACAATACAACACAACAATCAAAACTATTTGACCCTAAATGTCTATAGCTTCTAAGAAAGTTTCTTTCCACAAAAGCTCAAAATTTGTGAGAGTAAAAATACTAAAGCCATAGTTCTTAATGTTGACTTCATTCGTAATGTGACTTGAAATGTAAGCCTAAATATTTAGAAACCTTTAGAGATATTTTTTTAAGATATATTTTAAGGAGTGCAAATATAGGGCTCTTTTCAAAGGCATTCACACTAAGTATAAAGGGTTTGAAATTTGATAATCAAGTTCAATATTTATTTTGATGTGTTCATTTTAAATTAACAAAGTTTTTGATGTCCAAAGTAACTGAGAATTTTGGAAAGTTTGTGAAGACAATTTACAATCTAGAGATAGACACGTTCTTTTAGGTGGGCTTACCTCATGCTCCAAAGGGATGATTTTATATGCAACTTATGGAGAGCATTTTAATCTCAACCACAAATCAGACTTGGTAAGTAACTTCTCATAAGTAAATTTTGATGCACCACTTTCAAAGAATATTTTGGCTAAAAAAGGTGGCCTCTACTACATTGGTTCTTCGTAATGCTCAAAGGATCCAGTGATTTTCTAGCACCCAACAAGCCACTTAAGGCTTTAACCAACTTACTCGGGGCTCTATATACACAATGCTACCTCCCCTTTTGTAAATGGCACTAACGATAATCGCTAATTAAGTTATTTGGTGTTTAGCCTTGACCATTTATATAGCGACTTGAGTGAAAAACCACTTTGAGTTTCCTTTGAGTTCTCCAACATGGGATGTGTCTCAAATGTAGGCCCTCTAAAGGTAATGCTTTGAAATGAAACAAGTGCGAAACTCAAAGTTCTTTTTGTCACCCAAGATTGCCAAAAAAGACATGAGGGGAGAGGATAAACATTTAGTTTTCCAAACATGAAAAACACAACATACAATTTATCGCAATATTTTTTTTAAGCCCCTCGAGCGACACTATCCAAAAAAGGAAAAAATGAATGAAGTGTAAACAAGATAGCAATTTGTTTTTTATGGGCACCAATTTGAAGTGTTCTGGATTTCGAGCAAGTAGATAGTAGTGTACAAATCATAATGTATTTGTCTAGTTTTAAGCACCAACTTGAGTGTTTCTAATAACCTTATTTTAATGTGGTCAACAAAATAAAATCATTCATTTCGTTAACATAATGAAAGCGTTGGTCAAAAGAAAGCATTCCATTTTATGAGCACCAAAAATATTGTTCTACTCTACAAAATCTTTTGAAAGTTCATTTTTAGGACACCAAATCGAAATTGTGCAAGTTGTGGGGTTCAATTTTTAAGTACCAATTCAAAATATTTTCCTAAACTAGAAAGCTTTTTGAAAAGTTCATTTTAAAACTCCAAATTGAAAGCGTGTAAGTTGTGGGGTTCGATTGTTAAGCACCAAATCATTTTTTTTCCTAAACTAGAAATATTTTGGAAATTTATTTCTAAGGCACCAAATCAAAAGCGTGCAAGTTGTGGGTTTCAATGTTAAGCACCAAATCGACAAATTTTCCTAAACTATGAAAGCTTTTGAAAAGTTAGACTTGGATTGTTCGCCTTCTCTGCAATAAAATCGTTAGCTTGTTCTTGGATAAACACATGCCATGCTCTTGCAAATCTTGCATAATCAATGTTAACAACTTTCAAACATTCAAAACAAGCAACTGTTAGTGTTAGAAATAAAAAAAATTGGTTTGCATATTTAAATTGAAAAAACACAAAGCAAAAGCATAAATGTTAGTCAAAAGCGGCTTTGTTATTTTCATCAAGTGCGGTCTTCCTTGTCAAAAGCAGCCCTGTTATGTGCAATTGCGGTCCAAATGTCAAAAGCATACCTATTTTTGAAGCAAAAGCGATTGCAAAAAGTGCAACCACAGTTGAAACAAAGGAACGACCGCGTGAGATTCTTGTAGCGTTTGCGTAATTTGTTTTCAAGTGTGTTTTTGGAAAATGTAACCATGTTTTAGAACTTGCAACTATTCAATTAGAACTCACAAAAAGGTTAGTGTCAAGGATCGAGGCTACACCAGGCGTGCCAAAATGTGGAAGGGGGAAATCGATAAGCATAAGGAAATCAAACATTAATGAATTAAACAAGATTTAATTCAAATAAATATTAATATTCATACCCATTACTCATGAAATGAACAATACAAATTATTGAATTCAATGAAATTAAGCAATATTTATCAAAATGAAGAACAAACAAAGAATTCACTACGCTATATCGTTATCCATCTCATGTTGAAGTGTATCCGCAATGATGTTGAATTGTGTTGTATTGATGCAAAACCTCCATTATGCACTTGCAAAAGCTTCAATGTGGTGTGATGGTAATTGATCGAAGATGTGTGTAAAAGATTGTGAGAAATCGATTGTCAATTCAATATTACTTCATTGCACAAAAGATGTCAATTCTTTGATCCTTTTTGAGGATGAAGAGGATTGTTATATAGATTTTACGATTTGAGATGGACGATTGAGATTGCATAGTAAAATATCTTGATCAATGGTTCAAAACTGTTGAGAGGAATTAGATTGCTCAGTTATCTTCTATGATCAGATCAATTAAGGATGTTAATTGAATCAATTAGAGGAAATAGATTGTCTAATTTGTGGAATTGAGGAAATCATGTTGAGCTTTCGATGGGATTGAGGAATAGATGAATTAGTTAGGAAATAGATGAATCAGTCAACCAATTAGAGGGAGCAATCAATGGTCATAATTTGCTCAATCATAAAAGTGAGTGAGGGTAATTAATTAATTAAGCTTTTTTGAGTTGAACGTGCAAGTCATGTTTGACTTTCACAAACAAAGTTGCATTTGTTTGTTTTGACCTTTTTGAATGATGTTTGAATAATTTATTTAATTATTCAAGTTTAGGGGAAAGTGATTTAATTAAACTATTAAGTATTAATAATTTAATTGACTTAGGGGAATAGGGTAAATTAGTGACATAATCAAATAATTGATGTTATTTAATTAATCAGGATGAATAAAGTTAGATTAGGACTTTATTAAATAAATAAAATTTATTTAATTAGTCAAAAATGATGAAAATACTAAATTAATTAAATAATGTAATATTATTCAATTAATAGAGGAAATTAGGGTTTTTGATGCAAATGATGTGAAATGCAATGATATTGGATGATAATGATGCTGATGATGAGAAAATGTCATTCATGATGTGTGATAAGTGTTAGGTCATTTTTACATGTCTACAATAGTACCACTGCAAAACTCAACCTTTAAGGTGATATTTGAAATCAATGTATGAAGACATGAATCATTTCATATGACTGTGATTCTAACATTTTATGTAAATTGTTCCATAAAAATATATGAATAAAAGAGTTGTCTTTCTATGCTCATTTTGTCACTGTATTTTGATTTTTCGCCCAATTCTTCATCTTATTAATAGCCTTGATTCATTTGTTTAAGATTCAATTATTTGTTGGTCGATTCATAATTGTGCATATACTTGTCCTTTAGAACATAAGAAAATATTTGGTATTACGGAATCATGTGCAAGCTCCTAGTATTGATTAAGAACTTTATGGTTTGACACATCACCTTGGTTTAGTTTTATCTTTTGATCTTTTTTTTTTTCCATATCCTTTATAAAGAGTGAGTATCTAATGAAAAATTGACTTCTAAAATCTCAAAGGTTGTCTCATAGGTTTTGTCCCACATCTGTGAGTTTTTCCACGTTGGTACATATAAGCATCGAAAGTGTAAATTTGAATATTAATAGGATGGATAACCTCCCCAAAAGTCTAAATGCTTCACCCTTATGGGCATCACCTAGATTCAAATAAGTGCTTAGTAGATCATTCATTCTCATGAAAATAGATTTATGTGAACCATTATTCACGAGTCAACAAATTTGACTAGAAAACTATGTAGTTATATATAATAAAAAATATCGTAATTTGACACAGTGAAATTTTTTACTTATAAACTATTTTATTTTCCAAATATAATACCAGAACAGATTATTGTTTATTACATTTTAATTAACCTAATATATCAACAATTTAAACAATTTTTGATTTTTTAAATAATAAGGATTGCTACAAAATCATTCAGCATGGCTCCTCCACGTGAACTATTTTTGCATACTTATGTGGTCAAATCAGATCGGACGAAAAAAAGCATATTACATCAAAGAGTTTAACCCAGCTAAGGAACATGGTGAAAAACCATATTTAGGTGCAACTATTAAAGGGAAAGCGAGGCTATTAATTGCTCAATTGAGAACGGGGTCCCACCATCTTAGATGTGAGACTGGTAGGTGGAAGACTCCTAAGGAAACTTGGGAAGAAAGAACGTGCTTATTTTGTAATAAGGGAGTGGTGGAAACGGAGTGGCACTTCGTCATGGAATGCACAGCGTACGAAAATATCCGTAATCAGTACTCAAGTATTTCAGATGTGGGCAATATGCAGCAGTTATTTGAGGAGGATAAGATAAATCAGACGGCTAGCCTCCTAGTCAAAATTAATAGCAGGAGATCTGATCTGGAGAAGAGTCTGGAGACAAACTAGTTGTTGAGTGTCTCGGTCCCATAGGCTGTTTAGTCTCGTGGACGTCATTAAAATCTTTCATTCATTCATTCATGTGAAGAGTCGGAATAAAAACCATTTCATCAGTACACATTTCAACAAAACAATTACAGCAAAGCGTTTAGCTTTAAAACAAAAAAAGATATATACTCTTTCTAACGATTCGCCCTGTGGGAAATTAATCGAAAACCCTTAAAGCTCAGATATCAACCAGTTTAATGGCTTTACAGGCCGCCCCGCGAGCGGGCCTGCCTATAAATTCACATCGACCGAGTTCAAGTCTTATTCATGGCGATCATTTTCATCAGAAAGCTCGAGTTCTGAGTTTTCCTCGAACGCCGGAATTCAACCCCCTGTACGTAAATTCATTATTGTCGCACAAGGGCAGAGTGAGGGCGCATGCCGCCAGCCGCAGTGATTTCAATGAGTCGGCTTCCCGCCTGACGGAGGAAGCCCGCAAAAAGGCCGCGGAAGCCGCCAAAAGCGTCTCCGAAGCCGCCAAATCCATGGCGGACGCTGCCAAGGAGCGCGTTGAGGACTTTCAGAACGAACGAGATCTTAAGCGGCGGCTTCGGCGGGCCGCGGCCGCCGCCAATGAAAGGCTGGGGGACTTGGCCTTCGAGACCCGGAGGACCCTACAGAGGTGGAATCGCCAATTTAGGGTTTCTGATCGCATAGACGAAGCGGCGGACTTGTTCAGACAGGAGCTCAAGAGAATCGATCGTGAGTTCGGTGTTGGACAGAAGAGTCGCGCGCTTTCCATGGATTTTCGAAGGAATTTGCCCAGGGTATGCACTAATTGTACTATTGTTTTTGGAGTGTGTATTGAGACTACTCCAATCTACAAGAGCACAGTAGATTATTCAAATTCTACTTAATTTACAAAAAAATACATAAAGTTTACTTTATTTACTCGAAAGTATATGGTTTCTACTTACTTTATCAGAAAGCGCACAAACGTTATCCAGTTTACTCAAAGGTGCTATTTCTACTTAATTTATGAGAAAGTGCTGTGTTTTTTTATTTAATTTTACATGAAGTACATAAACTTCGCTTAATTTCTGGAGTAAATGGATTCTACTTACTTTATCAGAAAGCGCACAAACCTTATTCAGTTTACTCAAAGGTGCTATTTCTACTTAATTTATGAGAAAGTGCAGTGTGTTTTTATTTAATTTTACATGAAGTGCATAAACTTCGCTTAATTTCTGGAGAAAGTAGATGTAATCCACTTAACTTACGAAAACATGTTTAAATTTTAGCTAGGACTTGCAGTTTTTTAAAAACAATTCTGGACTGTGGATCAACACTCGATCAAACTACAAGTGATAAGTAGATGATTATCAAATCTACTTAGTTTTGCTAGAAAGTACAAAAAATTTACTTCGTTCACTAGAAAATACTCACATTCTACTTAGCTTATCGAAGAATGCAAAAAGTTTACTTAGTTTATAGGAAGGTGTACAATTTCTACTTAATTTATGAGAAAGACTGAAAGTTTTTACTAATTTCACCAGAAGTGCAAAAAATCTACTTAGATTTACAAGAAAGTGGGTAAATTTCACTTTTTAAATATTTTTGTTTTGTTTTGTTTGGGAATTCGTGATAAGAGTAATACTAATATTTTTATTGATAACTAAAAGCCATGATCACAAAGAGCCAAAAGGCAAACTGAAACTGCAAATGCAACAGCAAACCAAACAAAAGCTACATTAAACAAAGGGGGCAAGACAACTAAAGATTATTTTATTGTCCTAGACACTGACCACTGTTGGTCCTGTATTGTTTCTATCATAGGCATTTAGAGTGCACATCGAAGTGTGAATATGCCTATGGATGCTGTGATTATCATTAAGAATGAAGTGCATACACTCTTGGATTATATCTAACTCCCCCACGTTACCATTAACTGCAAGTAAGGTATCAAGGATTTCTCCCAAAGTACAACCTGTACCCTCAGCCTCCTGGCCAATCTTGTGAAGAAGTTGATTCATACCCTTGATCAGGGAAACAATCATGCTAAGGTTCTTGCGGTCTTTTCCTGGTTATTATGGACATATGTGCCAATATTCTGCTTTAAGGATGAAATGTCCTTTCCCCGTGGATCTGTAGTTTCTGGTTAGCTGAATCAATATTAATGAAAGTACAGAGGATTACTGAACATATGAACTACTGTCTATGATTTGTACACTGCTAAACACGCTCTTTTGATCAGTAAACATAGTCATTTCATAAACAAATCTGTACTTATAAACTCTGCAGTATGTAAATCTGAGTTTAGACAAAAAAATGCACAAGAGCAATTCTCTTATCTGGATTTTATAGCATTAACATCCTTTTATTGAATGGTAAACATAGTCATTTCATAAACAAATCTCTACTTATAAACTCTGCAGTATCTGTAAAATGCAATTGAGTTTAGACATTAAAAAATAGTCATTTCATGAACAAATCTGTACTTATAAACTCTGCAGTATGTAAATCTGAGTTTAGACAAAAAAATGCACAAGAGCAATTCTAATCTGGATTTTATAGCATTAACATCCTTTTATTGAATTATATAGAAGGTTCACATATGGTCCATGATGGTCTGCAACCTCCTTAGAAACAATATGTCTGCTGTTGTAGAGTGAGATCACAGCTCTGTGACTGTGCTGGCCGCAGGAGTGACTGATTAGGAGTCAATTCAGAACTGTGCAGCCTGTCCAGACCTGTAACCAGCTTCTGTGAAGGGTGGCTGAGTGGTGTGAGTGCTAATTTTTGTATATCTCCACCTGGGTGGCGCAACCCTCTCCAGCCCTTAGAACTGCAGTAGCTTTGGGCGATCAGCCCCCAAACTCTAGGCACAACACTAGAAATGTTGATCAGACCCAAGTGCAGCTCCAGCAATGGCAAACAGATTTCAGATCTCAGGCGCAGCTTCAGAATTTGTCCCAGCAATTTGTTAGAACTTGCCTCTCTTTGGTGCTTTGGGTATCTAGGAACCCCAACAATTGCGGCCTAGGGTTTTGCTGCTTTGCACTTCCAAACTCGCCCAGACCTGCAAATTCCACAGGAACCTCCAAGATAACTCAACTAGCTCACCTGAAATGAAAATTGGTAATGGCAAGAGGGTAGGGTTTTCGTCTTGACCTTGATGTATGCTACTCAAGGGGTTTTGCCTTTGAAGCCGAATTGTCAATTGGAGAGAAATCGGTGAAATTTTCCAGTTGTGTAGTCCCAAAAGATCCGCTGTTCAGTTTTATATCTGCTGGAAGAATAGGGCCCAAGGCCTCAAAATTGGGCGCCACTTTTAAATTTGAAATTTTCATTTTGTTTAATTTTTTATTATTATATTATTTATATTTTAATATAATATATATTAGCATTTAAAAACACTATTAAAAATGGTGCAGGATTAAGGGCAGAAAAAAAGGGGACATGCCACTCTTTTTCTTTTATTTGTCTAGGTGAATCAACCTTTTTGGGGGTTGACATCTGTCACACCCCTGTCATGGAGTTATGATTGCGGCGCTTTAAATAAACCTGGGTGGAGTGTAATGTCCCCTTTTTGGATATACTTAGATTTTGCCCCAAAATCTCAATTTCAATTGAAAAGTAAGAAGTATATCTTATTAAATTACAACTTCCAATAAACTCCGGTTTTAACCCTGCAATAATGTTAGCCAATAATTCATAAACAATTAGTTTAATCATTTGTACTGTTTGCAACATCTTTAAATTATTTGACATATATAAGGTTCATTGATCTTAAAACAGATAGGTAAACTATCAACACAAATTCAAGGTTAATATCCACTCTAAGAATCAGCCATTGGGTAGATCGGAGATGAAGCCCTAATAGGATGCCCAGAGCATTTCTTCTTTGTAAGCCCAAGGGCCAACAGGCAACCCCTTGGCCCACAAATGGCAGACACTTAAGTCATCCATTATGGGTGGCCTACTTAGCATGAAATCTCTTAACTGCCATCCACTCTTGTATCTCCATCTCTCCTTTTCGTGATTGATTGTAGAGGAATAAGTAACTTAAGGTTGGACCAATAACTTAGTTTGAATTGCAGTTCTTATTAGGCTCTACATAAAATGCATGGAATTAATTTATTTAAAACTTATACATCAAATTGCATACCACTATATCTATGAAATTATATAACTGCTACAACCACAACATGCAGATGTAATAATTATTGATGCAGATGAATTATTCTGATTGGTCTGATGTAGCCCGCAGATATTAGTCTGAATATAGATAATTTCCAAGATAGTTCGATGCTGGCCTTGTTTGGAATCACGCCTCTTTTGTATCCTTATGGTGGAACAGACACAACTATTCATTATTCACTCCTTTGCTAAACGATACGTCCCTTAGTCTAATTGCTGCTCTTACTATTCTGGTCGCCACTTTTCTTTGCAACATTTCATATAGATGGGGTGCTTCATTTCAGGGTAGTCGGCTGTTTTTGTTAATCATTTCTTAACCTTCATCATATGAAACTTGACTGCTGCCTTCTCCTTTAAGCTTATAACATAATCGCTATATAATATTATTTGTTTGCCAAGTGGGATGACTTATTAGCAGCATTGATTATTTAACAATAGCTGGGTTGATATTTATATTGCTGCGATGAGGAAAGAGGCGGGGGCATGACATGGAGGAATAAGGGCAGCGATACATTTTAATTAACAAGATCAGCAATACTTTAGTGGCAGTGATTTCTAAATAACTAATGACATGGGATTTGCATTAAACAACGATTGATTAAGGGGGGTGCACCCCTTGTAAGGGGTGTAATAATTATAAAGGTTGCGACTATTCACCTCACCGTGAAGGATATATAGGGTGGTGGAATCATTTTGTGAAAGGGAATCAAGTGGTGATTGGAAAAAGGAAAATAAGAAATTGGAATATAAGATATCTATTGGAAATAAATATTGTTTCAGCATGAATATTATTGGGAAGTAAGTTTGAGAATGTAAACTAAGATTAGCATATATTGAATTTTTAAAAGTGTTTTGCAAATAGGGAGGTCGATCAACCTTCTGAGTTTATGAGAGTTCAAGTATTGGCCTTTCCTTCATCAAGCACGCTACCCCGAGATGGAGCGCTTGTGGGCCAGTAGGCATATGAGTGCTCTTGGGCTTATCGAGGAAGACAATCTTCATGTAATCTGAATATAACCATAAAGTTTATACTTGTTATTACTAATATAAGTTTTTAGTGATTATTATTGTTTTGCAGGCCTAAATTTAGGAATATTCCAAAAGGGGATATTATAACATCCCAAATGTTAGAGACCTTTATGAAGGAGCCTTAGCTGTTTGTTTCTTGAAGGATAGAGCTAACCCCTTATTTCTCCAAGGATCTACTTGAGTGAAAAGATAATGGATATTCATAATTGCTTGTTTACAAAAGGAGACGAAAGCTCCTTATAAAGAAATTTACAAGATGATGTTTCTAAAAAGAAACAATCATTAACTAAAGCTAACTAAAGCAGAAAGCAGAAAAATACTAAAACAAACGAAAGTGTAAATAGAAGTTACTAAACATTAACTAAGTTAACTAAAGGTAACTAGACGACTAACTAAAGCTAAGATGACCATTAATATTACATTTAATATTTTAATACTCCTCCCTTAATGGTCATCCTACAAACATAAACTAAGTTTACACATATTATTCTGGAACCATATCATCGGTGATTGATAACTGAAGCATAACCATTGCGCGATTATTGATCCTTTCCTGTAGAACAATCAAATCAAAACACTGACACTCGAAAACTGTGAGCTTCCTTTGCTTCCAGGTAGTATAACTTTTCCCATTGAACCTTTATGTACTTTCCAACATGACGTTGGGCAAAGCAACCATCCCTCCCATTTTCCAAAAATGAGGTGGGTAATTTTGCGATCGGCTGGCACAAACTCTAGACAATTAGTTGGCACAATTCACGAGTTTTCAAAAATCGTCTTAAAAAGAGGCTCAAAAACTATAAGATTTTTAAGAAAAACCATCAAAAACTCTAAAAAAGTAAGATTTAAAAAAAAAAAAATCCTCCAAAAACTGCAAATTTTTTATAGAATTTTTTTCATAAACTCTTTAAAAGCTTCAAGCTCACAATTTTTTGTTGAGAAAAAAATTGCCCAAAAAACTGGTTTGTGAACCCTAGCAGCAACCCATGATTTTTTCCATCGTCAAAAAACTCTTCATAAAACACATTTAGTAAAAAAATTTCGAAAAAACTCTTTGTAAGAATTTTTCATTTTTCAACCAGAAAAACTCTGTCAAAAAGCTGGTACAAAAAAATCAACTCTTCAGGCTGCCATGAAATCACGATTTTTATCAAAATTGCCCAAAAACAATAAAGAACACAATTTTACAAAATCGTCCAGAAAACAGCTTTGATACCATGAAAAGATAATTGATTTTTAGAATCGTAGCTCTGATACCATGAAGAGATAATTGATATTTATAATTGCTTGTTTACAAAAGGAGATGAAAGCTCCCTATAAAGAAATTTACAAGGCGATGTTTCTATAAAGAAACAATCGTTAACTAAAGCTAACTAAAGCAAAAAGTAGAAAGAGGCTAAAACAAACGAAAGTGTAAACAAAAGTTACTAAACGTTAACTAAGTTAACTAAAGGTAACTAGATGACTAACTAAAAGCTAAGATGACCATTAATATTACATTGAATATTTTAATATTGAGTGTTAAAGTGCCCCAACCTAGACAAAATCCTCATGATATTGTAAAAGGTGTTGAATATGGGATCAACATTTTTGTCTATCCTAGCTAATCTATGCTCCATAGTAGAGTAGCTAGATACACCCATGCCCCTCCCCAGGCGCGTACCACCATACTTGCATCCCATACGATGCAGATATGCATTGGATACCATACCCACATGTGCCCAAAAAACTTTGAGTTTCCAACCGCACTGAATATTGTGTGATTTGACTTTTAAAAAATTCGATATGAATGTTCCTAAACTTAATTTTAAAAAACTTCAATCATGCAATTTTTTTATTTTTTTTTGTATAAACAAAACCTACACCAAATGAGGAAGACAAATGAAATGTTTTTCTATTTCAACGACCCATTTTTCTAGGCCTTCTTCCATTGCAATTATACTAATTTTTTTGGCGTTTTAATTTTACAGATTTAGAAAAATTAATTGTTTATAATTTTATATTTGTATTTAATATTTATATTATTTTGTTTAAGCATTAGAGATTTAAAAAAAATTAAAATTTGTTCTTTAAATATAAATACAATTTTTATATATATATATATATTTATTTTAAAAAAGGGGTAAAAACTTTATTGAAATCAAGAAATCAACAGTACAATATCGGAAGGCTCCCAAGAAAAGAGGGCACAAGAACGCCTAGCCAGGACAAATACCACCACCCACAATACAACAAGAACCTCAGCCAGTCAAATCATCAGAAATAACCCTCTCTAAATCATGACAATAATCAGGGGATAATTGTCCCCAACCGTCAATCTTCCAGTCCGCATCATGCTTCGAAGCCCATTTGGCCAAACAATCAACAATCCTATTCCATTCACGCGGGATGTGGGTAAAAGACACCACCTCCAACATAGAACACAACTATAGAATCTGACGAACAACCAAAACCAGCTGCCAATTAATACCTGACAACTTTTGCTTATTCAACAAATTAACAATATTCTGTGAGTTAGATTCACAGATTATCCTACACCACCCCAAAGCACAAGCACACTCAATAGCCCAGAGAATCGCCAACCCCTCCATGAAGTTGTTAGAGTGTTGCCCTTTATGAATGGAGAAAAAGAAATTAATTGAGTCAAAACAATCTCTTCCAACACCACCAATCTCAACAGGCCCAGGATTACACCTAGAAGAACCATCAATATTGACCTTCAAAATACCTTATGGAGGAGGCAGCCATCTTCCAACCCTTAGAACCTTCTTTTTAGCTCGCCTACCTCTTTTGACACAAGCGGAGTTGGAAGTCAACCCTTGTAAGCAAAATCTATCCAAAACCTCATCATTACTCTTTTCCAAAGGATACCCCACTTTACATTTAGCTTCCACCGTCTCTTGGATCATACCAGCAATTCTTTGCCAGACCTGTTGCACCATAATCCTTTCCTTGCGAAAGATCCTATGATTCCTTTCCAACCAGATTTGCCAAAGGATAAAGGTAGGACTAACGCACCACACAATTTGGAGGAAAGAAGCCTGAGTAGGCAGTCTTCCTAGACTATTCCAGAACTCAACTAGGGAAGAAGCATGAACTCAAGGATGTTTTCACACATCCCAACAAAAATGCCAAAGCGTCAAAGAGAAGGAACAACGGAAAAACAAGTGAGAAGAATCCTCCTCACTACAACTGCACAAAACACAAATAGAAGGACCCTAGAATCCCTGTTTCCGAAGATTATCCCAAGTCAAACATCTATTCCAAGCCAAAGTCCACACAAAACAATTACATTTCGGCCAAGAGAATTTATTCCACACATGCTTCCACCAAGGAACCTCCACCCCACCATACTTACAAGCAAGCAACTCTTGATACCCACTAGCTATAGTAAAGGTACCCTTAGGATTTAGACTCCAAGCAAGAATATCTTTGTCCCTGAGAGAGTTGCACTGTCTACCCCCGTCAGAATATTTTGAAGTTCAGCACAGTCCTCTTGGAAACCAACAACATGCCAATCACAAGGATCCTTCCACTTAGCCACCTCCAATTGTCCACAGGGATAAGAAATCTTAAAATCAATCACCTTTGACCAACCAGCCTTCAAGAAGTGTTGGCCAAGATTCAGCAAATTAGGATATTGGTGCAGAATAGGGGGAAAACCATCCCAAGAATCAAACCAAAAAAGAGCCTTAGCCCCCCTATTACATATCCAAAACAAGCCCTCCTTAATCAACGCAACCCCTTTCTTGAGCGTTACCCAAATCACAGAACCTTTCCCCACCAGAGGATAACAAGGGATCTCCTCCTTCAACACCCCTCAAAGGTACTTATGAGATAATATCCTGGCCCAGATATGATCCTGTTCCAAACACCATCTCCAATAAAGCTTTGCCGCTGGAGCCAACCTAGTCAGAGTCGATTGCCGCCATCCAAGACCCCCAAACTACTTCAGACTACACACAATATCCCACTTCACAAGGCTCCACTTAGAGGAAGACAAGCTGCCCGCCCATAAGAATTGTCTAGCCAAAGAGTCTAAATCCTTAACAAACCCAACTGGGGCCACTTGGAGCATACATTTGTGAATGGGAAGAGCTTGCACCATAGATTTAAGTAACTGAACCCGCCCAACAAAGGATAGCCATCTATGAGTCCAATGATTAACCTTCGCACGAAGCTTGTCAAGAATATTCTGCCAAGACTCCCTAGGAAGGGTACCTAAAGAGATAGGAATGCCAAGATAGGTTGAAGGAAGAGACCCAATATGAAACCTCAAGATTTATCTTCATTAATCATTTGACCAAAAGCAACAAGATAAGTATCCAAAGCTTTGCGCAAATTTGTAGCTTCTTTGACCTTAGCCATACCCATCAAAGTAGTCCACAAAGTGTATGTGAGACTGAGGAGGCAAACCATTTCCCCAAACCCAACCTTGAATAAGATCTAGCTCCGCATTTCACTTCAATAGTCTCCCCAAACCTTTAGCAAGGAGAATAAACAAATAAGGAGAAAGAGTATCCCCTTGATGAAGGCCTCTAGAAGCACCAAAAAGAGAAGAAGGCTCACCATTAATTAGGACCGAAAAAGAAGTGGAAGTAACATAGCACATAACCCAATGGACCCACTCCTCAGCAAAACCAAAGGCAATAAGAACTTTGTGCAAGAAGGACCACTTAACTCTATCATAAGCCTTCGCCATATCTAGCTTAATGAACATAGCCTTTTCCTTGGAGAATGCCATAGAGTGAACAATTTCAGTAGCAATGACCACCCCATCTAGAATTTGCTGATTTGCCATGAAACTACTCTATTCCTCAGAAATAAGCCATCTAAGCCATCGTTTCAACCTTTCCGCAATCAACTTGGAAATGATTTAATAAACCACATTGCAAAGGGAGATAGGTCGGAACAGACTTAGCTGATCCACCCCTTCACAATTAGGAATGAGAGCAAGGAAGGTAGAGTTTAAAGCCCTCAACATTTGCTGATTCCTCTGAAACTCACGAACCACTTCCAATAAGTCTAGCTTTATGATATCTCAAAATTCCTAAAAGAATTCAATCGGAAATCCATCAGGGCTCGGGGCTTTCCCTTTCTTCATCTAAAAGACAATAGCCTCCAACTCATCCAACGAAATGTAGCTCAAAAGGTGCTCATTCATCTCCCTCGTAACCAAAGAGCGAATACAAGATAAAACATGGTTTTCTTCAGTCAAAACATTTTGAGAATCCTCTCTAAATAAGGAAGCAAAGAATTGTGAAGCTTCTCTGGACATATCCTGCCAAGCATATAGATGTTTACCCTTGTCATTCACAAGAACAGGAATAGAATTACCATGTCTCCTAGCTTTCACTGAATTGAAGAAGAATGCAGTATTCTTGTCCCCTCCTGAAGTCACTCAACACAAGCCTTTTGTTTCCAATAAATCTCCTCACACAACTTGCACTCTTCCAGATCTTTCAAAGCCCTCACCTCCTTCTTGAGCAAATCCTTTGAAAGGCCCACCTCCCTTATCTCCCGGGTAATAATATCCAAGTTGGCTTGAGCAGCAATCTTAGCATGAAAAATATTTCCAAAACACTGCTTGTTCCACCCTTTTGAGCTGGTACTTCACAAATTGCAGCCGTTTGGAAAAAGCATACATGGCAGTGCCATAAGTGAGTCTCCCCCTACGCCACCAATCAGCCACATACTCGTGCAAAGAGGGCTCTCTTAACCGCATAAGCTGGAACTTGAAAGAGGGAGAACGAGGAATGCAAGCCAAAGAAGCAAAATATTTAATAGGCCAGTGATCCGAGCCCCTCCAGTCCAGAATCTCAGAACAAGTAGACCACAATCCACCAATCCAGAAACATGAAACCAAAAACCGGTCAAGTCTCTTAGCAATCCAACTCTCCCCCAACCTCCTATTGTTCCAAGTGAATAGACCATTACGGGGCTTGATGTAAACAAGATTCAAGGCAAAAATGTTATCACAAAATAGGTAAGCAGAAGGTTCTAGCCTCGCTATACCACCCTTTTTTTCATCTAACTCAATAATGGCATTGAAATCACCAACAATAATCCAAGGGAAAAAAAGAGCAAGACTCCTAATAAAACTGATATGAGACCACAAATACTGCTTACCAGGAAAATTAGTAGGTGCATAGATGTTTGTCAAGAGAATAGTCTCCCACATCTCCAGGCTTGAGGCCACCATAGAAATGGACGATCTAGAGGACATTCACGAAAGAGGACTAATCTACAAAGGGTTTCACAAGCAAGCCACACCCCCTTGCATTACCATGAGCCCCAACGCACTGGCATTCACCTCGCCCCCACAACTTCAGCAACAAACCAACCATACTCTCAACTGACAGTTTAGTCTCCTGTAAAAAAAGAACGACAAGAGAATGAATTCTCACCAAATCACGAATAACTTTTTGACAGGGGCCACTATTCAAGCCCCTTACATTCCAATAGGATGATCATTTCAGATGTGTTGGGACTGTAAAATTTTGCAAAATTTTAAGTGTCCATGATGAAAAATTTGCTTTGCACACTCAGAAATGCACCTGAAAAATGTGCCCCAGTGACCTACTTTGGAGGGTCATAATTCGGAGCCCATTTGCTTTCAGGCCAAATCCTTCGATGTGTGTATTCATTTGTCACATGTGAACATGTATGTTTGATTTCAGCTTCATGTGATGAGTTTTGATAGGGTTTTGAAACACAAAGTTGGAAGGTTTTGGGACTGTTTTGCTATTTGCAAACTCTCAAGCCTACAAAGTGGCCTCCTGTTCAAACTGATATTTCACAGTTGGATGATTGTCATGGCAAATGGATTGGTGCTCTGCATTCCCCTCATATTCATATGCTCCTTGGTCCGATTTCAGAGTCTCAGGATCAGATTTGATATTTTTTCAAGGTCAAAAGCAAATGCAGTTTGTTTTGTTTTTACATCTGCATTTCCAGAATGTTTCAAGGAGATCAAATTTGACCCTTAATATCTTGTGAAGAATGTGGATTGAAGAGCCCTCTTCCACACATACTCAATGGACCTAAATGATTTAGTGTTTCCAATGGCAATTTCTCAAGAAAAGATTTGGTATTTTTTCGAGATGGTGACTTGGTGAGCCCTAATTGGTTTTTGACAGGTGCAGTTGCAGAAGAGTCTGACTGAGCCACTTTGGATGTTAATATCTTGCACCTCAGGATGAATTTTGCCAAGTCATTTGTTGCACTGAATTTTCGGTTTAAATGTCTACATGCCTGTGCATTTTCATGACTTCAGGAGGTTGTTTGACTAGTTTTTCAAGGCGATTCCAGAGGCCACTTGACTTGTTTTGACTACTGTGCAAGGTGCTTGAAAGTGGATTTTGATGTCTACCTAGTTTATTTTTTCACCTTAGGAGCATTTAGAGGCAGCCTCAGATCAATTCAGGATAAAAACTTGTTTCAAAACGAATATTTTTTTTTAGTCGAGCCCATAAGGGGACCCGACATGTGCCACACAATTGTTGTGGTAGGTAAGGCTTGTTTGTGTCTTCTCATAAATATCAAAATTTTAGGAGCCCTAAAACATAAGCTCAAATGTGGGATTCCCATACACAAAAGAGATACATCAAACAAGACAAATTCTCTAAGATAAAAACAATTACCACAGTTGATGACCTGTATTTTTCCATTGTACAACAATGTGCATATTTGGGAGATTCTTTTACTCAGTATTGTGATGTTACAAATACTAAAAGGACTGGATTGTGCATTAGTATAATGTTTGGTCCTGTTGCATACAGAATTGAGAAATTGAAATGGGCAGATGCCTTTTACCCCTCAGTTCATGATGGCCACAGTGGTCAACATTTCAGGGCATGTTGGAGTTGAATGCTCAAATGGGTCTTTGAGGACGGATCCAATGAAAGAAGTGTAAAGGAGAGATCTCCATAAAGAGATTGTTGAACTGTGGGAGTGTGATCTAGTAGAACTGGTGGGCTTGCCAGGACTCTAGACTAGTAAATTTTGATATGGCTACAGGGGTTGGCTAGAAAATACTAAAACTCTAAGTGAGGCCGGCAAAATAAAACCCGGGAAGAAATAGAGTAGCAAGAAATAAATTTCAAAACAAGAGCCAAAGAGCATTTATCCTGCCACACTTGTGAGTGATAAAGTAATGAAAGCTGAAGCTTATTAATGTGAGAAGAAAGTGGTGGCATCTGCACATATACGGTTACTGTAAAGTGCAGATTGGTGGACTAGAACTTGCGACCGAGAAAAGAAATCAAAGTTGGCCATGTGGGAGGCAAAAGTTGATGATGCATATTCTCCTAAAAATGGTCTTTCCAATAGGAAAGGGCCATTGTTGGAAAATTCAAAAATGGATGCACATGGTGGCCAGTATGCTAGGTGAAAGTGGTCTATTTGATATTGCAATGGAAATTTTATACTGGTACATGAATCTGCCACAACAAACATCTTTGTTCGGTGTGTGGGTAAACCTAGCACGTGTTTTCTCTGCACATGAAGAGTTTGAGCAGGTAGTGAAAATCTATTAAAAGTGTTTGTGAAAATTCTATTTTGCACTGGAGCCCACTTTTCATTATATGTAGATTGAAGACAGTATGAAGCAGAACAATGGTGAGGTTGTGGGAGAGCATTGTTGAGAGCAGATTTTTGATGCCTTCAAGTCACATGTTACGCTTTGATATGGTGTTGCACTGCAGAAGTCTTTAGCTCCAACACTTCAAATGTAGAACCTTGCTGCTCGAGGCAGTGCCCAGATTAATTAATGCAGGTTTAGTCAAACACAAAGCAAACAAGGGAAATTGATCAGCAGCCAACAAAGGGGCAGTGTGGATGAATCTCCACCGTCCCTCGCTAGCCCCGCGGGGATGGACGATGACATCACGAAAAGAATGCGAGGTGCATGGGGAAGGCTTTGGTGGGCCTGTCCGATTTAATAAGCCAAGATTTTAAATGTGAAAAGAAAATCAAAAGACTCATAGGTAAAGTCTTTTGCTTGCCCGATGATATAATATTTAAAAGCCTTCATTTTTTAAAAAGTAAAGACTTTAAATATGAAATGTAAGGTGAAAGGGGCACAGGTAAATCATTTTGCTGCCCAATACATTAAAAAATCAAGAAAACTTTGGTTGGGAAATAATTAAAGATAAAGTGCGTGGGCAAAACAAAAGGGCAAAGGGTTTTCATTGGTAAAAAATTTTCAGTTGCATGAAATGATTTCATAGTAAACGGAGAAAGAGGTAAATGGGATAAAGGTTTTTACTGGAACAAACCAAAATGGGCAGGTGAGTTTTACCCAGCGAATTTGTTTTCACCCAAATGTTATAATATTTTAATGCTTTTCTCTTAAAATTAAAGAATGCAGCAACAAATTTGTTTTCACAAGGATGAAAACTGTTCTCGGGAAGGGCAAAGTGGTAGAAACAGGCATGGTTTTTTATTGCAAGTGAAGAAAGATATATGCAGATCAAAGGGGAGAAATGCTGCCAAATGTCAACTGCAGATTCATTTTAGGGCTTCTTCTTCTTCTATATCTTTTCATTCTTTCTCCTTTGTAAGGGTTCCAATTTCTGAAGTTCTGTAAGGCAGACAAAGGCTCTATACAAACTGTAAAGTGTTTAGTTGGGGTGAATTATATAACTGTTAGCCATTAGTCTGAGATGTTTCTGTGTTTTGAATTGTGCTTCATGAATATATTTTATCTTGTGACTGTCTCCTTGGCTGAGATGTGATACTCTTTAAATTCAGTAATCAAGGGTTACTTGAGTTTTTCATGCACATTTGTTGCATATGAATTACATTTGTTGTTGCTTTCTGTTCAAGGAGTAGTGTAAATACTTTAATGAATGTAATGGGAGTATTGTGTTTCCAGCTGGATTCCTAAGAATGGTCATTTGATAAGCTTCAGTGGTCTTGTTATCATAAGCTGATGACATTTTTAAGATCTTCAAAACATGTTTAACATGATAAGATAAAATGCTTGTTATATGACTCTGTGGTCCTTTTCTTGGCACTGGTCAATCTTGTGCATCTTCTAATTTAGTTTGGTCCCAAACCTAAAAATCAAAAAACCCTTTTACTTTGATGTTCTTTTGTTTTCATGTTTAAGTTATCTCAGTTCCTTGTATCTTCGTGGTGTTTGAAAGAGTATAGAGGCTAAATTTGAGAGAATTTTATCTATTAACACTCTATGTGTTTGAGATGAAGATATCTAAGTTATGTGTTCTCAACAATGTTCAATGCAAATGGGATTGTGCTTGAACCTGGTGTAATATAAAATACCCATCACTCATATATCTGAGAACTATCCACTTTCATAGGTTTGTAGTTTGTTGCTTGGCATAAGTTTATCATACATTCAGGCCTACAACTAGGAACACCCTCCTGAGTCCTGTGGAGCTCGAAGTGCAGAAGGCTTTCATAGCGTTGTTCATTGGCTTTTCTTGTCTTCAATCTATTGATAGTGCAGATTCTTTGCCCTAAATCTTTAATCCCCTAGTTTAGGTATTGTGTTTCTTCTTAGGGTTGAAGGTTGCAAGAAAAACAACCAATAAGATGGTTAGAAAAATGAGAGTCCAGAGTCTTAACAGATCCCGACTCCACCAAATTCTCCCCCATCATCTTAATTTTCTCTAAATCCTTCCTTCTCCCAACCTTGGAAGACTTCTCAACAACACCTTTTTTTTGATCCTTCTGAAGGAGCCCCAATGAAGGAGAAACTTTGCCACCTTTTGCTGCATCAGACCCCATTTTCACCAATGGATTAGAGATCTCTCCCTACCCCATCTTTGCGTTCGCAAGAGCCTCTGACCTCCCAGAAACCACTAGACTAAGATTCGTGTCCATTTGCAAAGCACCATCCATCTGTGAAGGCTAAGTGTTCTCTGGAATAATGCCTTCTTGAACCACTTCAAAGCCCATTGATCCATAATCATCAAACCCAGATTCACCTTCTACTGACTAAGGTTGTCCAAAACCTCAAATCAATTAAAGGTATCACCTTCTTGACACTCCTTAAAAGTACTCTTTTGACCACGATTCCTATTACGAGCCTTAATAGGAATAAAACCCTTAGCACCTACAGCCCCACTAGGAACCGGAGCCTTGCCTTTATCAACCATAGGTGGATTGTGAGGGGGCTGAGAAGTCTGAGACTCAGAAGATTTAGACCTTGGACATCTTCGCTGCAAATGGCCATATACTCACGACACAGGCAGCACTAGAAAGGCAATGTCTCATAGTCTAACTGCTGCACCCAAGAATATGAACCCGCACGAATTTCCAAAGAATTTGGAATTGGGTTACTTAAATCAGTCTCAACACAAATTTGAGCAAATGTCATTACCCTTCTATCCAAGGTTTGCTGAGAAGGCCCCACTGGTTTCCCCAAAAACGAAGCCACATTATGCAAGATGTCATTGCGCCAACATTCAATTGGAAACCTAGGAAGACAAACCCACATCGGAACCTGATTCGAGAGCTCTTCCGAAGGATTAAAACCCACATGCCAAGGCTTAATAAATAAACCAGTTTGGTTATGAAAATAAGGTCCACCCTCGAAAACTCTATTGCGATCTGCCATGTAGTTGAAAACCACCATGAAGTAGCTGTTCGCCAACAACATTATTTCCATCTCACCCTTTGGAGCCCAAGTCTGATAAGCCCACATCTCCAAAAATTGAAGTGAAACCCTCATTCCCATAAATTTGCAAAGCAAGGCATGCTTCGAAAAATACTCAATGTCCTCCGCAATTGATTCTGGTTGAATAACGAGCAACGACCTGTCTTTGGTTCGCTCCAGGCAACCATTTACCTTTGGGATTCAAGAACCGCTAGCTTGCACAAATCCTCCATTACCCGACTCATTTGAAAACAAATTATTATCAAACACCCCTCAATGACAGAAAAGGAGATTTCACTTCAGCTGCAACACAAAAATCCAAGGGTGATTTAACCCCTGATGCTTCCCTTGGATCCATTGCCAAGAGGAAAAACGACACCACACCATTATACCTCCACTCAAGCCACACAAACAAGAGGGCAGAGACTCCACCCGTGTAGCTAAACCACAAAGAAGCCACTAGATGAAAGACATGGGCAAAGGATAAAGAGAACATATATGAGACAAAAAAATGACACCCCCTGTACGATCACCAAACACCCCCCAACCAAGAATGACCTGCCGTACTCAAACCCCAGCACCAAGGACGCATGCACAAAGAATGGCCAACATGTAGCCGTGGCCTCAATGGCTATGGGCTAACATGCCCGCACGCAGAAAGACTCCTACGCCTAACATCACTCCTCGTTTTCTCAGATATCTCATAAAAATATTAAGGTTTGGGCCTTGTTTGTTGGCACTACAGGCAATAAGCCCCACTAGTTCACCAAGGAGCCTCTCCTTAATACGAGGGCAAACAACAAACACCATTATTGACGTGGTAGAGAGTGACACCATAAGGTTTGAACCTTGGTTGTTGGCTTAATAGGCAAGAAGCCCCACCATTTCACCAAAGGGTTGGCCCCAAATGTTTAATATTAAGGTTTGGGCTTTGGTTGTTGGCACTACAGGCAAGAAGCCCCACTAGTTCACCAAGGAGCCTCCCCTTAATACGAAGGTAAACAACCAACTCCATTGTTGATGCGGTAGAGAGTGACCCCGCGAGGTTTGAACCTTGGTTGTTGGCTCTACAGGCAAGAAGCCCCACCATTTCACCAAAGGGTCGCCCCCTTATTAATATATATTTAATTGTTCATCCTTTACTAAATTATTAATATTAAAATTTTAATATCATTTTAATTTTATATTTACTTATTTTATTATAGTTTTTAATTTTTAATTAAGATTTAGAAATTTAATGTGAAAGTGAATTTTTATTTTCTAAGTTTAGATTATGATTGTTTATTTAGTTCTTTATATTTAAATTTTATTTTAATTTAGATTTGAATGACATTATTGTTAATTTAATTATAGGTCTTGGTTTGTATATTGTAAATTTTTAAATCAACTTATAATTATTTATGTAGTAATTATGTGTCTAAATTGCTTTTAAAGTAATGAAAATCTCCTCTAATAACTTAGAAAATTGTGTTAAATATATGTGTGTGTTTTTTTATGAATGTTGTATCTAGTCGTATCCATATTAGGGGTCTTAAAAAATGGATGTATTCGTATCCAATACTGTATCCGTATCTTTGTCCATGCAACTTTGTTCCATAGACATTGATAAGAACACAATCTTTAATAGGGTGTTTGTAGTGAACAATTTAAGCTTGTCAATGGTTAGTAGCATCTAACTCAAAGAGAAATTTCTGAAGGATTTGGAGGTTGGTCAATCTATTTGAAGAGCCAACAACCTTCTTGAAGATTCTTCCCATTTTTCTTTTCAGCCAAGAGGAGTTATTATCTTGGGTTTGTGCCACTTTAGTATCTTGTAAAAGAAAAATGTGGCTTAATGCTTTTTCCAAGAGCCTTTTGAGAAGCCTTCTCTTTGGAAGAGCATTAAAACTCCTAATATTCAACAAGATCAACTTAATTTGGAGGGGTTTTCTTTCTTGGTACCGACCTCGATGTTCTCTAATTGAGATTGATTGCTTACCACTATCTCTACCATGACAACATTTTGGATGAAATCATGTTTGGGAAGTCTGCCTGGCTTGGTATTCCCAAAGCCGTATTTTCTTTTATCTTGCCTTTTGTGTTTAGCTTAGGAAAGATGTAATGGAGTGTGAGGTTTTGATATAGTACATTTGTGGTTTATTTGATCACCTCAGGGGGCTTGTTCTTATGGCCAAACCCAAGGATATTGATGAAGCACATGCTCAAGCTTATTATCCTGAGTTGGTTAAGAAGAGTAGTTCTTCCTACAAGTGTAAGCAACACAATGATGAGCAGCAGCTAGGTGCAAAGAAGGATGGAGCTTGTGACAAGAGCAAGAGCAAAGTAAATGCGATTTCTACAAAGGGCAAAGGTAAGGAGAATCTTAATTGTACCCATTGTGATAAGGATGGGCATTGAGAGGATATGTTGGAAATTACATTCAAAGTTAGCTCCTTCTTGGGCTTAGAGGGAAGAAGACAAGAACACTACATTTGGAGGCAAAATGAAAGAGATTGAGTGCATCTCCATAGTGGATGATAGATTGGGTGTTTCCAAGGTTGATATTCTCTCACATGATGGGAAGGAGCTTGCACAACTTTTTAACGTCAAAGTTAAGGAAGAGGTAAGAAGGTTAATGCAATTTTTGATATGTGTTCACAAGCAAACATTGTATCTCAAAAATGGGTTAATGATTTTGGTTTAGAGATGGTAGACTATCTACATCCATATGCATTAGGATGGCTGCAAGGAGGAGTTGAAATGACTAACAAAGCAATGTAAATTGTCTTTTGGGTTTACAATTTAGGGATGTAGTGCTATTGGATGTCATTCCTTTAGATGTTTATGATATCATTTTTAGGAATCCACATCTCTTTGAGAGAGATGTTTTTATTATTAGAAGAAAAATGAGTATAGCCCCAGCTTGAATGAAAAAATATTATTGTTGCATCCATATGTTGAGAAGTCCAAAGTTACATTGTCAAGTACTCCAAAATTCAGAAAGTTGATTAGTGCAAATGGAAGGGTTGTTCTTGAGAATGAAGTTGAGGTTTGGAGGGATGAGGGGATTATTCTCAGAAGCAGTAGCATGTAGAAGGACAGCAAATGCATCTGATCAGCTCGGGGCAGTAGAGAAGTGCCAAGGTTAGGTTGATGTTTATCTTGTGGTTCAAGGCAAGATGGCATTTGTTTTGGATGAAGGATCCATTAGCCCTTTTCCATTGAATTTCCATAGCTTTTGGGTACCAAAAGGTTCCTAAATAGGGATGTATGAGCTGAAAATTTGGATAAAGTTGGCATTTGGACCATTGGAGTCATGTCATTGTAACTCATAGAGAGACATAAAGAAGCTCAATGGAGGATTTTTTCATCAAATCAGTGTCACAAGGATTTTTTTGGACATTGTCCCAATGGAGGTTTTGACATGGTATGGGATATCTTGCAATCTTCGTTGGGATGAGACAACTTTTGGGTTTGATTCTGTTTATTCAGGGTCTCATAGACATTATCATGCTGCTAGGGAAAAATGAATGGGTAGATGGAGTCAAAACTTGGATTCGACTGCATAATTGGATAGCCCTTGAAAAATAATGCAATTAGAAAAATTGGCACCTAATTTCAAGTCCATATGCAAAAAGTTATGGCCATTGGAAGAGGTAGACAAAAGGGATTAAATCCCAGATTTGCCATGGGGAACTGACATCCATCTTGAAAAGTTAATTTTTTTTGGAATTCTGAGCATGTGGTTGAGCTTCATTTCTTGACCTTTGGGATGCGAAAGGTAGTTATTAAAACCTCCTTGACATCTTGGTTAGGTTAGACTCTTGATTTGATATTCTTCGAGCCAATCCTCATGAGACATAGCTGGGAATGCTACTTTGTGTGTACAGGGGAGTCCTTGGGAGGTAGTTTGGAGCTCTTTTAGTCATCGTTAGAGCCTGTTAAAGACCTGAATGGTCAGTGTACCTCTATACTTTTCAATTGCTTCAGGGAATGGAAATTGTTTTCTTCCTAAACTAGAGTTTTTGAGTTGAAGTGGGTTTTTCTCCAGATGAACATGTGAGTTTCCAGATTTTGTAATGTCCCCTTTTTGGATATGTAATGTCCCCTTATTAGAGACATAAAATGCACAAGTTAAGTTCAAGAATTTGTATTTACCAACACTTAATTTTGCACATGAAATTTGCCTTGAAGACCTGCATACATCATGTATTAACAATAAAGCACATAATTTCTTGTTCATGTTTAGATCATTTCAGATTGCACATTTTAAGAATAAGACAAATAAATGCATTAACATCTAGGGCATAAACAAACATGATCAGATATGACTTATTACTCTTGATCGGAATAGATCTTTGCCTTGTTTTCTCTTTCCTAACCTCATTGGATGGTAGGTTTACTATGCCAAGGGCGCGTGCATGGTCTCTAATTGGACTCCCTCAAGGTTTCCTACCTGTCTTGGGACCGTCCATCAATGGACCGATTTACCAGCCTTTCCCTCCACAAACTCCCTATCCTTATTGGGTGCTAGTGAAAGGGAATTTCGGCCCAAAGTCTATTCTCAAAGTAAAGTCATAGTAGCTTAAGGAAGCACAAAAATTGCGGTACACAACATATTGGGTAATTGTAGATCATGTATATATATATATATATATATATATATGAATAAATATTTATATATTCTATTCAACATATAATTATCATTCCTATATTTGAATTAGCATACACATGGCTATTGACTATTTTATTCACTTTTCATTGCATACCATTCCTTTTGTAGATCTGTTGGTAAATCTGTTTGCTGGAATGATATCATTACCTTATTCCTTCCATACTATCATTTAAATTCATTATATATTTACTAAACATTAATATCTCAATTCATGATGTACTTACCAAACTCATTATTTAATTTTATAAAGTATTTATATACTCACTGCATTCATTATTTAGATTTATAAAGTATTCTCTTTTATACTTACCTGCAGATTCTTCTTTACTTCCAGCCAGCCATGATCCTTGGTGATCAGATTTTACCACAGTTTGCTGTTATTTCTGTGATCAGATTCTCAAAGAATATTCTTTATTTCTTCCTATGCGTTTAGTAGACTTCCAGCCCATAACATCTAACTTTCACCCAAAGGTGTGCAGCCACTGTTATTTCTGTTTTAATTTCCTCTTCATTCTATTCCATTATATTTTTCCTTATTCATCCAGTGATGACCTCTTAGTTTTTCTTTTCTGTCATCGGCTACTCCCTTCCCTAGTGATCCGAGCTCCTCCCACGTATATATCTCCTCTTTTTTTCATCCTGCATCAAATGATATGATTCTCCATCAAGGGGCATATCTCTTGTGTTAATCGCACCTTTTCAAGGGTATGTCTCTTGTCCATGTTAATTGCTATCTTAAAAATATTCTTACAACCTCTTAATGATAGTTGTCAACGCTTCTTTCTTTATTATCAAGATCACTATCACTTGAATGACCCACCACTGCCCCGACTATGGTTTATATATTGCTATCTTAAAAATATTGCTGTTGTCTCTTAAATCTGATCTCTATCACTTGAATGACCCACCACTGCCCCGACTATGGTTTATATATATATTCTTCTAAAGACTTACTTGGCAGTGTAACAGCTTCTTTGTATTGATACGGTGGCTCAAATCCTGATTGTTGACTTCTCCAAGGATGCGTTTCCCATCAAAGCACAACAATAGACTCTTTCAGAAACTTAATTGATTGACATGGTATTCCCGTAGTTTTGAGTTAATCTCTTGCTCGCAATGTATCTTGACACATATGAGCTTTCTCAAAAGATAAATATAATCTAGCGATTATTCCGATCACAAACAATTTCACACCATATGAAAAGATGGCTCTAAGCTTATGTCAAATTCACTTCTTGATTCAATTCTTTCCCTTTGAAGCAGCAGACAAAGGATGAAAAACGATTCCTTCAAAGATACTATTGGGACCCTCCTGGACTCTTCATAAGAATACTGGATTTAGTTTGCATCTATAAATATGAAAGAATTACACAGAAGTTAAAAGAGAGCACCGGCAATATGAATTAAGCCAGAATTAATTTGAATTTGCAGAGGATTAAGGAGCCCAATGATCTTCACCCAAGAATTGAGAACAGCCGCTAAAGGGATGCACAACTTCACCCAGTAATTAATAATTCTGCAGTAAACCAAATTCTAAATACACATAAAATAATCACCAATCTGCAATGCTCAAATACCTAAAAGAGATCCACCTTAATCTGTAATTTAGAGTATCTTTTGTGACCCTTATGATATTTATCATTTATTATAATATATCATATTTATGACATATTATGTATTACCATTATAATGATCATATGTTATAATCGGGTCTTTATTATAATACCTGTTATTCTAACATGCTTTACTTATATTTTGATATAATATTATTTGAATTGCAATTTCTCATGTTTTGATAAGTATTGGATTTATTTGGATTTTGTGTATTATATTTTATTTTATTTATAATTGGTATATTATATTTTGTATTTATGGATTATTCTGTGTGTTTAAACCGGTGAAGTCATTGCTAATATCCTATTTATAATTATGATATTATCTGTGATAATCATAATTATTTTTAAGTCCCAATTACATTTGTAAATTGCGATTACTCGTGTGGACTTAGATACTTATATTTTATTATAATATTTCCTAACAATAATTATAATTAGTTATTTGAATTTTAGTATTCATATTTGGGTGTTACCATCTCGGGGGACATGACAGGGTATACTTAGATTTTTCCCCGTAATCACAATTTCAATGGAAAAATAAGAAGTATATCTTATTAAATTACAACTTACCAATAGACTCCGGTTTTAGCCCTGCAACAGCGTTAGCCAATATTATAATTCAACAATTAGTTTGATCATTTGTACTGTTTACAACATCCTTAAATTATTTAGCATACATAAGGTTCATTGATCTTAAAACTGATAAGTAAATATCAACACGAATTTAAGGTTATTATCCACTCCAACAATCAACCATTGGGAAGGTTGGAGAGGAAGCCACAATAGGATGCCCGGAGTATTCTTCTTTCTAAGGCCAAGGGCAGATAGGCAACCCCCTTGGCCCACAAATGGCAGACATTTCATTCATCCATTATGGGTGGCCTACTTAGAAGGGAACCTTGTAACTGCTATCCTCCCTTGTACATCCTTCTCTCCTTCCCACGATTGAGAGCAGAGGAATAAGTAACTTAATGATTTCAATAATCACAACATGCAGATGTAATAATTATTAATGCAGGTGATTAATTCTGATCGGCCTGCTGTAGTCTGCAGATATTGGCCTGAATATAAATATCTTCTGAAGATGGTTTGATGCCCCCCCCTTTGGAAATGTCTCTCCCTTTATATTCCACAATGGATGCAAAGAGTCACAACCATTCAATCTGTTTGTCCCTTGGTGAGGGACATGTCCCTAGACTGACTGTTGTTCTTCCAATCACCACCTTTCTTTGTCTCTTTTCACATGAATGGGCCGCTTCATCTCAAGGAGGTTGATTATATTTTAATTTGCTGTCTTTGTTTAATTGCTGCCCTCCTCTTTTATACATAATTAATATATATATTAGATAATATCCCTGGGACGATTTCCCTAAAGGCATCGATTATTAATAGTTGGTTGGTATTAATATTGCTGTGATTTTCCTAAGTCGGGGGCATTGTAATGTGCCAACCCTTCAGTGCAGTAAAAATATCTATTTTTACGCCATATGAGTAAATAAACGTGCTAATAAGTCGTTGCAATAAAATTTTTCTTTTCTTTATTGACAATATATAAACAAGATGCCATTTCAAATTTTATTATAGATTCTAATTCATTACAATAACTTCACAAGTACTTGTAACAAGAATACATACCTTTACAAACATAGCTCCAATGAGCTTTAGAATAAATAGCTGTAAGACGGTCCAAGAATCCGTCCTTTCAAATCTTGGTTCTTCGGTCGCTTGCTGTGGAGGAGAAGCATCACTCGGGCGCTTTTCCACCAACCATAGACTCTTAATGCGGTCCCTTGCACATCTATCATTCGATAGATGTCCCTTCCCTTCGACGAAGAGATTGGTAGAGTAACCGATAACGACAACCAACTGAGCATAGTGTTGTGTCCTACATTACTAGAACCTGTGCAATCTGACAACTCTCGAACTAGCATGTAATACAGGATCACGGTGAACTAACAGTGTAGTCTCAAGCATCACACAGTTTAAGCGGATGTTGTACATTGCACTACTTTGGTCAAAGTGTTTCATTTAGTATGTTCTACTGAGGGTCATTTGTCACATACACTATTCAGGGACGATTTGACTTAAGGCTATCTTCAGCTACGCATAGGTATTGTCCTTCAATGGGTAAATCCGTCACCCTGTACTAACCTACAACATACTAATCTACTAGTAATGAATCTATTTAGCAAGTAAGTTCACAAGCCCGCTTCCATGCTTATCCTAGGAGTAACACAAGCTTTCTGAGTTAAACTAATAACTTAGTTGGGTGTACCTCAAGTGACTCTTGCATTCAAATAAAGCCTAGTACATATTTAACTGAGAAACACACTCATCTCCTATTATGGAGTAAATATAAACACATTGCATCCCATGTTCAAACATATCTAGTATAATTAAATACCTATGTTGCACTACATGTAGCATAGTAAAATACCTATGTCAAACAACCTCTTCGACATATCTAATATAATTGTCTACTTGTGTCAAGCAATCTCTCCTATCATGGAGTACTTAAAAACACATTATAAAAGCAGCCTAAAGGCTTCAATCCCCTTTTCCGAAGGCAATCAGGTCTAGCAAATAGTATCTATGCAAACAACATTCTCCTATTATGGAGATCTTATAAACATTGTATAACATAGTTAGAATGCTTTATTTTCCCTTTTTCCAAAAGACAAACTTATTCACTCCCTATGCACAAACAGAAAGTACAATTCAAGCAGCATAATAATTCTTGCAAATAGATAATAGAAGAATATCCCATGCCTGTATTTGCTTTTCCCTAAAATGATAACAGAGCTGCCTTCGCTATAGCTCAATCCAGCTTCTCCAATGAATTACAAGCACCACAGAAATTAACAATTCTTCCTTACAGAATTCCCTCTTTTCACACTCATAAATAGATAACAGATAATTATGATTTCCTTTGGTAGAATTCGTCCCTCGCAAAGGTCTCAATGAACTCTTAGAAATGTGATAACTGGCTGCAATTAATGTTTACTTAGAAATTGATTACTGGTCTGCAAATATTGCTCACATAGGAATTGAATAATGGTTGCAATTGTTGTTCACTCAGAAATGGAAGAATGAACATACGTAAATGCTCAAGGTGATATGCAATGAAGCAAAAGGTAATCCCAAGACAAATTACAAAAGTTGACGAAGAATGGTGAATGAGTATTGTGAATAAGAGTTTGGGTGACTATTTATAGAAAGCCCAACCCTCCAAAACTCCTACACTTTGGGCATGTAATTTGCCACCACTCCCTTGTAGAATGATTCAACCTAGAGGTGGCGACATATCAGCCCATACTCAGCAATTAGCAAGGTGAGTCGACCTCCAGTTTTGCCAGCAAAATGAAGACTGATTCAAAAAGGCACATGGAGAATAACACCTACAGAATGTGTTGATAGAGGTGGCGCCAAACTTAGATATGGCGAATTTAATCATATAGCAAAGAAAAAGTCATTCATAATTCTTCAACACCTTACCAGTATCGACTATTTCCTAGCTGAGTCGACTAAATCATTAACTGTGTTGGATTTGTTCTTGCCTTAGATTTTGACTTGGTCAAAATATTTAAATGCCTTTGTGGTTTTTAGCTTTGTGGGCACATAACTAGGTGATGCGATTTCACATAGTGCCGTATGTGATTCAATTTCAAATATTAGCCAAAGCCCAATACGCGAATGAAGTCATTTCGATTTATTCCCCAATTTGATTTTCCAAAGTTTAATCGATATGAATTATATCGATTCAGAAATATTTTGTTTCCAAAGTTCAAATGATATGATTCAATTGATTAGGAAATAATTCGATTTCCATGGTTGAATGATTAATATTTAATCTATTAAGAAATAATTCGATTTCCAAAGTTGAAAGATTAATATTAAATTATATATATATATAATTATAGTTTAAATATATTAAACATCTATATATATATATATATATATAAAATACCTTAGTATATATATATATATATATATATGTAAATTCGGAAGGTAATAATAATAATACTATTATTAATATCCACATTATACTGAATGTATATCTCTTATTATCTTATACTGCAAATAATAATACTGTATATTTTTATACACATATACTTATATTATATATACATATATACACTTCTCTAGTAAGCATTAACGCTTGCAAGTGTATACATGTATATTTTTATACACATATACTTATATTATATATACATATATACACTTCTCTAGTAAGCATTAACGCTTGCAAGTGTATATATATATATATACAAGCATATTCATTATACGGTAATACAATAATCAAGTAATCCATTTGACATAGAATGATCATAACCTAGTGTCCATTCCTACACATATGTATATGTATGTACCTCGGTGAGTATTTCTACTTACATATATGTGCATTTACTAATGCTCTCATACATGGGTCTATGTATATGCATTTATATATATATGCCCATAGACATGCTACGTTTAACGTTTATAGAAATGACGTAAAGGTAACCATTCATAAATCCTAAAGTCTCAACCCAAGCACAATCAACACAATGTCAAAAGGAAGGACTCAAAACTCAAATAGCTAAACATCAACCAAATCAACATGCAGAAATAACAAGACTTTTAAATGCAGACATATCGGCTAAGGATGACTTACTTATTACTCACAAATTGACTTAGTTCACTCAATCTAAGGTGTGTGTTTATGCTTAGATAGTTACATTTACCGGTTACCCGACCAAGATCTTCTCCTGAGTGATACTTCCCCTCCCCCTGGAGAAATGGACATTTACCTGCAACCATTTGACACATACATTCGGCAGTCAATTGTTCACAACAATAAGCAGCATATATAAACATCTTCAAAGTTAGAATAACCATAACTCAATAACCATCTATTCACATATATGCAGTGTTTCACCATGAATAACATCAACTAAGATAACATCAAATGAAACAACATCAAATGAGATAACATTCATATTGATAACAATGTACAAGCATCATTAATTCATCTCCAGAATTGACATTACATTCACATTTACCCTATCTAGTAATGGTAAATAGTAACTTCACAATTTGGGGTGTAACAGGCACGACAGATTTTTGTGTGTTTAATTATTTTCCACATTGTTGATGCTTTATATCTCTGTTCAAGTGATTTGCATATGTTTAAATGGTAAACTATCCATAATTAATCAGATTGTATGCATATTATAGTGTGTTTGAGGTGTTTTGCCAATTGGATCTGTTGTTGATGAACTTGTGTGAGGAATATCCTCCCACTTTATGGATCATAAAGAAATGCCTCATAATCAGATTTCTACCTGTGTTATGATCAAAGTTTTGAACTGTCATTTTTTTAAAGATGTGCTAAAAACTAAGAACCCTATACCCTAGGAAGCATATACACTGTCATGAAAAAGCTGTAATTTGAAGTTGAATGAATAGACATCAAATTTTCTTGATATTTTGAGGAAAAGAAATATCAGATTCCTTTTCAAATTATATTTGAGATACTTTCCTTCTGAGACCAAACTCAATGCTTGAGTATTTTTTTATACCATTTTTCTGGTAGACGCTCTTGTTGGATTTTAGTAATTTACAGACATTGAGTAAATATTATTACAATTGTTAGCTGACATTTGTTCAATTTGTTTCAGTACAAGAGGGAACTGAACGATTTTTTTAATACACCTTTGGGCAGAAGTGCAGCTGTAAGTAAAATCTTTCTATTATCACATGCTCTTTTTTGCTTAATCTTTGCAGTGGGCTTAAATAGCAGAAATGTCTCAAATGCTTTGACGTGATTTAATCTTCCAGAATGAATATTTTTAGCTTGTGTTTATTGATTAAGCACTTCATTACACAGGCATTTGTTTGGCTTTAATATATAGGCTTGCATGATAATTGTTTGTATTTTCTTCATTGCTCTCAGTCTTGTGTCGACAAGCAATTCTATACAATTAATTGTCTAATGCCACACCTGGGGTTGGATTGTCTTTTTGAAATATAAATTTTACTTATTTGTTGGTTAACTGAGTGATAACTAGTAGGATTGTTGTGGTAATTATGCTGTGGGATGAGGACTGCACCTTCTCAAGCCTTATTGCCTTAGATTGTAACAAATAACACATCAGTTATGCCTCATTTTGTTGATCACGGAGACGATGTTCGCATATTTGTATGAGTATTGACTATGAGTACCTGTAGTTGTTATGAAGCCGTTGGTCAGGTTTCTGCAAAATAGACTAAACCCTCAAACAAAATTGTTTATAATTTATAAATGATAACTTACTGTTGTCTAGGGACTGTGCTTTTAAGTTTTTGCTAACTTGATTTTGCAGATATCTGTACCTGCCAGTTTAATGTTGCTGCCCCTTTATTTGGGCTGTTATCCTGAGATCCTAGTTGTTGCTGGAGAATGATTTCTCTGCCGAGCATTGGAAATATAAAGAAAAGAGGAAGCTCAGAAAAGTTTTTAACTATTAGTTATATATTGCAGTCTCTTGTGTGTCAAATCCCATGCAACAAAATGGTTGTTATTGTCACCTTGAAAATCTGTAGATCATAACTAGCATGTTCTGATGCCAGAATTGAAACACGGCATACACTGGATTACATGTTAACAAGATGTCAAAACCTGAAGAAGCTACTTAATGTGTAGTTTCTCAGCTCCAGAAGCAAAATCAACAATACTACAGCTTTTACAACTTGGCTGGACAGTGATGTCTTGAAATTAGCAGTACTGTTAGTAAATTACATAGAACAAAGTTTTAATGCCAATTAGGAAGATGAAGTGTTGCATGGGACGTGAGGAGTCTCTTGACATAATTTGTCCTGGCAACCTGAACAGGAATGAACCAAATTATCCTAGACATTAAAAAACTCCATTATATACCAGAAGGGAGAAGGTGGATGTATGTTCTTTGAAACTTTCAGCTGTGCTTTGAAGATGGAGCATGGGTTAAGTAGGAAGATGGAGCTGCTCTACATTGTGTGTGTTGATTGCAGGTACCTGCTATTCCAAGAGGGCAATATATCTCAATGTGCACCTTTAAGACATCATACCTCAAAAGAAACAAGGTTGCGTGCCTTTCATATTGAGTTTGTGAGCCACCAAGAGGGTTTTTTCCACCAATATAATGTTCATATAATATGGTTGCTGTTCTTCATTTATTTGTTTCTGATTTCCAATATTATGCTGTAATTTGAAGTCTTATGACAATCGAGCTCCATAATCCACAGATTTCTAGTATATGTTTGCTGTTTTCAGGAACGAAGACTGTTAATAAAGCTAGACGATATTGAATGGATCTTTCCATGAATTATATCAGCTATAATTTGTGACATTACAGAGCAAATTAGTACCAAAGAGGAGGTTTACAGGCTTCATGGGAGAGTGGAAGAAGTACATGCCTTTGACCCAAAAGGAAAAGACCATGATTAAGTGGAAGTTTCAACCATGGGAAGTAGGAATAGAGTTAAGGACCTGGAGGTTCACATTTCAGACATGACACTAGATATAGAAGCTGACTATGAAGCTTTTTTGCAAAGTTGGAGACCAATGTTGTTTATTTGGTCGCTTCCCTAGATAACTTTTTCACTTCTCAAGCTGCCTTGCCATTCTATCAACAAATTGATAGCAGACATAACTGATATGTATTTTATGCCCCTCCAACAGCATGATCATCAAGAAAAGAGGGAAGAACAAGTAATGAGAATGGTTCTGTGAATCGATTAGCTGAAGGAGAGTGCTTGAGTGGACCAACATCATAAACACTCTTCAGAGTTGAACCAAAGGTTGAGATTCAGCCTTATGAGGGACAAGTTGATCCCCAAAAGCTCAACATTTGGCTTAGCTATCTCAATGTGTATTATGAGATATATAGCTTGTGTATTATGAGATATATAGCTTCAGTAACATTATGTAAACTCCTTGAGATTAAGCAAGAAAATATCAGTGACAAAATGAGTCTGTCAAGGAGCAAAGCTAAAGACAATTTTATTTTATTTTAGTGGGTATGAGGAGGAGCATATTTTAATGTGGTAATACTTTTTGAAAAATGGAGGGAAAGGTGTGTACTCTTATCTTGGAGGGCTGCATGGTCACAGACGATCACAGTTGGCACTTTTCAATGTGAAGAGGATAGACGAGGCATGTAAAGAGGATTTCTGCATCAAAGTGAAAGGTGAGACGAAACAACAAATAGGTACCAATTCAAAAGAAGAATAGACTGTGGAAGAGAAGTTTTCCCATGCATTCAATGACCTCAACAAGCAAGTAAAATACTTGCATTCATACACCAACTAATTGCCTTTCATTTTGCATTTTTCTATGTCTACTCTTAATGCTCCTCCACTATGGTTCCTTTTTTATAGTAGAGATTACAAGAAAGTTGATGTACCTTCATACCCTTTTGGGCTTTGATAGATTTAGTGTGCCAAAGGATTAAAATTGGACCTTGTAGAGCCAATGCAATCCCTGGATACCCTGTCCTCCTGGTCTGGTCCAAAGAAAATCAGACTTATTAAAAATTTATACAAAATCAACCTAGTGATTTGATTTTTTGATTTGTATTAAGAAAATTCTTGGTCCATTTTAGCTTTGTTTGAATGCACAACCTTTTTATAGACTTCCATGCCATGCCTGAGATATTTACCATTTGTTAAGAACATTCCTTTGACATGATTTCTTTGATCACATGCTCAATCTCTTTGTCATCAGTATAGTGATAATTTTATGAGTTAAGTTGCAAAACAAATTGTCTAAGCCTACTCATGGAAGTTGCATTACTTTATGCAAGTATTATGAGCTATTGTTGCTTAGGAGTTACCAATCATAGTATATACGTTTGTATTGAACAAAAGAATATTGGTGGTGCCTTTTTGACCTGGATAACTTCTTCTGTGCTACAGACATTGTTTTTTCTCTGGTTTGCACTCTCTGGATGGCTATTTAGGATTATAATCCTAGGAACATGGGTCCTACCCTTTGCAGCACCTTTTCTCATTGGAGCAGTTGCAAGGAATGCAGTGATAGAGGTATGCTGATCTTTGGTTTAATCCTTTTAATGTAATCATCTCATTTATGATGCATATTCATGTTTTTTTGGGTGAATTATTTAGGTATGAATTACTTGCAATATATTTTTCGTTGTATTCAGTCTGAAGCTCAATATCATAATTTAAAACTGCAGTCATCATTTCAGTGACAATTCATGGGTGATTGCAATAACTATGAGCTTGTTTATGTTGGTAAATATTTAGTTCAAAGTTGCTTGTGCTGTATTATTTGTAGTATTCCATAACTGAAATCTGCTATTATAGCTTAAAAATGTATACATACACCCTAGATCTAAGATTTGACTTATTAGAACTTAATTTTTTTGAAAGGAGTTCACACTATTTGGGGAAAAATAAAATAAAAATGGTATCATGCAATAAATAGCCTTAAAACTCAAAAGGTGAAGGGACTTACCAAGCCCCTCCATTCCACTGAATCTCCACACAAATCCTAATTTCACTCTTGACATTCATTTGCATTAAAGAACAAAAGAGAAGAAATAAGAAAAGATAATTTTGAAGGCAAGTAGAGAAATTTATAGCCAGAAGAATTTGCAACACATTGGGAGTTGATTCAAGAGGTGATTGCATTTACCACTGTTTACTTATGTACTTAATACATTCTTAAAAAAGATGCAATTTTTTGTTTTTCAGTTTACCTTTTTTTTGGTTCTTTAGCCATTGATAACAAGATGGAAATGAGGAAAATAGAGAGTGGAAGTGAGGTTGGAGAAGAAGGGACTCTTAAGTTCCATAGTTATGAGACTTGGACTCGGCTCGGACTTGGCGAGGGTGACTCGACTTGGTGACTTGGGACTCGAACTCAACGCAAACTTGGAAAAATGAAAAAAAAGTTGAAAAAACCCTAGAAATTTAGAGATTTTTAAGGATTTAAAACTTGTTTCAAGCACCCTTTATTGAATACAACACAAATAAAAGCAAATTTGATCACATACACAAGTATACAATGATCACATAAGTATAAAGTACACAAATTGTAGTTGCACTGCTGAAGGAAATAGCATACTTAGATATATAAAATTAGTCAAATGTTTACAAAACTCATTGAATATGAAATCCATGACATCAAATGTTCCATACAAATATGAAATATCAAAACAATAGCTATAAATCTATGACTCAATGGCATAGTGGAGCTAGCATCCTTCCTACAAAGGCGTCTAAGGGTCCTAGATGATGTTGCAGCTGCAGCCATAGTCTTTGCCTGTGTCCGACTCTCCATGCCACTCTCACCAACAGTAGCTGTGTCTCCTTGTGCTCTAGCGTCCTCCTCAGCCATGGCTACAACCTTAGCCTCTCTCTCTGCATGGTCCACCCAATCAATGTCCTCATCACTAAAGATTGCATCTATAGCCTCAGTGAACCACTCAGACTGTGGATCAATCTCCTCTAGAATGATCGGGGTGTCGTCGTGGTCAAAAAGCTTCCTATATTTAAGCCGAAGGTTGTAATGAACATATACCAAGTCATTCATCCTCTCCACTGTCAATCTATTGCGCTTCTTGGAGTGTATGTGCTCAAACATACTCCAATTGCGCTCACAACTAGATGAATTGCATGGCTGGCTCAATATACGAATGGCAATATTTTGCAGGTTCGGTGTATCAAAACCAAACATCTCCCATCATCTATCTGAGATAAGAAAAATAAACAAAATCAATCTCATTTCAAGTTTCAAGTTCAAGTTCAACATTTAATAATAAATTATAATATAAAAAGATGAAAAAATTATGCCCTTAAATATATTTTTACCTGGCAGTAATGTTGTCCTACTATCTTTGCACATTTGACATGCAAAGAAGTCTCCTCGTGCCTTAGTGAAGGCGTCTATCTCGTGCACTATCTGTGTAGCAATAGTGGGCAATATCTGCTCTATCGTCGTGTAGAGCCCACTAAGAATTTCTCTATTTGCACAGAAATCACGATGGAATTGGAAGGTTGGATTTAGGAAACATGCGGCTGCATGGATGGGCCTATGAAGTTGGTTTTGCCATCTCCTATCAATGATATCCCAAATGGGACGATATTTCTCAACTCCACCATAGACTGATCTAATGGCCTCTTTGGCCCTATTCATGCCCTTATATATGTAGCCCATTGCGGGCTTCTCCCCATCTGCAACTCATAGGAGAACTAGCAAGGGCTGAATAAATTACAAAGTGCAAACATGTTTCACAAATAAGTGTGAACGAAAACAAACAAATAAAAGTAAGATATGATTAAAAATTAAAACATAATAAAGAATTAAATTTTACCTTCACAATCTCGTCCATTGGTGTCCAAAACCTTTGTTCATCAAAAATGCAATCAGCCATAGTAATCCCTGCAATGCTTGTAGAAAAGGATGAGGAAGACCACTCCTCACTAGTAAACATGCACCTTAAAGCTGCCTTTGACCGAATCAAGGATTGCAACGTGATAAAAATTGTTTCAAACCTAGTGATGCCAGGACAAGACAACTCCCTCAACCCTGTGTATTGCCTCATAAGGTTAAGCACCCATGTGTGATTGTATACAAATTTGCAAATGTTTTTTGCTGCATCCACACATGTTTTGATCCATGGGAGCTTGGCAAGATCCTCCATCATGAGGTCAATGCAATGGGCGGCACATGGAGTCCAAAATATAGTAGGGTGCCTCTCCATCAATAATCTACCAAGCAACAACATAATTTGCTGCATTATCTGTCACCACTTGCACTACATTCTCTTCCCCCACATCAGCGATCACCTCCTCTATAGCCTCACATAGGTATGTGGCATTTTTGAATTGGGCAGAAGCATCAATGGCTTCACGAAGACGGTGTCACGTGAAAAAAAAGCAAAACCAATTATTCAATAAATTAAAAACATAAATCAGCCATATTAAATTATTAATCACTAAATCAAATTCAAATTTCAATGTATTGAGGGAAGTACAATTACCTTGGAGGAAACTAGAAATTAAGCAGCGTCCTATTTCTCATATGGTCCAACCATTAGTCATGATGGTGCAACCAATCCTCCTCCACTGCACGCGCTGCTCCTCTAATTGTGCTTTCACATCTACCACCTTTTGAGTCAAAAGTGGGCCCTTTAGTTCATCTTCAGTGGGGCTTTTGAACCCCGCCCCACATATGGTTATGGCATCAACCATGTTTTGCCAAAAAGGTGACCTAAAACATGTCATAAATAAATTAATAAGTTACATAAGTATTGTAAAATGAAATTTTAAGTTTTAATTTTAAATTTGAATTCGATAATGAATGAGATACATCTAGATTCTAAAATAATAAAATTTAAATATAAATTTTAAAACAATTAAACGAAAAAGAATTACCTGGCTACATGGAAGGGAATGGTGCAGTAGTACCAAAAGTCTACAATTGTCTTTTATGCTGCATCATGTGTGTCCTTGTTCCAACCCATGCTCTCAAGCGATGGTTGGGAACCAGGAGTAGTGCGTGGTACAAAATGTGAGTCCACCCTAGATTTATGAACTCTAGGGCCAATGCTAATACTGCCACTACCACTAGCACTAGCAGCGCCACCAACATTAGGAGTACGCATAGGCATAGCTAGTGCAGAAGCAGAAGCACTAGTACAAGCACTAGGACTAGTAGGTATGGACGCATGGAAGAAGCATCTCCAACAGCACCAAGTCCCTGTCCAACTCCAACACTTGCCAACTCTTGCCTCTGTCTCTTTTTCATTTCTTTTTGCATTTCAAAAGTTTCTAATTGCACCTGCACTTCACGAACAACCTTAGGAGGTGCCATAGTGCAGCCCATTGCATCATGGATGGGTATGCGTGCAATATGGTATTTTAATCTATTTATGCCTCCAAGATATATTGTTTTGCAATATTTACATTTCGCTTCTCCTCTTTCCATTCCGAGAAAGATTTCAGCATGTTTCCAAGCAAGGTCTTTTCTGATTGGGGTTTAAGACATTGTGAAAATAATAATATGGTTTGATTTGCAAATGAATGTGGCTGCAATAACAAGTAGGGTTTTTAAAATTATTTAAGTTGCAAGTAGGGTTTGTAAAAAAAAATTCAAACTCAAAAAAACAATGATTATACAAATTACAATGAATTATTTGTTAAAAAAACACAAAAAATAGCAATTAAAATCAAACTTACCTCTTAGATTTGGCTTGGAATGCAATGCAAACTTCTCCCAATCATTGGTGATGAGCTCTCAATGCACCTCCTTGCTGGTATGAAGCTTCCCAAATGATATATGACCCTGGATTTGTCTTCAACAGCTTGCTGGTTGCCCTCTCTTCTCCTCCTATTTTGCCAAATGAATGAAATGAGGTTGCTTTTAGGGTTGGGGAGATAATATAAGACAAAAAAAAAACAAACTTAAACTTTAATTTTATGTTTTTTTATTGCCTTTTTCACTTGCTGCCGCTGGCCACGTGCAGGGCTCGAGACTCTCTTGGACATGGCAAGTTTGGCAAGTCCGGCGAGTTTGGCCTAGACACGGTTGGACTAGGCCGCGTCCGAGTTCGGGCTCCCAAGACTCGGCCAGGGGTGCTTGGCTCGGGACTCGCCGAGTCCCATTACAATGCTCTTAACACAAAGACTTGGTGGTAATGCCACTAAATTTGGTTGCTTGACACCTTTTTTGAAGCTATACATGTAAAGGTTTCATTTAGACCAACAAAATCCCTATTTCAGTTTGTGACTTTTCTTGACAAAAACAAGCCATAAAATTTAGGGGCGTCATTACATTAAATGCAATATTTGCACTATTGATTGGGACGAGAGCATCACCGAAGTTAGTGCACTTTTTATATGATGGGGTTAGATGTAAAAGAAAAACACTTGAAGAGAGGGCTGAAATGTAAACATTGTTTATTGGGAATCTAAGTCACAGATTCAATGAATTCCACTAGGAAAATGAGGAATTAGGTGAATTTAATATTAGAAGAAAAAAGTGATGAAAATTGCTGATAAAATTACTATAGGTTTTTTTTTGAATTTAATTAAAATTCCTTGCAAAATGTAGGACACAAATCTGTCTATTTTTGTTTTTAAAGCTTGTGTTTTTATCTTTTCATAATTGACGGTTTGTCCAATATGAATGATGATTTGTGCAGCATGATTTGTCAAGATTTATGTAGGTTGCACATCCATGTCTGTTTTGTGTTTCCCTTCCCTGTAACATATGTGTCACAGAACCTTAATATTCATTACAGTGTCCAATAATCTGTGATTGTTGCAGCATACATGAAAAGAGGACATGCAATAAGGAATAAAACTAAAGTTATGATTTCATAGTGAAAAGAGGAATTTTAAGGCTCGAGAATGAACAAAAATTGTTGTTATGAATACAAATCTTCACAACTTTGATATCAACTAAATAAATGCAGACCTTATGCTTTGAAATTTGATCTTTGAGCTGGGGCTTGGAGCCACTGTGTGAGAAATGAGGTTTATTTAGTCCATTGAAGGAGTTTTCAACAGCCATGGCCCTCCAAAAACTTAAATAGTTAGGCTTTTGAGATTTTATTTCAGTTTTTCAAACTTTGATTTAAAACTATTAATATTTATAGATTTAGATTTCATTTATTTATTTTTATCATTTGGATAAACTTTGTTTTTATTATATGGTATATTATAAGATATTATATCTTTTTTAACTATTTTGATTTCTTTTGTCTATTTTTATTATTTGAAATTTGATTTATTTTCTTATTTGGAGTTTTTTTTTTAATTATTATTAAATATATTAAATAATATAATGGTCGTCTTAGTTAGGTTAGATAGTTTCTATTTTCGTCTTTTGTTAACGATTGTTTCTTTTAGAAACATCATCCTTGTAATTCTATTTAAGGAGCCTTCGTCTCCTTCATTTAATACATCAAATATTTTCCAATCTTCTTTGTTATATGGTATCAGAGCAGGTTGATGGGGTTTCATAAAATTTGGCAAATTTTTTAATAGAAAATTCGTAGTCTCTTCTTACTTGGAATTTATTTCTAGAATTTTTTCGAAGTTTTTTAAGCCTTTTTTTTTTTTGAAGATTTTGTGGAGGAGAGACTTGTGAGTTTTTTCAAGAAAATTTTGAAAGTTTTTTATTGTGAAGAAATCATGGTGATTTTTTGAAGCAGAAGTTCGCATTTTCTTTTTGGTTCTTTTTTGTGCCTGTTTGAGGAAAATTGCACGTCGAGGGTTTTGTAGCTTTCCAAAAATTAATGGGTTTTTTTCGTCTGAAAATCGTGGCTTCTTTTGGTCGCGTTTTGGGTGTCTTTCTTGGCACGCATCTCTTCGGACATTTGAAGGATTTTTCTGAGCAATTCTTTCACGAAATTGTAGGTTTATTCTATGTTTGGAAACGTGTGGTTCTTTTGCGACGGATCTCTAAGGGTTTTTTTGCTAGCTGTGCGTGAAGTATGTGGGAATATTCACGTTTTTTTTTTAAGTTTTTCTGCTGTTGTGTTGGGTGTGATTTGCTAAATCGTGATGGGGTTTTCTAGATTTTGATGGTTTTATGTGGAGATTTCTGGGTCTTCTCTTTTATGGTGGGTTTTCTAATTTTTTGCCTTAAAAAATTAGTGAGGGTTTTTTAATATTTTTTCCTGAAAAAGTAATGGAGGGTTTTTAATATTTTTTCACGAAAAAATTGAGGATTTTAATCTTTTTCTTGAAAAAAATTCTGGAAAAGTTTTACGTTTTTTCCTTAAAATGATGTTTTGTATGTTGATTCGGGTCTCGGATTTTGTACTGGGTTCTATAATTTTCAAAGTTGCGTGGGATTCCTTTGTGGGTTTTTACCCTTTTTTTCTGAAAAAACAATGCTTTGTAAACTTTAGTTTCAGGGTTTCGCGATTTTGTCCTAAAAAATCGTGGTTTCTTGCATTCTATTTTGGGGCATCGTGCTCATGTGCAAAAGTTTGGTGGGTTTGCCGATTTTTCCTCAAAATCATGGTAGATGTTTTTCGGTGTCTCTGGCTATAGGGAGGAACAACTTTGTTACCCAACATCAAGTTGGACGTTTTGTAATGTTTTTTGGTTATTTCTAGAAAATTTGCAGTTTCTGGGAGGATTAGTGGCAGACTCATCTCAAGTGGCAAAGTCAGTGGTAGACTCTTGTTGTTTGTTGCAGAACCTTCTGAAGAGGAGACAACCTTCTTTGTTTCTGTGGGTAGTTAGAATGATGACCATTAAGAGAGGGTATTAAATATATTAAATAATATAATGGTCATCTTAGTTAGTTTAGATAGTTTCTATTTTCGTCTTTTGTTAATGATTGTTTCTTTTAGAAACATCGTCTTTGTAATTCTATTTAAAGAGCCTTCATCTCCTTCGTTTAATACATCGAATATTTTCCAATCTTCTTTGCTATAATTATTATATGGTATATATTTAGGTTCTATATTTTTATCTTTGATTTTTTAGGGATAAGATAAAAATAATTATTATCAAAAAGAGGGAACAAGTGCCAATATTACAAGTGAGAGGACAAAGCCAAACACGTGTAGAAGAAGATAAGTATCTTCTTAAACTACTATCTAATATAATAGGCCTGCATGTAGGATTTATGGTTATACAATGTATGTTAAAGACAAAGATAACTTTTTTAAAATGTTAGTTTTTAACCTCACATGGAGTAATTTCTAAGGATATGCATGCTCTTCAAGAGGCATGCAATATGTTCACATGCATGGATGAAAAGCAATGCATGCATGCAAAATGTAACAGATGCATGCTTGAGAAAGCGATGCATGTATGCAAAAAGCATGCATGCATGAGAAAGCAATGTGCATACATGCAAAAGTAATGCATGTACACAAAAATCATGTATGCATGAGAAAGCAATGTGCATACATGCAAAAGTAATGCATTTGAAAGCTGGGAATGCATGCAAAAAGTGATTGCCTTAGTTTGATCTCACTTTGGTGAGAGTCTTCGAGAATGAGATGATATCTAGGTTGAGCCATAGAGAAGTGACCTGAAGTATATTGATCCTAGCAAAATTTCTTGTAGAAGAACAACCTCCAAATTATATTTCTCCAAGCGTCTCCAAAGTAAATAATTCTTTGAGGGGGAGTTGAGTACCCTTATGTTCTAGGCGAGAATCACCATTGATAAATCTTGGATTTCTTGGTGTTACCAAGATAGCTTCCAGCTGGGATTGGTTCCTCGTAGCAACATCTGCCAGGCTTGCAGTTTGTAAAACAACATACCTGTTGCTTCTTCCCACCATATTGTTCCTAAAATCTCCTTAATTTTTTACTACATGTCTTTGAGAGATTGATTTTCTTTACTTTTCTTCTTTGAGATAAAACCTTCTAGACTTTAAAGCCACCTTGAAACTATCTTGATAGTTGGTTTTTTTGCATCGAGAAAGTAAACAAAGAGATCTTTTCCTTTCCCTTGTATCCTTGGGATGTGGGTTTTTATGGTATTTGCTTGCTCCTCTAAGAGTTGTACTAGATCTCCTTTGAAAGTATAGCCCTCTTAACATTTCCCCATTATTTAAACCCTTATTCAAATGAGATAGTATTTTTAACTACATCCTCATTACTAGGATTAATTGATATTCTTGACACCTTGTTACTTGGAATCTCAAGATTGTTTCTTCTGGCTGTTTTTTTTTCTTCTTTGGAAAGATGAAACATTTTGCATCCTTTTTCTCTTCAACCTTCAGTTTTTCAGTCTCTGAATTTCTTTGAATAGTGGGACAGTCTTGAATGAGATGACCATATTCATGACTACCTCTGCATCAAAAGGGAATACTTTCATAATCTAGGGCCTAAGACCACACAAAATATCTAAACTCTTTGAAAGGGGAGAAATGAGAAATTATTCAACACAAAATTTAGCATAGACAGATTGTAATGTCACTTATCCTCAATATGAGGATGTTTGAGTCACTTTTCAGCCTTCGGCAGGATTATGGACTTTCTCATACTGTCATACCTTTCTTCCCCACTTGTATTACTTCTCACTCCCTTGCTATTTGCAAGCCGATGAATTTTCACTTTGTGTGCACTCGATATTGCCAAACCCCAATTCCCTCTCCTTTTAACCATTGCATCCATCTAGTATGTGTTTCCTTAAACCCTCACCTTTTGGCATGCTCTCCCAAGGAACCTCACCATTCTAACAAAGGAATTCACTAATCATTAGGGCTGATTAGGGATGCTATTAATAGGCCCAAATTTGAATGTAAAATGGTGGGAAACTTTCATTTGATTCTTGGCAATAGTGGGCCCACGCTAGGCCTCCAACCTCTATGTAAGGCAAGCAATTTCATCAATTTGGATAGTCTTTGGACATCATATCAACAAACATGAAATTGTAGAGTTAAGTACTTGTGTTCACCTGTTGGATCTTAGGATGAGAACCTTTACGTTTTGTAGTTTAGTTTGAAGGAAAAAACCCTTGGGCAACTTTACATGGAGGTTGCATCTGCATTTCAAGCTTACTGGATTTCATCGTTTGGATATTTTAGCATTTTGAATATTTTTGTGATCATTGTAATCTTTGTTGTCAACAAACAATTGAAGCAACAAATCTTTGTAATCATTGAATGAACTATTTGAATGAAATACCCTTTTTCAACAAGTTTAGATGAGCAAACCTATATGAATGTGTGTTGTGCATTGTTCATATTTAATCATTTTGGTTGAAACTCTATACAACATTTTAGATCTAAGCATTTTTACAGGAATATTTAGCTAAGGGTCATTACAATGGTATTATAGATATGATCTTGCTAGCCTGTAAGGTAACTCAAGTTGTGAATGTGCCCTAGTGAAAGAGAGATTGGATATCAAAGAAGGGATCAAACGAAATTGGATGCACTAGAGCCAGAAAAAATATGGCAGGAGGAAGAGAGAAGCACAAAGTAATAGTTGAAGAAAAATAAGAATTCTTCTAGGAGAACATTATTAGATTGCAGCAAAGTCAGGATGGATTGACAGATCTAATGGTGCAGATGCAGCATGCTATAAAAAGATTTGCAAAGCTTAGAGCCTATTAAGACATCTCAAGGAGAGGGGAGTACATCTGCAAATAATAGATTTGGGGTTAATTCCATGCCAACGCCATTGAAACTCATGCTTTTTCAGAAAGATGTAGAGGAAGAATGAGTGCTTCAAGACTCCCATGTAGAGGGAATTGACAAAGTTTTTGAAGAATACCAAGGTAAATTTGAAGCCTTAAAAAATATATCTTTTGTTAGCTACCTAGACATCATTGATAGGATAACTCCTAAGAGAAGAACTTTAGATGGCAATAAAAACAATGAAAAGATAATGCTGCTACAAAAATTAAATAAGTTGAATGCTCTCACCTTTGATGGGAGCAACAAAATTTCTGGTAGGGCTTGGTTGCAGAAAGTGCAAGCTTATTTTACCCTTAGTCCTATGGAGGAGGATGCCATTTTGTTTGTTACATTGCATTTAGGTGTTCCTTATGAGTGGTGGCACCATGGTTTGGTCACACAAGGACATAGCCTTGTGAAGATATTTGATGATTTCTGTCAAAGGGTGCTGGATTGCTTTGAGCAAAAGGATGAGGATGAGTATTTCAAAGAATTTGCTAGTATCAAACAGCAAACACTGCTCCATGGAATCCTAAATTGTCGAATTTTATAGGTGTAGTAATGGTTCCTGGAATTTTTGTAAAAGGGATCACTTTTCTTAGTTCTATTTGTTGAAATTTAGCTTGAACTCCTCAAAGGTCTTGTTGCACCCACTTCTCTACAAGAAGCAATCAAAAGAGCTTTAACACTAGAGCTATTTGTGTGTAAGGGAATTTTTTTATCTCATGCCCACAACACGACTCCATAAAATCCTATGTTGTTGAATTTAGCAAGTTGTAGTAAGGGTTCCTGAAATTTTTGAAAAGTGGATCACTTTTCTATTTGTTGAAGGTTTGCTTGAACTCCTCAAAGGTCTTGTTACCTCCATTTCTCTACAAGAAGCAATTGAAATAGCTTAAACACTAGAGTCATCTGTGCTTAAGGGAAAATTTCTATCTCATGCCCACCTTTGTGTAGCATAAAGGAAATTTTCAGAAAGTGGATCTTACTCACATCCACAAAATATCACTACCTACAACTAAGAGAACATATGACTACAACAAAGATGAACCTATAAGGAAGAAGCTATGCTTTTCTTGCAAGAAGCTGTGGGAACCTAGTTAGAGATGCCTTGGTAAAGGCCAAGTCCGTTATATTGAAGTAATATCTGATGATGATTTAGATTAGGAAGAACTTGAGCCACAGATGTGATTCAGACAGAGGAACATGCACTTGAAAACGTGGAGAATGAAAGCACAAACAGCAACACACATGCTCTTCTTCTGCTATTTGCTGATTGGAATGCCACTATTATGGTAGACAATGTTAAAAATGCATTTGCTACTAATCTCCTTGATGGCAATGTGAGGAAAGATGGATTTGTAGTAGCAGATCGTCGCATTCTTTATAAAAACAAAATTTTGTTAGTTCTTAAATCTTGAACGAAGGAGAGAATTTTAAGGGCTTCTCATGATGCATTGTCGGCAAGTTGCTTAGGATTTTACAAGACCCACAAATAAATAAGGGAAATGTTCTAATGGAAGGGCCTCAAGAAGGATGTCCCCAAACACATTAGAGAATGCGTGACATGTCAACAAAACAAAGCAAGACATGTTTTTCTAATATGCTTACTTCAACCAATGCCTATCCCAAATCAGAAGTGGGAAATAATATCCATGGATTTTATCACAAGCCTCCCCAAGGTACAAGGAAAAGTTTGCATTTATATTGTGGTGGACAAACTTAATGAAGTATGCACACTTCTTAGCTATTTCTTCATAACTCAAAGCACATAAAATGACTATTTTCTTTTTAGAGAAGTGCTTAGGCTACATGGGTTGCCGAAAAATATGGTTAGTAACAAAGATAATAGATTCCTCAACTCTTTTTGGCAGGAGCTATTTCTCCTTACTAGTACAAAATTCACTTCCAGTTGAAATTTTGATATCCAAACATGTGCACAAACATAGATAGTGAACAAGTACATTGAAGGATACTTGATGAACTATGGTTTAGATCAACAATCAACTTGGGTTAAGCAGTTACTTTTGGGAGAGTATTGCTACAACATTACCTACCATATGCCCATTGGTATGTCTCAGTTCATGGAATTATATGTTTATGATGCATTAACCTTTGTTGATTTAGTGTGTGTAGATAGGAGAGCACTTACAACTCGTGACTTGGTGGAGCATAGCCAAGAGATATTGAGGTCACTCAAAGATCACCTTTAGCAAGCCCATAAGTAATAGGAATTCTATGTAGATTAGAACTGAATAGAGAGGTCATTCGAAGTGCGAGAGATTGTCTTTCTAAGAATGTAACCTTTTGGGTAAACTTTCATCAAAAGTAGTGGGGTTGAAAAGCTCAAACCAAAGTAGTGGGGTTGGTGAAGTTGCATGTGAGTTGGAATTACTAGAAAATAGTAGGATCCATAATGTGTTTCATGTTTCTTGTTGGACAACATATCACACCGTTAGTGGTTTTGCCACCCTTGGATGATGAGGGTAAACTCATAGTGGAACCTAATGCTATTAGTGATATTTGGGCAAAGCTTTTGAGGAACAAAAGCATTACAAATTATCTAGTTCTTGGAGCATCTGAATTTGTATTGCTTGAGGGAAAGCAATTTTGGGAAGGACAAACTTTTAATGTCCCTTATCATAAGTACGGGCATGTCTGAGTCACTTTCTAGCCTCAGGCAAAGTTCAAAATTTCTCACACTATCATACCTTTCATCCATTCCCCACTTCCTCGTTGATATCGAATGTCCCAAAACTCTGATCCCCAACCTATTGCTCTCTTGTTTGTGGACATGTGAACTTTCACTTCCTAGTGCACATTTATTATTGCCAACTCCCAATCCTTGCTCCCTCCAACCTTTGCATCCTTTTAGTATATGTTTCCTTGGATCCTTGCCTTTATTAAATAATGTAATGTTTTTTTAATGGTCATCTTAGTTAGGTTAGATAGTTTCTATTTTCGTCTTTAGTTAACGATTGTTTCATTTAGAAACATCGTCTTTGTAAATCTATTTAAGGAGCCTTTCGTCTCCTTTTGTAAATCATGCAATTATGAATATCAATTATCTTTTTATGGTATCAAAGCGGGTCGATGGGATTTCATAAAATTTGGCAAATTTTTTAATAAAAGAATTTGTAGCCTCTTCCTACCTGGAATTTATTGCCAAAAATTTTCAAGGGTTTCTTATTTCTGCATTTCATGGGTTTTTGAGAAGATTTTCGAGGGGCTTCTAAAGTAGATTTCGTCAGTTTTTGAGGGTTTCAAACTGAAATTCACGGGCCCTTTGTGAATCAGTGGATTTTAAAGGTTTCCCCAAAGTTTTTGTGTGGATTTGTGTATGATTTCGTGAATTCTTCTTGAAGAAATCGACCTTTGTTCTTTGCAAGAAGTTCGAGTTGTTGATGACTTTTTTGTTCGGCTGCACTCACGCTTGATTCCCATGCGAGTTTCTTTTGCGGAAGTTTTTGTTTTTTCCTTCCGCTAATTTTGTTCAAGCTATGCTGACTTGAAACTTCGCCAGTCCTCTTTGAAGGTTCTTTGTTATGGTTTTTCGAGAAATTTCAGAATTGCGATGGCTCTTTTTGGTTTTTTTTTCTAAACACGACTTCAAATCGTGTCATTTTCTAGCTTGATTTTGTCTTCTTCAGAGTGCGGCAATCTCTTGGGTTTTTGATGCACGTTTTTTCTGAGTTTTTGGGTGGCTCTAAGAAATGCCGTGCTAGTTTTTTGCAGGTTGGAGATGAGATCTTTTTTTAGTTTCTGGGTGATTTAGTAAAAATCATGTGTTTTGTGCATTGTGGTAGGTCTTCTATGGCGTATTTCTGAAAAATTAGTGTTGGGTTTTCTAATTTTGCGCCTTAAAAAATTAGTGTTGGGTTTTCTAATTTTTCATCATAAAAAATTAGTGTTGGATTTTAATAATTTTTCTCAAAATTTTTTGATGGTTTTTACAATTTTTGTCCCTATATAAGAAAAATTATACTTGGGTTTTGGTTTTTTTGATTTTTTGCCATGAAAAAATCATGGGAGGGTTTATAATTATTTCCTCAAAAATTAAGGGTTTGCTCTTATATGCCCTAGTCAAGGTTTCCGCAGTTCGGAAGGGCTTTGTCCTTTTTGGAAAGGTTTTATTGTTTTTCCTTAAAAACAATGTTTTGTATGCTGATCTGTGTCTCGGATTTTGTGCTTGTTACCTGTTTGGTTTTTTTGGATTTAATCTTCAAAAATCGTTACTGGGTTTTGTAATTCGTAAAGTTGCGTGGGATTCCTTTGTTGGTTTTTACCCTTTTTTTGGGGAAAACCAATAAGTTGTAATCTTGGGTTTGGCGATTTTTTCCTCAAAAATCGTGATTTTTTGCAGTTTGTTTTGGGGCGTCATGCTCATTTGCAAAAGTTTGGAGGGTTTGCCAGTTTTTTTCTCAAAATCGTGGTTTCAGTTTGTGTAATTGATTTTGGTGTCTCTGGTTATAGGGAGGGACAACTTTGTTACCCAACATTAGGTTGGACGTTTTGTGATGATTTTTGGTTATTTCAGAAATTTTGCAATTTCTGGGAGGGTTGGTGGCAGACTCATCTCAAGTGGTAGAAGCGTCTTGAGAAGGGGGCAGCCTTCTTTGTTTCTGTGGGTAGTTAGAACGATGACCATTAAGGGAGGGTATTAAATAATGTAATGTATCTTTAATGGTCATCTTAGTTAGGTTAGATAGTTGCTATTTTCGTCTTCAGTTAACGATTGTTTTATTTAGAAACATCATCTTTGTAAATCTATTTAAGGAGCCTTTGTCTCCTTTTGTAAATCATGCAATTATGAATGTCAATTATCTTTTTAGCCTTCTAGCATGCTTTTTCATGAAACCTCGCCATTCTAATAGAGGAATTAAGTAGGTCCTTCCATACTGACCTAAAAACGTAATAACATTTTTTAATTTCTTCCATGGATGGCTTATCCAAGGACTCATCACAACATTTGACATTACCAGTCAATGCTGCTAGGAAAGCTTTGAATTTATAACCTTAGCATATTATTCATCTGGGTCACAATTGAGCTAACTTTGGCCTTATTTGTGGATGTGGAATTGCTTCAAGCAGTAGTGGAGGGTGGTCATTGCGTGGCCTACCACTTAGATAGGCCTAAAGTCTCTTGTTTTGATAGCCTCCTCTTGCTTCAATTGAGAAGGTGGAGTTGATAGACTTGAGGATTGATTTTAAAGCTCTAGACTTTCATCACATTCCAGAGCTCCATTCCAATCAGGTCTAGAAATGTTGGAATACTAAATTTGGGCATCTTTGAAGGCTTGGAGTTGTTGTCATGGAAGTGTGCACCCTTGCTGAGTTGATAAAATCACTCAGCCACCTCGTAAAACATGGGATGATCTCCCTGAGTGTGGGCTCAGATGTGGAGATCAAGCTCCAGAGAGGGCTGGTTCCCTTGGGACTTCACCCAATCTAACCTATGCTACTGCTGTTTATAGGGAAAAGAGAGAAGGAAAACATAGAATGAAACCTAAACTCTAATAAGTGATGCACCAAAATGATTTCAAACCTACACTACAATTTGGACTCACAATATGATCAAATGAAACAAGTTGTTTCATGCACAACTCAGGTTTCTACATACCTATGCATAAATGCTTTATAACAAGGTTGGAACTCAACAGCCTTAGAAAGGAAAAACAAATATTTCACAAATAAAGGATTGTTTAAGTCATTGCACAACTTATAACCTTCATAGAATATGTATACTTCTATATGAAGATACTAGAGAATGAGACATGAAATTCAAGGACTGAGTATAATATCACAAAAACCATATCCTTAATTTGTTATTTGCACACAAGATATAGATCTGAGAAGGCAAAATACTTGTATTTTATTGATAAAAAGAGTTACATACTGCTATACACGAGTCTGAAAGTTGAGTTACAATGCTGCCCCAACTTGAAAGAACTTTCAAAACAAGTTACAAGACAAAAACTAGAGAGGAAGAACTAGTCTAAAATCTGCCCTTAGGCCTGCTTATAAGCTGCCCAACAACTCCTACATAATAGGAGCATGTGTTGAAGAAAGAAGGACAAGTGTTTGCATCAACTTGCCAGATCAAACTCCTTGGGTGTCCAAAACTGTCCTCCCTACTTTGCAGCCCCTAAAAGTGCTCCAAAAAGGTTTTTGAGTGAAGAAAAAGTCTTGTCTTGACCTTATCCACCATCAAGGTTTGAAAATTGCTCATTTTGACCAGCACATGTTTGGTTAGCAAGAGACTCTTTGATAACCAAACATGTGTTGGTCAACAAGAGCAATTTTCAACCAGGAATAACAGTATTTATGTTGGAATAATTATTCTATATTATTAATGGTCAATGACTCAATACTACTGTTGCTACAGTAGTTTGTAGGTGAGGTAGTTAGACATCTTAAATGTCTACAGTCATCTACCTCCTCTATATATTGTAATGATTTCCTTCTGTTAATTCAAGGAATTTCTAGCTCAAAATTGTTTCATGGTATTAGAGCTGGAGCCGGCCTGGGTCTGACTCCCTTAGGGAGGACTCAGGGTTTTTTGAGGAAAATTAAAAATTCGTGGGGCTTGGCTAAAGGGAAAAATCGAAAGGTCTGAAAATCGTGCTTGTTTTTTCTCAGAAAAATCGCGTCTCTTTCTGTACGCGATTCAGTGTCTTCTGGGTGCACGATTTTCCTTTGTGGTCGTTTTTTTTTTGTGCTGTTTTTTTTGGAGCTCGTGCTATTTGTGATGCAATTTTCATCGCGTTTTCCATGTTGGCTTATGCTCGCGACCTCTGCATTTTCCGTGCGACCCTCTTCTGGCCGGCACGAAACTTCTTTTGGCCTCACATTTTCTTCTCTTGTCTTCACGCCCGCGCGACCTCCTCTACAACCCGTGCTAGGGTTTGTTTTTGCGAGCGAAGGAGGTGCCTGTTTGAAGTTCGTTTCTAACGTCTTCTCAACCCGCGCGGTTTCGTATTCTTTGCCCACATTGTTTTGTGCGACCCTCTGGTTTTAGCCGCGATTTCTGACGGGTTCCTCAAACCGTCAAACGCCTTAAGCACGTTTTTGTTGGTACTTTCCTCCTGTGCGTGTTTTTCCTTTTTTTTGGCGTTTTTTAGACATTTTTAATGGTGGCTAGGGTTTTTGTGAATTTCGTCTAGGGTTTTTTTTTTTGTTTGTTTGTTAGACTGCAGGAATCGGGTATACGACCCTATAAATTAACGGTGTGCACGGTAAACTTTAAATGGCCGTGGCTGGCGCGACTTCACGCCCCCTCGGTACCACGGGACGGGGAGACTAAATTTCATTGACCCGGCGGAGCATAGCGAATTGCCAAGCCAATAGAACTGGGGCCCAGCCAATTCGTCTGGTTTTGTTCTCAGGTTCTAAGCCGAGAATTTTTTTTAGTTTTACTTGGCCGGATTCTTGGTGGGTTTTTCGAGATCTCAAATGGGTTCGTTTTTTCTGGGTGTCTCAAAGTTCGTGCCTCGATTTTTGTGCAGATTTGTTCTGACGGCTAGGGTTCTAAACCCTCTGTTTTTTAGCCGACAATCGATGGCTACCTGTTTTTGGGTTTCTGTAATTCGCAAACTGCGTGGGATTCCTCTATGGTTTATACTGTTTTTTTTCGGGAAAAACGATGATTTGTAATCTTCAGTTTGGCGATTTTTCCCTCAAAAATCGTGCTTTGTTGCAGTCTATTTTTGTTGCACCTCGAGTTGCTGGGGCGAACATCTGCACAGTTGACTTCTTGCAGTCTATTATCGAGCGTAGCGCTCATTTGCAAAAGTTTCGATGGTTTGCCGATTTATCCTCAAAATTGTGGCTGCTGTTCTCGGTGTGTCTCTAGCAATGGGGAGGAACAACTCTGTTATCCAACATCAGGTTCTGGTATGAAGTTTTGCAGTTTCTGGGAGGGTTAGTGGCGGACTCATCTCAGTGGCAGAGTTAGTGGTAGGCTCTTGTCACGTGTTGCAGAGCTTTCTAAAGAAGGGGCAACCTTCTTTGTTTTATTTTGGATGGTTTTTGGTCATCAACATTCTGCAGATCCAGGGAGGGTCTCCGTAGCAATAGAGTGTTTTGAAGAATTTGTGACCAATTGACCTGCAGAGTGTTTTCTGTAGGCTAGTCAGTCGATTGACCATTAAGGGAGGGTGTTAGAATAATTATTCTATATTATTAATGGTCAATACTACTGTTGCTACAGTAGTTTGTAGGTGAGGTAGTTAGATATCTTAAATGTCTACAATCATCTACCTCCTCTATATATTGTAATGATTTCCTTTTGTTAATTCAAGCAATTTCTAGCCCAAAATTGTTTCAATTTAGTGGAAAATGATGAAGGTTAAGTAAACATATGGGTATAAGGTGAAAATGCAAGGAAATGGAGAGCTTTGTGATGATGCCAAGTGGTGGAAAACTGCCCTTGAAGGTTTCCCATGCCTCCTTAAGGAATTTTGACTATTTCAAACCTTTTTCACTTGTCCTATTATAAATGTAAGGTGCAGTTTGATGAAGTGGAGCACAGTTATGGACAGTTATACACATCTAGGGGCAGTTTTGTGAGCTGTGCAACTGATGGAGAGAATCTAGGGCAGTTTTGATTCAGGTTGAGCCTTTTGAGAGCATCTAAGAGCTATTTAAGGAGCCTTGATGGTGGATAAGGTCAAGTCAAGACTTTTTCTTCACTCAAATACCTTTTTGGAGCACTTTTAGGGGCTACCAAGTAGGGAGGACAATTTTGGATGACCAAGGAGGTTTGACCCAGCCAATTAAAACACATACTTGTTTTCCATTTCTCAACACATGTTCCTATTGTGTAGTAGCTATTGAGCAGCATATATGCAGGCTGAAGGGGCAGATTTTTGGTTAGTTCTTTTCTCTCGTGGCATGTATTGTAACTTTTTTAAAAAATCTTTCAAGCTGGAGCAACTTTGTAACTCAACTTTGAGACTTGTGTACATCAGTATGTAACACATTTTTTCAATGAAATACAAGTATTTTGCCTCCTCTAGTCTATATCTTGTGCGTAATAACGAATGATTGATATGGTTTTTGTCATATTATACTCAATCCTTGAATTTCATGTCTTATTCTCTAGTACCTTCATATAGAAGTATACATATTGTATGGAGGTTATAAGTTGTGTAATGACTCAAGCAACCCTTTTATTATGAAATATTTGTTTTCCCCTTCTAAGGCTGCTGAGTCCCAACCTTCTTATAAAACACTTGTGCGTAGGTATGTAGAAACCTGAGTAGTGCATGAAATAACTTGTTTCCTTTGATCATATTGTGAGTCCAAATTGCAGTATAGGTTTGAAATCATTTTGGCGAATCACCTTATTAGAGTTTAGGTTTCATTCTATGTTTTCCTTCTCTCTTTTCTCTATAAACAATGATAACATAGGTTAGATTAGGTGAAGTTCTAGGGGAACCAGCCCTCTCTGGAGGTTGATCTCCACCATCTGAGCCCACACGCAGGGAGATCATCCCATGTTTCAGAAGGTGGTTGAGTGATTTCATCATCTCAACAAGGGTGCACACTTTCATGACAACTGTTTTTGGCACACCTGGTGGTACTGTTTGAACTATCATAGTTCAAAACTTGTCCTCATAGCTAATATTTGGTGTGTATATCAGTAATTTCTGTCTTTGGAGGCAAAATCTTCACACACTTAACGACTCCAAGTTCAATCTATTGGTTTCAAGAAGACTAAGTGCTGGTATGTGCTCAAGATTTATAAAAATCAGTCTTTATGATTTTGATTTTGAGAACATTTCTATGAATTTCCAGCTGGTTTGAGTGCTGCATAATGTCTCCTTTTAGTGAAGATAAGTTTTATGATCTTCCATTCCATGAAAATATTATTCAAGCACCTTCCTATCAGCCATACCAAACATAATATACTGCTAGTTTTGTCCCAAATGACCCATTAACAGTAGGTTATTAGCATAATTATCATGCTTACCATCCACCCACCTTTGCTCAAGCCTCGTGGCAGCTTTCATCTGTTCAAACTCAATCACAAGAAGGCCATTTTGTTTCCAACATCATAGTTATCCTCACAAACAATCTCAAAATGATGGTAATTTGAGCTTCAAAGATATAATGTTAGACCTTCAAAGACAATTGAATGAAATTGAAAGAGATCGGGAGTATAACTTGCAGCAAGAAGAGTTGGCTTTTCAAGCTTACCAAGACTAACAAGAGTTGGATTACCAAAGGGAGAGATATGAAGAATCTCTTGCAAAAGAGATTGCTTCCAAACAAGAGCAGATGAAGCTGTTGCTTCCTCAAGTGCAAGGGTTGGAAGACCAATCAGCTACTTATATTCCAAATCAGCCTATGAGAGAAGAGCTTCCCAAGTATAACATTTCAAGCTTCAAGAAAGGTATGGCTTCTGGGTCTTTAAGTAAGTCTTCACCCATTGCAAGACACCGAACTTGAGCAAGATCACAAGAGGATGATGTAATTATAGAGCACAGTGGAAGATCCTAGATCACTGCCAGGAATGAATGGTGCATGACAATCAGAGGACAACCAAGCTTATTAACGCATGATCATCAAGTATTGACATCAATCTCATGAGGATGATAGTCATTGACCATCATGACATCTATACTATAGAGGGCAGTATGCTCATTTCAAGAGAGGACAGTGAGTAAGGTACAATCATCTTAAAAGATAGTCCAAATATTCCTTCACAGTAATAGAGAGTCTCCTAATAACCAAACATGTGCTGGTCAAAAAGAGCAATTTTCAAGCTGGAATAACAGTATTTAGTGCAAAATGATGAAGGCTAAGTAAACATATGGTATAAGGTGAAATTGCAAGGAAATGAAGAGCTTTGTGATGATGTCAAGTGGTGGAAAACTGCCCTTGAAGGTTTCCCACGGCTCCCTAAGGAATTTGATTACTTCAAACCTTTTTCACATGTCCTATTATCATGTAAGGTGCAGTTTGATGAAGTAAAGTACATTTATGGACAGTTACAAACATCGAGGGGCAGTTTGGTGAGCTGTGCAATTGATGGAGAGAATCTAGGGCAGTTTTGACTCAGTTTGAGCTTTTTGAGAGCATTTAGGAGCTATTTAAGGAGCCTTGATGGTGGATAAGGTCAAGGCAAAACTTTTTCTTCATTCGAAAACCTTTTTGGAGCACTTTTAGGGGCTGCAAAGTAGGGAGGATAGTTTTGGACGACCAAGGAGGTTTGACCCAGCCAACTAAAGCAAACACTTGTCTTCCATTTCTCAACACATGTTCCTATTGTGTAGCAGGTATTAAGCAGCTTATAAGCAGACTTAAGGAGCAGATTTTTGGTTAGTTCTTTTCTCCCTTGGCATGTATTGTAATTTTTTTCAAAGTTTTTTCAAGCTGGAGCAGCTTTGTAACTCAACTTTCAGACCCGTGTACATCAGTATGTAACACGTTTTATCAATGAAATACTTTGTTATCGGGTTCGTTGTCTGTAGGGCTAGATCCGAGTTCGATTTGTTTTGGATCCGGGTTCCTTTGTGGGTTTGTACAAAATAGTTTTTAATTTAAGGGTTTTAACATTTATTAATGACATTCAGCAAAATAAACAGCATTTGTGTCAATTAGGTTTCAACTACAATTTGTTTCTTTTTATTTAAAATTGTGACTGCACTCTCTGAATTAAGATTCATTTCATGTTGCCTCTTCATTTGCTTGCTACCTCTTCTAGGTTGTGCTAAAGAAGTCTCTGGTTTTTGTGCAGTTTGATTACTATTTTAAAGGGTGATTGCATGAGTTTTGAAAGATTTCAGCAAAGACTTATGCTGTGGATTTTATGGTGGTTTTATTGTTTATATGATGCTATGTGATATTCTAATCCAATAGCCAACATGAGCACAATACTAGTGCTAATTACAGTGCCACTGACACTACTTGTGATTCATCTAGTCTTCCTACATCATTGAATGTCAATGTTGACAATGATATTGATGATTTAGATAAAACATTTGATGATTAAAAGTGTTGAACTTGATATTATTGTTTTAATATTAATCTTGAAGTTTGAACGATGAATATTTATCATGCATGTTTTAAATGACCTTCAAGTTTATAGTGGTTTTGTTGTTTATATGATGCTATATGATATTCTAATCCTAATTCATGCTTCTAGGCTGCATATATATATATATATCAAAAATATTTTAGCCAAACCTGCTAATTGAACCTCTGAACCCGAACCCGAACCAGTACCAGAACTGGCAACTTAGATGAAATACAAGTATTCTGCCTTCTTTAATTTATATCTTCTGTGAAATAATGAAGGATGGATATGGTTTTTATGATATTATACTCAATCCTTGAATTTCATGTCTCATTCTCTAGTACCTTCACATAGAAGTATACATGTTCTATGCAGGTTTTGTGTAATGACTCAAACAGCCCTTTTATTGTGAAATATTTGTTTTCTCTTTCTAAGGCTGTTGAGTCCCAACCTTCTTGTAAAGCACTTGTGAATAGGTATGTAGAAACCTGTGTTGTGCATGAAACAACTTGTTTCATTTGATCATATTGTGAGTCCAAACTGCAGTATAGGTTTGAAATCATTTTGGTGCATCACCTTATTAGAGTTTAGGTTTCATTTTATGTTTTTCATCTCTTTTTCCTCTATAAACAGTAGTAGCATAGGTTAGATTAGGTGAAGTTCCAAGGGAACCAGCCCTCTTTGGAGGTTGATCTCCACCATCTGAGCCCACACTTAGGGAGATCATCCCATGTTTCACAAGGTGGCTGAGTGATTTCATCATCTTGGCAAGGGTGCACACTTCCGTGACAACAAGAGTATTGCCCCATGTCACATCAAACATTGCCTCTTTGACTTATTTCAAGGAGATTTCACTTTTCATAGAGTAGCTTTGTTTCTAGGTTGTTGATGATCCTTGGGATGTTCTAGAAAAAAGAATTTTCTCTTCCTTCCTACTTACATTTTGCTCATAAAGCATATATTCTTAGTAGAATATGAGGCCTTTCTTAATCTCCCCACAATTGTCTGAATTAGGCCCTCATGAGACTCAAGTTTGGGGATACCGTTCCTTGTCTTCTCATTTTACAATTTAGGTGAATTTTTTTAGAATGTCCTCAAGTTGGGAAGCAATTTCCTTTTCCCAGAGTTAAAAACTTTCATTGAGGCCCTCTTGAAGGATGGCTTTTTGAATTTTATCCATCTCCTTTTCTGCATGGCTTTTTTGATGGAGAATGTTTTTGAAGACTCTTTTATTTAACACATTTAATTCAACTTTTAAAACTCATCATTTCTGGAAAAAAGAAATATAGTGAAACTATACCTTATCAATGGAGCTTGCTGAACTTTTGTGACCATATGCTCTAGATCTAGGTGCTCAAGCCACATCTTTAAGAATTTGAAATGGATTCAGTAGGGAAAGTGATCCTCTTCAATCCCAAGAGTAATGGGCTAGTGATCATATCTAGAATATAAAAGACCTTTAGAGCTAAACACAAAGTCCTTTTACAGTGAGTTTGTAGAGGTGAGAAATCTGTCAATCCTAGTCACACTGTGGGAGTCTCTTTTTCTCCGTTTGTCCATGTAAACTATTCCTTCCACAACTTCAGGTCCCATAGCAAATACCCTCAAGTTGGGAAGCAATTTCCTCTTGCCAGAGTTAAAAACTTTCATTGAGGCCCTCTTGAAGGATGGCCTTTTGAATTTTATCCATCTCCTTTTCTGCATGGCTTTTTCGATGGAGAATGTTTTTTAAGACTTTTTTATTCAACACATTTAATTTAACTTTTAAAACTCATCATTTCTAGAAAAAAGAAATATAGCGGAACTATACCTTATCAATGGAGCTTGCTGAATTTTTGTGACCACATGCTCTAGATCTAGGTGCTCAAGCCACATCTTTAAGAATCTGAAATGGATTCAATAGGGAAAGTGATCCTCTTCAATCCTGAGAGTAATGGGCTAGTGATCAGATCTAGAATATAAAAGACCTTTAGAGCTAAACGCAAAGTCCTTTTACAATGAGTTTATAGAGATGAGAAATCTGTCAATCCTAGTCACACTATGGGAGTCTCTTTTTCTTCTATTTGTCCATGTAAACCATTCCTTCTACAACTTCAGGTCCCATAGGGCAGATTTTTCTATAAACTTACCAAAGCTAGCATTATCCTAGCCCTTGGGAGTTAATGGCTCCTCCTTTGTTTTTTGAGTGGACAAGTGTTGCATTGAAATCTCCAACAACAATGCATTTGGTACCATCACAGATATACCATCAAAAATATGTTGGATTTCAGCCCGACGTCTTTCCTTGTCTATGTTGCGTTCTGGACCATAGACATTAATGTGGCAACAATCCTTGGAGTTTTTGCAATGGACTTGACAGGCTAAACAGTTAAAGGATGGCTAGGGCCCCTGAGGTGCCTTTGCTTTCCTAGAAATAATTTCCATGTAGGGTATTGAATTTCTTCCCTAGGAGTGGCCCATTTTGATTTGTTGTAGTAAAACGATGTTTGACTGACACTTCTCCTAGAGTCTTTTGAGGATCTTTCTCTTTGGGGTTTTGGTGGCGGATTTAAGCCCTTGATGTTTCATGAGATCAGCTTTTTTGAGAAGGATTGGGTCTCTTGGTGCTTGCAAATATATTGTCTAGTTGGGATTGATTTTCAACAACAATGATTGTTGTAGCGTGCATTTTGGATGTAATCATGTGTGCTAAGTCTCCTTGCCTTAGTTTTAAGAGATCTCCTTTCCTTTCGCCATTTCTTTTGTGCCTTGATGGGACCCTTTCCTCCCTACTCCGAGCTTGAGACCACTATGATATCTAGATTTTTGAATTTCCTGTTGATCTGCTTGCCCTACCACTGAATGGGGTTTCATTTTCAGATTGTCTTGCTTATCGCTGTTCTTCTTATCCTCTTCTGAGATAGACTTGGGTTCTTCTTGGAGTTTTACCAAAACTCCATTGAAACCGTACTCCAGAAGATTCTTGTTCTTGGCTGCCTTTATGGTTTCCCGAGATTGTGTTTTTGCCATTGATTCCACCTCCTCCATGCTTTTACCTAATTTATCCTTTCCCTTATCCTTCTTAGTTGTCATTGGCCTTCCGTCTCTTCTTGTCTTGCTTTTGATCATGTCCATTCATTTTGGCTTGATGAAGCCATCATTTTCTTTTTCTCATCAGTTTTCCTTTGGTTGCATGTTGGTCTTTTGCAGGGAAGGACTTGATAAGATGATCATACTTATGTTGGATCCCCTACATCTGAATGGATGCTTTTATAGTCCAAACTTCGCTCCCATTCCATTCATTGGCTTTTAAGGTGATATTTTTGGGAAGCGCATTTGTGAGATCTAATTCCACACAAATTTTGGCTATCTGGAAAGGCCCTTCCCATTGTAAGATCTCAAATTCTTATCAATGTGACAACTCTTCCCAAGAAGTTGGATATGGAGTGAAAGACATTTCTAGACAAAATTTCTTGTGGCAAGGCATATAAGTGGATTGAGAATTGGTTGGTAGTGAGGATTTCCTCTTTGGGTTTGAAACCTAGGGACTAGCTATTTATCAAAAGGCTGAATTCTTGAAGTATGACTCCCCTCCAAAATTGTATCTGTTAGGTTCATTCACAAACACTGTTATGAAGTAACCTTTGGCACAATATTTGCTATCATACTCTCCATTGTGTTTCTAGTTTCACCTGGCCCAAACTTTTAATTTCTCTAGGGGGATTTGGGCTGCCAAAAATTTGTAGATCAGACATTGTGCATGCAAAGAGGAATCTTTTTTTTAATTTCCATGATATAGAGGCTAATGACCAGATTCTCTTCTATAGTTGGCATGCAGTTGTTTATAGCTGGAACTTGAAGAGCCATCTTTCTCATACCAGCAGTAGGAATGGTTGCCTTACGTCATTCTCTGAAACTAAGGGTTTGGATCCTGCTACAATTTGCCTAGAAGAAAAAACTTCAAGGGTTGGAGAATCCTTACCGCCTCCCACGCACACCCTCGCCCCTCAAAATACTTCTCTAGGAATTCAGAGCCAGAGAGGCTAGAAACAAACTAGATCAAGGTTGGACAACTTGCGAAGATCGATAGAGTTGGGAAATCCTAATAGAGCTCGTTCTTGGCATTGCAGCCCTAATGGGAAGTTTTCTTTATATTACAAGGTATATATTGAGGTTTTAATTTTTAGTTTGAATTTTATTAATATTTATAGAATTTGTTTTCTTTATCTATTATTATTATCGAGGCATTATTTTTTATTTTTATTTTTGCTTTGGGCACTTGGTGATCTTAAGCCTGGATGTGGCACCTTACTAATTATAGAAATTTAAACACATTATGAGTACGTTGTTATGATGCTCCATTAATAGAGAGTCAAACAAGAGGTAGGATGCCTTAACACAAAATTAACCAAATTGGGTGGTGTAATGCTAATTTTTAAAATATCTAGCTTTGCCCCCCTCTTCACCATGCCCACTTTGCTTATTGCTAGGTGCATTACATTCTTGCATGATGTTGATAATGAAGTCCTTCAACTATAATTGTAGCAAAGCAAAATGATAATGAAATATTGAAGCAACATTCCACAAATTCTCCTAGATGGGGGGACATGAGGACAAGTTTCATGGACAACAATTTTTTTCCCAAAATTTGGGGATGATGGCTAGAATAATAAATAATAATTGAAATATATATATAGTTTGCAGTCCAAAGTTAGTGTTACAAGTACACTGGGCCTATGTTTCTGATTTAGGTTTGATGGTTCGCCAATTTTTTTTCTTGGCTTCAATACAACTGTGTTTGATCTTATATCTATATGTCTGTGTGTCACATTAATTATAAATTTATGTATATTTTGCAAGGAAACCTGGGGACGCATCCCCGCCCCCCCCTTCCCCCCCCCTAAAATGGCCTGTCCCTATCCTTGGGACGTCTCGGGTACAGGGGGCGGCTGGGGGACGGTCCCTTGGCATCCCCTTTTTTTGGCAAATCCTGGGAAACGTCCTCGAAATAGGAAAACTGTCAATGGAGAAAGGGGGACGACTGACTGTCCCAGGAACGGCTAGGGGACGCTTGAGCCGTCCCTCGACCATCCCGGGGATGACCGACCGTCCCCCATGTCATACATGGTTTTAAAATAAACACATTTAAAAAAAGGAAAAGCCCTGATTACGTGGCTATTGTGGGCCCCATCAATTTTTGCTGTCTTATGAGGAAAAAAGACTCATCTTTTCATTCATTTTTGCATTTGTTTGTGAAGGAGAGAAAGAGCAGCCAAGGTTTTGAAGTTGCTGTTAATGTTATGGCAGCTTCGGGTTCATCCTTCCAGCCACGAGTGAAGACATAAATCAATATAGCCTATCGGCTATTCATTTATATGTGTCATTTAATGAGAATGGGCGTTTCTCTTGGCAACAATAAAATTTCTCTTGGGCCGACCTTCCTTATAATTTGCATTTATTAAATGTAATTATATTCCTTGTATTATGGCCGACCTTGTACATGAAGAGGTGCGACCTCTCTCACATTTGTATATATACAAGGTCACTTTCATCCATTCGATTATCAAGCAAGTTCGATTTATTACTTCATACAAGTGCGAATTTCTTCAAAGAGCAAGTTGTGAATTCTTCAAGGGCAGATTTAGATATTAAGGAGGTGCAGATTATTATCTGTCTTTGCATCTTGTGTAGATGCTGAAGATTGGCCTCATTGTAAAGAGAATTGTTGCCACTATTTATATATATAAGAGAGATCTTTGTTGCTGGGTTTTTTCTCCCTCAAGAGGAGGGTTTTCCCAGGGTATCTGCTGTGTCATTGTCTGATTTTTGAATTAATTTTCATGCATTAAATCTGATCATTAAAACTTAATATGGTATCAGAGCGGGTTTGTGTGAAGATCTAATCAGATTTGTGAATTTCATGAAAGAATTCAAGTGATCAAATTTGTTATACAGCTTGGGCAGATCGAGCATTTGAAAATTTGCCAACAACTGTGGTTGAAGGTTGTATTGTTGTGGAGCCTCTTGAAGATCCACGATCTTTACTGGCACCTTCTCTAAGCCTTAGCTTCCATGCTTGTGATTCTCCAAAGCGCATTATCGCCTTTACCTGTGTCTAAATTAAAGGCATGCATTTAATTTTGCGCTCAACATTAGAGTATGCTGATTCTAGCGATCCACTATCACAGATCGGGCTCATATTATTTGGCTTTTGTTAATTCAGTTCCACTGCTAGTTCCGGGCATGTGGCTCTTCTTTGCGGACATATGTAGTGGATTGTGTATAAGAGCACAGTCTTTGAAGTTCCCACTAATCCTTGGAAATCATATCACGGATATTGTTGAAGCGGAACATAACCTTTGTGTGTCGTCAAGAGTTATTTATGAGACTCAAGATATCGTCTTCAAGTCTTTTAAATGGGCGTCGGATGTGGCAATCCATGCTGTTCATTGAAGCCATCATTTTATTTATTGTTGAAAATATTGAAATTTTCTAATGACGTCTTCTAAATTTTTGCAGGAACCACAAATTTATCGGGCGCGATTACTCCAGTTGCTACCATTGTTGATGCCACGATCTGTCACTAAGGTCAATAGTATACAGGGCACAAGGCCGGGTCTGCCTTGGATAAGGTTGCTTTAGATGTGCGGAAGTCATCTCAAGCTGAATCCAGAGAAGTTCAATTTGCCTGTACTGATGCATTGCGGAAATAATCTCTATTTCAACAAAGAAGCCTAAAGTGGTGCTTGTTGGAGGAAGGTTTGAGCAAAAATGCTATCAAAGAAACTGTGCAGTCTATGCTAACAAAGTTTTCTGAGCTACAGTTTATGCCAAGGAATTAAATTGTTTTGGATCACCCCCCCGTTCATGGAGCTCTTGCACAAGAAGTGGTGCATCCTACAGACAATGTGTCTCTAGAAGAGTGTGTTATGTGTGAGTCTCTCAGTGAGGATATGCATGCTTGTTCTCGTGCTAGCATTCAAACTGATGAAAAGGATTGTGATGGTTCGCCTTGGATTCTCTCAAGATGAAGTGATAGAAGGCTTCAAGGTAAGTGCTAGTGAAGGATATAAAGTCAAGAGGTTGCATTGAGAGCAGCAACGATTGACGCCACTGAAAAGGGTGGAGAGAGCAGTTAATGTGATCGTTGTTTGAGGGTATCGATCTCTTATTTTCTGCGTATGGGATTCTGATAAGTATTCTTTTGGTTATACTTCTGAAATCTAGAATCTAGGGTAAAACTTTAGTTTTGCATTGATTATTTTGATCATGTGTGTTTAATAAAGAGATATTATGATTCCTCTTGAATTGTGTTCTCTATTATAAGATCCTTTGAAGATTCAATCTCCTCATGCTAGTTGTGAAGATTTTTGAGTGTGACTCAGAAATGAAAGAGAATTGCATATATTTCTTCTATAGATCTAAGAGGAGGTGTTGAGAGATTGCTTAGTGATGAAAAGCTTGAGGCATCTCATGAGGAAGTCATGCCGACCAATTAAATGATCAAGAAAGAAGTCACATCTTGCAGCCATGGGACTGAGTTGGTGGCTAGAGGGAGCTCACTTCTAGAAGTCTTCTTTGCAATCTCTGAAGCAAGGGATCAAGAGGGAGTTCTATGACTCACTGAGAAGTGAAGATTGCAGTGTTGCAAGGCCATGTGATAAATTCTTGAAAAATCCTCTTTAGCTACTGAGTTCAGAATTGCACAAGACAATCTTCTAGATTTGATATTGGTAGCTCTGCAAACCTATTCAGAATAGAGTAATCTGCTATGAGGTCGAGGAGGTCTACTCTGAACTCTCTACTATACCAGAGGTGTGCACTGAGGCAAGTGTTGCAGGCAATCTTGGTCGAAGAGGTCAGAAGGTTGATGCAAGTGCTTAAAGATGCAGATGGGAGCATTGAGAAGTATAAGTACCATCATTGCCATTGCTGCATCTAGAGGACGGAAGATTCACCAGATGGACATGAAGACAAACTTTTCTCAATGGAGTAATTGAGGAAGAAGTTTATATAGATCAACTTGATGGATTTGAGGTTCATGGAAAGGAGTCACATGTTTGCAAGCTGAAGAAGGCCGTGTATGGTCTTAAGCAGGCTCCTCGTGCTTGGTACGAAAGGATTGATTGTTATCTATCAAGCTTGGGTTTCTTGAAGAATGATGCTAATTCGAATCTCTACTTCAAGGTAATCAATGGTGAAGCATTAATTTTGGTTTTATATGTTGATGATTTGATCCTTACTGGAGAAGATCACCTGATTCTTGAGTGTAAGAAGGAGTTGACTTCTGAATTTGAGATGAAGGACCTTGGGCTCATGCATTACTTCCTTGGCTTAGAAGTTTGGCAGAAACCAGATGAGATGATTTTAAGTCAAGGGAAGTACACCATTGATATACTTAAGAGATTTGGCATGATGGATTGCAAATCCATGTCTACACCTATGGAGACCAACCTACATAAGTTGAAGGAGGCTGCAGCTAATTCAGACTTGGTGGATCCTACATTGTATAGACAACTTATTGGATCTTTGATGTATCTAGTTAACACTAGACCGGACATTTGTTATGCAGTAAGTGCACTTAGCCAGTTTATGTGTGATCCGAGACAGATACATCTTGTTGCAGCTAAACGTATCCTGAGATACTTGCGTGGCACAGTTGGATATGGGTTGAGGTATTCTTCAGATGCAGACTTGGAGTTACATGGTTTTACTAATTCTGATTGGGCAGGTTGTGTCACAGATCGGAAGAGCACCTCTGGCTGTTGCTTCAGTTTGGGTTCTGCTATGATTTCTTGGTGTAGCAGAAAACAGTCATCTGTAGCATTGAGTACAGTAGAAGTAGAGTATATTGCAGCTTGTATGACAACTCGAGAAGCAGTATGGCTTCGTAAGCTCCTTGCAGGATTGTTTGAAAATCAATGGAGCCTACTATCATTCATTGTGATAATCAGAGTTGTGTGAAGCTTTCTATCAACTGTTTCATGACAAAACCAAGCATGTTGAGATCAAGTACCACTATATCAGAGATATGGTACTGAGGCTAGTTGAGGTACATCAGCACTGATGAGCAGACGGCAGATATTCTCACCAAGCCTTCGCCAGGATAAAGTTTGTGTACTTCGAGATAAGCTTGGTATGGTGGAGAATCCAGCCTTGACTAAGAGTCTCGGTATCAGTGAGCCTTGTTTAATGCATTTTCCTCTGAGACGAAGGAATTTGAGGTGCAAGCCCTTGTTAATGCATTTTCCTTTGAGACGGAGGAATTTGAGGTGAAAGTCCTTGTTTCCACCCTCTGAGCTGAGTCATGGTGGATGTCATGTGTGAGACTCCATGACACATCTTGTACTTGTGAATTTCACGTTGAGGTGATAACATCACGCAAGTGATGAACACTTGTACACACCATAGTGTGATTGTAACCATTATGGTTGATATCATGTTGAGGCGATATCTAATATCACGCTAAGGTGATATTATTCTTTTCACATCTGGTTGTAGCCAATGTGATGGGCATCATGTTGAAGTGATTTGTCTTGAGCAGCTGGAAGTTCTCTCCCTAGCTGAGAGGGAGTGTTAATGTTATGGCAGCTTCGGGTTCATCCTTCCAGCCACGAGTGAAGACATAAATCAATATAGCCTATCGGCTATTCATTTATATGTGTCATTGAATGAGAATGGGCGCTTCTCTTGGCAACAATATAATTTCTCTTGGCCGACCTTCCTTATAATTTGCATTTATTAATTGTAATTATATTCCTTGTATTATGGCCGACCTTGTACATGAAGAGGTGCGACCTCTCTCACATTTGTATATATACAAGGTCACTTTCATCCATTTGATTATCAAGCAAGTTCAATTTATTACTTCATACAAGTGCGAATTTCTTCAAGAACAAGTTGCGAATTCTTCAAGGGCAGATTTAGATATTAAGGAGGTGCAGATTATTATCTGTCTTTGCATCTTGTGTAGGTGCTGAAGATTGGCCTCATTGTAAAGAGAATTGTTGCCACTATTTATATATATAAGAGAGATCTTTGTTGCTGGGTTTTTTCTCCCTCAAGAGGGGGGTTTTCCTAGGGTATCTGCTGTGTCATTGTCTGATTTTTGAATTAATTTTCTGTGCGTTAAATCTGATCATTAAAACTTAATAGTTGTAGCCATTGGAGGAAGAACAACAGGTTGAAGGAGGAGAAGAGGTTGAAGTTAGTGATGTTGGGAGTGCAAATCCACCAAAGAAGGTATGCATTTCCTTTCCCTTTTTTTTCATTTTTTTTTGCAAAATCTTAAGCATACAATGTCTGATTTTTTTTAATTTTTTTTTTGCATTTAAAATATAAAAAACATGAGCAACAGTGGGGGTGGGAGCGAAAGTGAAGATGAAGTGTAAAATAGAAGAGCAAGTGGTGAGTGTGTTAGTGGAGAGCAAACAAACCCATACCATTGCCCTTCAACAATGATGGAATGCTATGCAAAGCACCCTTTAAACAAAGAAAAACCTTTCCTTCAATATGTTACACCTGTGGGCCAAAGACAAAAAAATTCAGGGGGGAGTAGGGTGTGGTATTGCCATGTTTGCTAAAAAGAATTTAGGGGCAGCTACACAAGGGTAAGGTCTCATTTTTTGGGTGAGGCGGGCCATGGAGTTAGAATGTGTCCTATGTTAAAAGATGATGAAGCAATAGAGTGCCAAAGATTGCAAATGGAGGTGGATGGGGTTCAAGGTGGGTCACCTTCTTTTCCAAGTGTGCAATCAACTATGCCTATGCCTTCCACGGTTGGTAGTAGTGAAGTTGCCACAAGAGGAAAGAGGAAGCTGAGTGGTAGTGGGAAGGGAGCTTTAGTTGAGTCTATGTTTAATAACCAAGCACGAGAAGCCATCAAATCTTCCATTGCCAATTTTTTTTTGCCCATGCCATCCCATTTCATGTGGACCATTCATCTTATTTCAAAAAATAGGTTAAAGATATAGCCACTATTGGTCCTTCATTCATAACCCCCTCGAGATTATAAGCACACCACCCTCCTAGACAAAGAGTACTCCAAAGTTAATGTGTTAATGGAGGATATGAGGCGAATGTGGATGAGGATGGGTTGCTCTATAGTGATGGATGGGTGGACTGATGTTAGACATTTTCCACTCATCAATATCATTGTCACATGCACTACTGGTTCTTATTTTCTTAGAGCCCTAGATTGTTCGGGGAAACATAAGTATGCAAACTTCTAGTTTTCCATTTTGAGAGATGCCATAAAGGAGGTTGGGGCTCTTAATGTGGTGTAGGTGATCACTGATTCAGCACATGTGTGCAAATCGGCTAGTTTGATGGTGGAGGGTGCTTATAGGCACATCTTTTGGACCCCATGTTGTGTTCATGCATTGAACAATGCATTTAAAGACATAGGGAAGTTGGATTTGGTGAAGCAAGTGGTGGTAGAAGCTAGAGATATTCAGATGTTCATTTGCAATCACCACACCTCACTTGCTCTCTTCAAATCATTTTCAAAGGAGTTTCTTAAACCTGTTGAGAGTTGAGACAAGGTATGCCACTTCATTTTGTTTCACTTTCAATTTTTCAAAATTTGAAACTTCAAACATTTCAATTTGTATTCTAAATTTGATTTTGTTTTAAGTTTTATTGAATCATTGAATCAATGAATGTAGATATGCCACATACTTCATCTTATTGGAGAGGATGCTTGAGGTGCATGAGCCCCTCTACAATTGATGATGGTCAATGCAGAGTGGACTAGATGGCCTAATTCAAGTTCTGCTCAAGGAAAAGCCATCAAACAAAAGATCCTCGATGACAATTGGTGGTCCAATGTGAGGTAAAACATATTAGATTGCTGATTTTCATATTAAATTTCTGATTTTAATATTTTAATTTTATTGTCCAATGTTCCAACTTTTGAAGTTTCCAACATGTCAAATAATTCTTTTGAACTTTTTGTTTGCATTTTGTAGATATATTTGCTCCTTCATCTCGCCTATTGTAGATGTCATTCGATATGCTGATATAGACTTAGTCTTGGAGAAATATATGAGACATTTGACAATATGCTTGGAAAGATCAAGCAAACAATTTTGGCAAAGGATCCCAATTTGGGTTTATATGAGCAACACATTAGGCCCATTGTGATGCGGAGATGGAACACAACGGACACCCTGCTTCATATGGCTGCCTTTGCTCTAAATCCCAAATGGTATGCACTAAGGGATGGTAGGGTGCCTCCATGTGATGATCCAAAGGTTTTAGATGGGTTCACATGGACCATTGATAAGATGTTTTCAGCAGAGCAGGCTTCAGTACTTCGGACACAATTCCTTGACTTTGCTAATCTTTGTAACCCAACTTTGAGTAAACCACAGGCGAGGTTGGATAGAGCTATATTAGCTCAAACATACCATATTGGATGGTCGGCATGGCATGGAAGGGATACATTGCAGTTGAAGACACTTGCTACTCGCTTTCTTGCACAGGTTGCCAATTCCTCTGCCGCAGAGAGGAATTGGTCCAAATATAGCTTTTTTCACTCCCTCAAGAGGAATAGACTTACCTCTAGACGAGCGAAGAAGCTAGTGGCCGTGCATAGTGCTCTTCAGCTTTAGGATCAACAGACTCTAGCTCTACGATGGAATATTGATCCCAAGGACGTGGCCCAGGTTGATGAGGAGACGCTAGAGGGTAAGGTTGGGATTCCATTGGTTGAGGCTGAGGTGGACCATCGCATTGGCAGTGATAGTGACTCAGAGGAGGACTTTGATTTTGATGCGGTTATGGGAGATCCTGCGGATTAGGGGCAGCAGTGCTATTGCTCTTTGTTTATTGTATTTTGGTTTTCATATCATACTTTAAAACTATATGTCAACAATGTAGCCTTTGTGCATTTTGATATAAGTTTATAAATTATAACTTGGAGGTTGTTTCATGAGTCATGTGTGTTAATTTTGAATTTTGAATGCGTATTGAGTATTGCAAATAATGTTGAACACAAATGTTATATGTTAAGGTTCTATAATGTATATTATGCATACCTTATCCATGTTTTCATATAAATATTTAAAATTTCCCTATATATTTAAAATTTTCCCTATATTTTGTATAGCCATCCCCTTGCTGTCCCCAAATTTGACCTCAAAATCTGGAAACTTGGGGATTTGCCCCCCCCCGCCGTCCCCGTCCCGAAAACTTGGGGTAACACTGATAATTTGCACAAAATATATAGACCTGGTTACATAGTTGAGAATTGATAATGCAATGCCACTTGTCAAATCATAAATGCTAATGATAAATCAAAATGGTTTATATCATAGTAGCATTACTTGGAATCAGGATTGACTCAGCAAACCAAAAGTATAAATGGAATTTAATTATTTATATATAAATACCATAATTACTTGGAAAAAGGATTGACTCAGCAATGCCACTTGTCGGATCATAAATGTTTAAAAGATAAATCAAAAGGGTTTATGTCATAATAGTATTTCTCCAATTGAGGATTGACTCAGCAAACCAAAAGTATAAATGGAATTCAGTTAATGGAATCAAGAAAAAAGTGCTGCTGTTTCATGAGGTGCAACTCAAATCAAATTTTTATATTTTTCCAATTAAAACTAGAGGTGGGGTTCAGGTGCGACACCCTTGTTGTCTTCCTCCTTGTTATATAAGGTGGGATTGAGTGTCAGACCCCCTGCCACAAAGCCCAAATTAAGGCCTTTGAGGCCATAGGGTCCTTCTTGGCACATGCCATTTTTCATAATTTTACCACTTCTAACCAAGCTCCATATTCTTCAAAAAGTGCACTTTTAGGGTAGCCAGGGTAGTGGGTTAGGTTTTTTAAAGTTTTTTAGTTTTTTTACATAAAAGATCTATTTTTAAAACTCTGTTCTTTAAAATTCGTTTACTTTTTTGTGTGCTCTGCTTGGTTAACCTAACTCATTGTCCAATACAAATGCCATGGCATGCTTCTCATTGCTAAACTTATAAATCCCTTTTTCATTCTAAAATCCCCAAGGCAGACAATTTCTTTGCCTGTTTTGAGCTGGTCTTTGAGAAGAGAGAACAAATAAACAGAGTTGGGCATGATTCAGCTTCAGGTTTTTGGCCACGAAGTCCTATGTGGAGGCTCTTGGTAATGTTGGGAAGAAGTGTCTTCTCTAATAGCCTCTGCCACAATTTTTGCCTCATGTTTTGGACGTGGCAGGTTCAAATATGGTTGTGGGTGAATTCTACTCTTTTTTCTAGTCTTATTCAGCTTGATGACAATGCAGGCAAGGGCTTTCAGTGACCTTCAGACTCTCTCCTCTCTCTTGGGGGAGAAGTTGTTTGGGCTTTGGATCCCTTCATTTCAAGTGCTAATACTGACATGGGGAGGTTGGAAGGATTAATTCTGGTCCTTTTCAGACACTGGATTTTGGGGTGGAAGTAGTTGACCATGAAGATAAGCTGAAGCAAGTCACCTTAAATTGCAAGTTCAGTGTTTTTGGTCAAGTTTAGGTAAGCTCCATGAATGGTTGACAATTTATTGGAAACCACTTTTAAAGGAGGGCATTGCCATTTGCCCTTGGGCTAAAGGCATCTTTTGGTAATTTGTAGATCACCCTCAAACATGAATACTCTTCTTCAGGGAGGCCCTTGGTTTTGGGTTTGAAACAATGATATCTAGAATTGAATTGTCTCTGAATCTTTCTTTGTTTCTCCAATATGGGGTAGACAACCAAACCTTCCTCTTTGGTTTTGGACCTTGGTTTGCTGAGTGTCTTTCTTCCATTGGTAATTTGTTGGGAAAACTTATTTCTATTTCAGATTTGTCTCAAATGATGGGTCATTTCACCTTTGTACAAATTCTTGCTGGAATGTATTTATCTAAGAAGTTGCTTTATAGGAACTTGTTTAATATTTGGATCGAAGATTTAGATGCAATGGCTGAACTATGACAGCATTGCTTTTACATGCAGGTCCTGTTTTGCTATGGGGCATTTGGCTGTGAATTGTCCAAAGTCTTCTTGTAGGGTGCTTTGCCAAGTCACCCCTAGGCAGGCTTCTTGGTGGAAAGGGGCTGAACTGTGGCACCGGGTGATTGAATCTGATAATTTTGTAGATGATCTTTCTAAAGATTCTTTGGAGATTGCCTCGTTAGACGGTCTTGATTCTTCAGCAGTTCCCTTTCTTCAGGATAAAGTGTCCTTTCCTTGTGGCTAAGGAGGCTTCTCCCCTCACCCACTCTAGGCTTGATGGATTTTCCTGTTTTACGAGTGTTGCGGTGAGTACCCCTCCGGGGGATTTGGAGCACCACTCTCTTGAGATCTCTTGGTGGGAAATAAGAAGAAGAATTCCTGGGCTAAGAATGTAAATGGCCAACATGGGATGACTCTCAGATCCCATATTAAAAAGGGTTAGCCAAGTCTAAGTCTTAGTTTTTGTTTCTCTCCCAGGTTTTCAAAGTGGGAGTTTTTGAACAGTTAAACGTGAAACAGTATTGAATCTAATTTTTGGATTTGATTTATATCCAAAGGGAGAGGGCTCCAAGTCCCTCAATTGTATAAGAAAAAAAGACACTTCAAAAAAAAAAAAAAAACAACAACAACAGAGCATATCTAATGTACCAAGCTTAAGTGGTAAAAGTAGAAATCTACAATCTGAGTGATTTGCAGACAGCAGGCAGGCATTAATTTACAATTTAAATGATCTGCGTGCCCTCCTGGTGTCCTGGGGATGGCAGGGTGTTCCTTGATGCACCTTGCAGAAGGGAATGTCCCCTGCACTGCAAGTCTGTACAGCATATGGCCACCTTTGTAGGTGGTGCTTGAAGGGATGGCAGGGGGGATGCTTTTCCCCATCCGTCAGTAACCAGGATAGTACATGGGTTTTACTCTGGGGATGTGTCCCCTGGGAACACTGTATTGAAGTGTATAATAGTCAAGTGAAATTTAATGTTGCTGATGTAGCACTAGTCAACCCAGTCAAGAATTAGTGGTTAGTTAATGTAATGTTTGTTTAGAGAGTGAAAACATTATGTTTATTCCAAAAGGTTGGGTTTTCCGAAGTAAATCATATGATGTTGCCATAATAGGTTTAATGATAAATGAGATGTGATGGTATCATATGCAATGTTGCTGTTCCTCTCTGTCAAATATGGATACTGAATCTCATCTCTGGTTGAGATACGTTGTAACACTTCATGCCCAATAATGCAATTTCCGGGTTTGATCTGAATAAATTCTTTGGAAATGGAGTCAATAGTGGAGTTTCCTCATGAAGTCAATTAATTTCTCATATGAGGTCAATAACCTAAAATTTGCTATTACAACTTTAAAAATCATAAGAGCTAAATTTTGAAAATTTGAAATCTGAATTTGGGTGCTGTTATGCCAGTCATTCTTTCAACCTGAAATCTGTTATTAGAACTTAAAGAAACCTAGCACTAAAATTGTTTATGTGAATCTGAATTTTTGAAAGCTCAATTTTGGAGTTTCAGCTTGTATAAATGTCCCAAAATTAAAGTTGTAAAGGTGATTTAAAAACAGTCCGTAATTTTTCTCAGAATCTGATCTCTGCACTTGCTTAAGGGCTTAGTTTTTCACACACAAGCTTCATGAAAAATCTCAAACATCTATAACACTCCAAAGATTAACTTGTATATATAAAGGTTTGGTTTTCCCTATATTCCTATCTGGTGTTTGCACATGTTCTGAATATGTTTACATAGAAAACTTAATTTAATCAAATTTTACTTTATAATGTCACAGTTCTCTTTTTAAAGCTCTGGTGCAAAATTCAGTGCCTTGTAAGTTCTATGCCCGTTCTTTCAAGACCAAACTTACTTTCTTAATCTATTTCTTTTGTTTGTGTGCAAGGTTACTGATATTTTTTTTGGGTAGGAGATAATCACAATCACAATGTTTAGACATTGTAACATTGTTTAACAACACACAATCCTTGTTAAAACTTGGGAGTTGGATAACATATTTAATAATTTCAATTCCTTTATTGAATTATTCTGAATCATGCTGAATTCAACACATAGGTAATTTATTTCCTGTGAATGAGGGAAGATGTGGCACTACATCATCCCGTGATAATATACCTATGTGCAATTTTGTGATGTTTTGAAGAGACCCTGACCATTCTCCTCTTTTATGACTAATACAAACTGGTTAAAATCATAGTGTTGTGTTTAGTTAAAACTTAAATCCCTAACTTCGAAAGTCATTTTTACATCAATGCAAGAATGCAGACAGAAATTCTGAGGTACCATAATGAACACTGTAATTTTGACATCATGATGTAATCAGGCGTACTTACAATTTTCTACCTTCCCCTAATTTTTATTGATTATTTGAATATTTTTCAATTTTGAATTGCAGGGGGCGTGTCCTGCTTGTAAAAGGCGTTTTATAGGCAATCGCAGTCAGGTAATTCAATGCATGAATTGCAGGGCTATAGTTTGGCAACCTCGTGATGATTTCTCGAAAGGCAGTTCAGACCCTGAAATCATTGATATTGACATAGAGGAGAAATGAAATATCATTATGGAGACTGATTATCCTTCTATTTGAAGAGAGCATTTGGTGTACATTGAATAATAATCCTTAAGATCAAGTGTACCAATATATAATCTTGCATTTTTCAACTGTATATTTAATATATATTGCAAATCTCTTTGAGTAGTCCTCTTCAGAGAGATTTTCAATTCAGGGCCAGTCCCCATGTTGTAGCCTTTTCATGGGTTGCGGTTTACTCAGGATTTACTTTCATAGCTAGTTTCATCTTGAGAGACTGATCAGAAAATAAGTCCTGGTTTTCTTGTTGGTTGCAGTTTTATACTTTCACCAAAGATGTGTAGTATATCATATGGGAACACACTTGCAAATATAAATGATAACGTTTTTACAAGATACCTCTGTGTCAAATGAAGGGCTTGTATACAATTAAGAGACTCCCTTATGTTATTTGTATTTTAATTTAGCAAGCTGCAAGAATACTCTTGTTATTAGTGCAAATTTAGGTTTCAGAAAATTGTAGCTTCCAACCTTACATTCGACCATACAAAAAGGGATGCTAGCTTGGAATGGTGATCATTTGTTGTAAAAATTTACTGGATTGACTTCATTGTTTGTTTTCAATTGTAAGGGTATCAGTCCGTTAACCCAAAGATTGGTTAAAAACTTTCAAATTTGTAATCTTGTTTCAGGCCTATCTAGTATCGGCCATCTTTCTTACTTTCTGGGTTGCAATGAAAATAATGGCTGATAATTAGATCAGCTAATCAAGCCCTTCTAAGGTCTAACAGTGATTTATTTGGGTTGCTTTGTAATGATGCTCTGGCCCATTAAATGCCTTAGGTTAGAGGATATGGATGCTTAGTGTTCTTGCCAAATTTTACTTGCATTGGAGTGCTGCTAACTTAGTCAGAGTATTGCTTTTCCTCGGTCCCCAGTAGACCTGGGATATGCATAAAGGTGATGTTATTTTCTAAAAGGTAAAAGATTATGTATGAGGGTAAGTGTATTACATTAACATATAAATACTGGGAGATTTTGGTACGGGTATAGAGAGTAATTCTCGTACCCTGAACCTGAGTTTCCAGAAGTGTGCTAATTTTCTTTTTGAATCAATCCTTTTTGTAATACCCCTTTTTAGATCAGTTGTATATGCATGCAAATCAATGTTACAAGTGCAGACATGTCTCTTTCCACGTTTTCCAATCTTTCCAACCATGTTTTACTAGTATTTTGCATTGGTTTATATTCTCAAGTCATTTTTTGCTAGTTCATTATTACAATGGCATACATTAAAACTCAATATTTGATAGTGATATTTGTAAAGATAAATTATAGGAAAAAGTTATGTTGAGTGTGGTTTTGGATACCGCATAGATGCATATGCCAAATATCATCGTTATGAAAGAGAAATGTGAAACTTTGACAATGGGCCAGTGTCACATGAAATGCCGGCACATTATATCATATGCAGGATTTTCATAAGGTCAAATCAAACAAGACCAAATAGTTTTGGAAATTTACATCGCTAGCATGAGTTATTATGAAATCTTGATGCCAAATATTTTTAGAAATTTCGAAAGACGGCAATTCTTCTTGTGAGTAATTGTAATTGTTCACGTTTTATGTCAGTAAACTGATATTATGTACCAATATGATAAATTCTGCTTAGTTATTGCGGAGAGATAGTAGGGGCAATTATAATATGGTGGAAAGTACAAATGTAAGTACCTTCTGCAGTCTTTGCAAGTATTTTGCATCTAAAAGAACTTTCTCTATCATTTTGATATTTGTCCATCATATATAGCTTAAATTTTGAAGTGTTTGTCTTAGTATCGTATTATTATTAATAGCCTATGCGATAATATCAGATTTACCAAAGTGGAGGGGTGATGGTCTCTTAGCAAATCAATTATTTAGAAAGATGACACATATTTGTATTTTCAAGCCACCACATCACCCTGTGGTGAATTCCAATGTTCTTAAAACCAAGTAGTCACTAGAACATAGAAATTCGGATGGAGACTGTATCGACCAAGGACAGCAAAATAAACACAATTTTTTTTTGAATGGAACAGCTAAAAGAGCAGACAAATTGCAAACTGATTTTAAATTTTAAAATGTAAGAAGGGATCCAACGCCTTGACATAGCAATTCATACACACAAGCTACCAGAAACGTTCATGCTAAATTTTAAGGGGATTATCAATAAAATTGCAAATATTTCAAAAAGAAATATAAAGATAAATATTCTCTTTAAAATGCGCCAATGGAGTCTAGTCTCATATCATGCTTCAGCTGTCAAACCATTGATGAAACATGTAGATCTGTTCAAACATAGATGCATGAGCATTGTGCAGGTCTACGTTACATACAGATGGGAAAAAAACAAGTGGTGCAGTTTTCACTGCTTTGAAAGCAACTTGCCTAAATCCTCTTGGGGACGAAAACCTACAGGAGAATACATGATGCAGAATATTGTAGATTTGCACAAAGATTCAAGGATTCGTAGAGCAAACAGTTGCATGATACTTCTGAGTTTAGAACTGTATGCTTGGCATTTTCCCAGTGAAAGGTTCGAGTTAATTTGAGTTCTAGGTCTGTAATTTTTGAAAAGACGCTTTCTCTTTGCCTTATGTGCTGTTTAATGGCCCACTATCCAGTGATCCTAAATCAAAGGAAGTCAGTCCACAAATGCTTAGTTTGATGAGGAGTGCAAGGTTGCAAGGAAAGCTCTCAAAGAGCTGGGTCAAAAACTGTAGAAGCAGGTAAAAGCTAAAAAGGTAAAGAGTACATGAACAAAAAGGGAATAATTCATTTATTTAGAAAAGACTAACCCAAAACTCTTTTCGAGGGAACTTTAACAAAGAAAGCAACACACATACAATAACATATATTTAAAACAAATATGTGAGCATGAATCATAGGCATACACACTTGTGAGGTGTACAAGAGCTAGTCACATCATGTATGTGCAAGCCATGTTGTTTATAGATGATAGTATGCTTGAGTCAATCACCATATGGACGTGTTGTTTGTATGAGATGGTACCTATGTGCTTTTGTGTGTATTTGTACACAAATGTAGGCTTAAACTAACATTTGATGGGAATGCACTTGCTATTATTAGCCGATAGGCTATATATAGTGTGAGGTTTCTGCCCGAACCCTGTCTCACGCCATTAAACAGCTGTTGGTTGTCGTTAAACAACAAATAGTTTATAGTTTCCGGTTGCGGTCAGATCAAATCGAACTTTACGGCATAAAAAGCAAAGTATGCATTGAATGAATTCGCTGACATGTTGGTCGAATGGACATATTTTTGGATATATTTTGTTCGTTCCTGGCGGTCCAAATGTCACTTCGAATCAAATAACTTATACGCAAGATCTGATATGCTTTCAATTGCAATAAATTTGCTCTACTGCCCACCATGTCTACAAATAGAATGAACGGTGAATGAAAAATACAGAACATCAGACTATCTGAAGCAAACTGTTCAGAAGCAGACTACGCAAAGCAAATACCAGCGAAAGAAATTTGAAGAATCCATGGTATTCTCCTACAAAGTTTGCCTATTTCTTTTCTCATATACTCATACGAAACTCATAGGATCCTGCAAAGTTTTCCCACTTTTTTCCTCCTATATATTCATACTCATAGGAAACTAATAGGAAAAAAAATGTTCTGTAATTCTCTTCCATTCCTCACTTCTCTCCCTTATTCCATTTGCAACTGCCATCATAATTAGATCGACAACCATTTCAAGCGATTCACTTGCTTCAGACTGACATTGCACCATGTCATCTGCCAATATAAGCCTGCCATTTTCAGGAAAAGCCTTGTAATAGTTTTCAAATATCTTGGCGCAACTCTTGTTGTCGCAGCCGATCAAGACTTTCTGTTTCATGCACTGTCAATTATTTAACAATACAAAAAAACTTAAGATCTGCACCTAATACCTGATTCAAACAAGCGAGGCCACTTGTTGGTGAGGAGAGCTTTTTTTTTCGGGTGAACAAGTTGAGAGCACTTGAGGGTCCATATCGTATGCCAGCCTCGGCTCCATGGTAGCTCTTCGATTTACATGACCTGCATCTATCACAAAAGGTTAACACATATTTGATTAGTTGTTTTGTATTGTCCAATATGGAGGCTATCATCAAGAGAGGCAATTTGAATACCACAGGACTCCACATCAGATGGGTGGATCATAATGGAAGTTAACAAAAGGTGAAATGACGACTCAAAGCAAGAGCCAAGCAAAAGGATACAACCAATCATTTTTGCTGAGTATACAAAGACTACAATATTTTTATGGCTGAGCTGAGCATATCTTCATAAATGGCTATACACAAGGCAAACCTTTGGAGCATTTTTAAGTAGGTACGTGCGTTCTCCAAAATATCTCCTTTTGATACGTGCCTACATATAAGCCGAATAAACAGTTTGCAGGGGTCCACTAAACAGTTTTATTTTCAAAGGGTGATCCTAAACTATGCTAGTTATGTTAAACTCCTCAGGTTTATAAGGATTAAACATCTTTACTAGAATGGAAAGAAGTGAGAAATCGTATCATAGCTGAGCCGCCCTTGTTCACGGACTTGAATGGCCTAGCATTTAAGATCACATGATGCCAATTGTGAGTGAGTACTATTATTGGATAGGTAATATGCATGACTAACAGAGGGCATCTTATAGTCTCCTCCATCTTATAGGATAGTATCCTCCATCTTTCATGTGCTTCAATCCTGCTGCTCCTTAACTCGTACACACAAACACCAAAAACTGTAGGCAAATATATTGGTGAAACAGGTGGCCTTTTATTGACAGCAAAGAAACATCTGTGTGATGATAACCGATCCAGGGAACCACGTGGATTTTGTTGCATGTTTAAATATCTAGAATGATCTATGTTAGTCAACTAACTTAAATCATATCAATCCCAATCCCTTTGTCTTTGGCTTAGCACTCGTTGGATTTAGTGACTAAATTCGTGAAAACTTGTGCATTGGAGATTGTTTCCTTAAATTAAAATTATACCTACACCTTGTTTTAAATATTATCTTCATAAAAAATTAGTAAACAAAATGCATTATCTGCACACACATAAAATTATACTTATATTTTTCTATCGGCGTAACTCTTGCACCCTTATCCGGTGCAAGTGCTAGTACTAACATAAACAATAACATATATTTAAAACAAATATGTGAGCATGAATCATAGGCATACACACTTGTGAGGTGTACAAGAGCTAGTCACATCATGTATGTGCAAACCATGTTGTTTATAGATGATAGTATGCTTGAGTCAATCACCATATGAACATGTGTTGTTTGTATGAGATGGTCCCTATGTGCTTTTGTGTATATTTGTACACTAATGTTGGCTTAATCTAACACTTGATGGGAATGCACTTGCTATTATACTATTGTGAACGGAATGCACTTGCTATTATACTATTGTGAACAGATTGAATTATGAATGTTCTTGATGTTTAATGAAAAAAAAATAGTAGTAACCAAGGTGATCATTACATTGGTATTGGAGCATAGTTCAAACGTTGGAACTATAAAGCTTACGACTCTAGATAAGTTGATCTTTAGTCACTATATTGGTATCAGAGCATGGTTCAAACGTTGGACCTATAAAGCTCTCAGTAGACTATAGATAAGTTGATCTTACCCTACTAGCTCACCATAATTGAACTAGTCACTCAGTATAAATATGTAGCATTGAATTTCCTAACCATACTCTTAAACCTTTAAGAAGGGTTGTCCATTCCTAACTAAAAATCCCTAAATTGGCATGAAAATAAATTTGGATCTATGAACTATAATGAATAATCAGATTGCATTGTGGAAGGTTAATCGTATTTGATGATCATTAATTCGTGTTTTACTGTATATCCCAATTAGGGGATTTAAATTTGCACAATACTATGTGACAATTTTCATCCATATTTAGTAGTCTAAAAAGTTCTCATGGTATAAGTAGGATTGGCTAAGACTTAAATTGTGAAGATCTAGGGAATGTCTGTTTGAATGTCTATGGTATGCTAGAATGACCAATAATTGATGGTACACTCATATGGGGTAGGTTTCTCATAGCCATATTTTGACATTGGCTATCTGTTGTACAACTTTGCTATATAGAGCAATGCCAAAATTAAGAGATAAAACATATTAAGATGTTGTGAGTAGATTATATTCATATACCTATACAAAGATAATGAATCCTAAAAGTTGAGTACATTCTATTCAAATTCTTGTATTAAGGTAGTGCATCCTAAAAGAACAATAAGGGATGATACCCCAAAAACTAGGATCCAAGTGGAAGCCATCGAAGGTAAAATTGATTACATTATTTGAACCTAATTATGAAGAGTGGTCTTTGCTGCTCATTAATTTACAAGGAATTATTGGTAAATGCATGTGTCGTGTGACCTAAATATATTGGCCTATTTTGAGAAGAAATTCAATGCATAAATTGGAAATAGAAGATTAGATCAAGTGGAAATGCATATGTAGGGGTATAATATGTACCCTTAAATCTTATAAATTTGTTCCAAAAATTAGTCAAATTAGGAAAATGAAACCCTTGATAGTGGATGCAAACCCAAATAAAATAACCCTATAATAAGAAGAAATTATGTATAAAATTCATAAATTAGGGTCCCAAGAGGTCAAAGTCGATGACTACAACAATAAATAGTTGGAAAGTGACTATTAGTAAAATAAAAGAGGAAATGCAACTTTTTCATAAGTTGAGTTGACTTATTCCAAGGGAGGGGGAGGAAGTCACATCCCTTATTATATTATATGCTCACATATACGTTGAACATTGCATGTATAAAATAAATTAAAATATCTTTCAAAAAGGGAGGGGGTTGAAAAGACAATATTCATGGAGCAGGGATGGGAGCTATGACAAAACAATTGCATCTAGTTGATTTGGTTCTGCTTGAAAGGACAAGGCATAGGGTATGGAAGTCCAAAGCTTAAAGGATAGAGGAGTTTTGCTAGATGGGTGCTTAGTGTAGTTCCTTGGGGAATTTTTGACTAAGTTAAGTGGGCACTTGAGAACAAAGAGAGGGGGTTGTTTGCCACGTCAAGGAAGGAAGTAGGGCACTCCATTGCATTAAACCCTTTAAGAATGGTTAGGAAAGGATGCAAACAAAGAAGGGATCATGAAGGGGAGGGCAAGACAATGACATGAGAATTACTAGTATTACAACTTAATATGTATTGCAACTCCACAAATAGGTATCCATTGTTGGAGAATTGCTAGTATTACAACTTAATATGCATTTCTATTCATAATACTCATTTGAATTTTGTTTAATGCAGTAGTTGTCATCCCAAAGTTGGCTATAGGACATGTAGGTGAAAGTTTAAGCAAAATTGCATAAACTATCTAGTTCTTAGCCTAGCAAGAAGAAAAATTAATAGGCGTTAGTTCAAATAATATAATAGCAATCTCTCTCCCCATACACACCTGGGAAACATGTATGTGAAAGGTGGAAGCCTAAACAAGGCATGAGTTTGACAAAATGCCTTTAAGAAATGCGGCCTTGAGGAACATCATGATGGTAAGATATGTTCAAAATAGGTTTGTTGAAAAGGGTTTAGAAAATTTAAGTAAATTTAAACCAACATCTTGCCTACTTGCACTCAAATTGGAGTTTGGAAATAGTGTAATGATGCCATCATAATTTAATTGAAATGAATTCTATAGTTGTTGTAATTGTAAGGGTTGGTTCCTATCACCATGGCCTTCACAAAACATGCACCAAATTCAATAAAAAAATTATGTAAAAATTCTCTTAGAATGATTTTAGATTGTGATTAATTCTCTTTGTAGCTTATATTGGGTGAATGAAGAATCAATCGCTACATGTTAATAATTGATGTTAGGGAACTGAAATGTATTTAGATGATGATAACTAAATTAGCACTTGAACTAAGTCAATGGGTTATGAAGACCTTGCCTAGAATAGAATACTAGTTAGGGTTCCCATATATTGAGTTGATCTCAACATGTTTACAAAGCTGGATATTTGATAGGATTATGCAAAACTATTGTATTTATGAACTAAATGTTTCAATGATAGAAATATTAGTTGTATATTTTTAGCTTGGAAACCAAATAAATCTAAAATAAAAATAAAAATGTCCCTTGCACATTATAAAAGATGATGCTAACGTATCTTGAACATTGATATCATATATTATTTGTATAAGCATAATTTCATTATTGAAGGCTAAGATAACCTTGTAGTGAAATGGAATGTTATTCCTTGGTTATGGGGTGATGATTTCAATTGGAACATAAACATCTTTGTACATAATGAAAAGTGAGTAGTCACCATGGTGCTAGTTGGTTGTAATTTAGTTTGATATATTGGTTTTTATGCATGTTGACTTTGTATCTTAAGCAATGAGGACATGAGATGTTATGGAAGTTCTATTATAAATATGAAAATTGTAATTTAGTATGACATCATCCTAGAGATACCCAAGTCAAGGTTATATCTTATAATTGAATTAAATGGTAATTGAAGAATTTAGTTTGAGTTGTAATTATACTTCAAGATTACCTTGTTTTGATGCCTTACTCTTTGGAATGGATAATAGTGTGTATTCTCTATGATTAATCTTAGCTATTTCCCAAAATATCATGGTGATATTAGAAAAAAATATTCATTTTTCTTGATTAATCTTTTTAGTTCCTTTTAGGGTTCTATTCCCCCCCTTCTTAGCTTTTCAAAACATACTAATTTTTTGAATTCTATGGAGGAATGATAAAGTTATGTTAGTTTTACGATTGCCTGGTAATTATGTTGTTGAATAACTAAATCTTCTAAGTGATTAGACAAAGTATTACTTTGTTAAGCTATTGTATGTTTACTAATTTGTTAGGATTGAAGGGTTTGCTAAGGAAGCGTTGCTTTTTAAATTGTGAGGATTGTTCATTGATTTTAAGGACCTTACTGCTATCTTATCGTATGAAGTTGGATATTAAACGATGTGTTGAGTTTGTGATGTTTCTACTTCTTATGAATGTTGAAACCTAACAATAATTGTTTTTTTTTTCAATAAAAGGCTATAAGCCGACTATATATATTAATATAATAGAGTAACAAATTACATAATATATTGTCTTGTAGCCCAAATTCAAAATACTAGGAAACCTATATGATATCAACTTGATAGATACAATAGTCGTGATCTCCAGATGATCATGCTTTGAAGCTAAAATTTTCCAAAATTCTAGGAAGCTTATATGATATCAACTTAATAAATTTTAGCAAACCACTGTTTCAAAGCCTAAGCCTATTCTATACTTCCTCAAAAAGACCATTCTTTAAACATTTCCAACAAACAATCCTTTATTCATGCTCTGTTGTGCTGGAGGAGTTGATTAAGAGTTGGTAGTGATGTTCATATCTGGAATGTGTGGAATTGGCCTGTCCTGTAGTGCAATCAAGCTTCTTTGATCAACTTGAGACTACAGATTCCACCACTTCTATCTGTTTTGGCAATTCTTTGTTGGAGCTATCTTCATGGTGACAATGATGTGTAAGTAGAAATGACAATGCATGATATTTTGATTTGAAGCTCTTTACCATATCATCACCTACTTCGAAATGATGGCGGGCTAGTGCTTTGTATAAATAACTTGGTGAGTTATTCTCCAATGATATTTTCATTGCAATGTATATATTTCAGAAGCAAACCTTGTGGTGCAAGTAGTGCCTTGGAAAAATTCTGCCTACATATGCTTCCCCTTTCAAGAAATTATACTTTTGTACGCTCTTCAACAAAGCATTTTCCTACAAAAATACTTCCTTGATGATAGCATATGCAAGTTTAACCATAGCCTGATAATTTGGATTGAGGTCCAACACATTTGAGACAAAGATTGACACTAGTTCTGATGGTAATATTAACCTTTGAGCTGAAGGAAGCAGAATGTCTTCTCCTATCAAAGTCTTCAAACACATACATAGGTAAGCAATCAGTCTTGAAAACTTGACAATAATTGTTGGTTGGCAAACCTATTTTCATTTTATGGAATCACTTATAAATGACCATTAAATTCATATTTAGTGTAAATGACAAGTGCAAATATTGTCTAGTTCGTAAAGTAGACTATTATAAGAATATGGGGTTGCACCATAGGTAAATGAAATCAAAAGGTTAAGAATATTATCATTACTAATATTATTGAGTGTATATCTTCATGTGGTGATCTAATGGATATGGTGTTGCAAACTTCCTTGAATGTGACTTGGGTATTGATCATTTTTAAAACAAGTTTATAATTATTGTTGTGTCTTTAAAGTTTTTGAGGACTTTATGCGTCCTTTTTTATGTATGTTGTGTTCCACCCAAAAGGATGTCATATATGATTATGATACTTGATATCAATGAACCATAGTGTAGTGGGACTTCACTTGGAGCCATATTGAGGCTTTTCCTTAATTATTGCATGGTGATGATATTTTGATGGCCATTACCCTTGGCTATGACACAACTAGATTTATTTTATATTGACTATGTTGTTATACATAATTCTTGTGCATGTATTTGATTTATATATTGACTATGTTATGCATAATTCTTGTGCATGTATTTGATTTAGAAAAATTATTCTTGTCTCTATTGTTTAAGGTATAAATGAGTGATATTTTAGTACTTAGCTAAGTATAAGATGGTTGATAATTGGTATGGTTGTAGATGTAGAGGTAGTTCAAGAACCTTGTTCCTAGTAATGATCACTTTAAATTGATTCATTTGAGTATTCCATCATCTTATGCTCTTCCTTGGTTAAGCTCGTTCATAGTTTCTTTAGGGAAACTATCAAGGTTGAGAATCCTAGAAGGATATACCTTGTGAATGTAGGTGATAAAATGGTGGCATTATTTAGGATCTATACAGTTATCTCAACTCGAAAGTGCAAGTTGTCATTTTGATAGATAAATTTTTAGAACTACATGGGACTTTGATCCCATTTGGAAGTAGGTATGTAGGCATTCCTTGGATGAATGATGCTCCTATGACCCAAGTCCATTGGGGAGGGTTTAGGGAATAACTCTAGAGTTTGGGTGTTTTCCTAAGATTGATTATCTCTCCCTCTTTAGTATTCTTTAGCTTGCTTTGAACTCATCTTCCATTTAACATGTTCCATTTGTATAGATCTAAGATAATAAAAGACACTCCATCATCTTTAAGCTTATCTACTTTGATGTTTTGTAGTGTTTGGATTTTTAAGTGTACTCCAATATTGGATGTACTTTCAGATTCACAACCATCATGGTCAACTTTGATGTGAATGTGTGAGAATGCCTCTTAACTTACCTAAACTAAAATAACTAGAGTGTGTGTTGACCACTATGGACTTCTATCTTGGATAAGTGATAGGGTATAGGTTATCTTGAAGACTCAGTGAGGTCTATTCTTCCAAGAAATAAATGCATGATAACTTGGCCATGACTTGGTTATGAATGCATTATGTAAATCTACTAACTTGAATTTAATAATAATTTTGAATTAAGCCACTAGGATCTATGGTGAAAACAATTATTATTTATGGATGGTGTGTTGCTCTAAATCCGTACTTGGATTTTTGTGGTGTTTAAGACATAGTTACTTATGACTACCTTTCTGAATGATGGGAAATTAATGGTAGGTATTACTAAATATAGTAGGGTGTTTTTCCTTTATACTTGTCTAGTGGATAAATGTATGATAATATTTATGACTAATAATACCCACAAATGTTATGTACTAAGAAGTAGAATATTGTTTAATATTACTATTGTGGGTTTGATTTTTGTCTAATACATATTATGTTTCTAAGTAACACAAATGAAGTGAATGAGCTTCAAGATTACATTAAGAATGTGTATTTGTTTATATATTTGTGACTAGATGAAGGCCAACATGTATGATTGTCCTCAAGACCTGTAGGACCTTGTTTATATATTTATGGATAAATTTAAGTGGCATATAACTATGTCAACTTGACTAGTATTTGTGAATGCTTGTGATATTTGGGTTGTGTGTAGTTGTTTATAAGATAACCCCACATGTCAAAATTGGGTCTTATACATGAGGAATTTTGTCAACTATTACCAATATCATGCATGTGACATTTTTTAGGAGCTAATCAATACATCTCAAGGATTAGCCGACTTTCACTAGTAGCACAAATGTGAAGATTCCATTAACCATCCATGTTATGATACATGAGTGGTTTAGTTGGTTATTACCTATATCATCTACGTGATGGATGCTATGAGCTAATTGTCATATCTTAAGGTTTATCTAATTGTTTCCATGAGCATATAGGTGATGGATGCAAGGATCTAACCATGGTGTGACAGGGCTTAACTGAATTTCACCATTACCATGCATGTGATAAATGCTAGGAGCTACCCTGCAATAGGTTGGATTGAGTTTTTTCTAGTGGCATGGTGGTGATAGATGTTAGTTAAGTGAACATGTGATTTATGTTGTTACACTTACACCTTAGTTGGTGGTGACCATAAGTTGTATGGGATTCTTGCTTGTCATCATAGTTAGTGGATAACTATGAAAAAGGATGGGAACCATGATGGTATGATGTGCATCAACATCCCTTTTTTGGTTAGAATGTACTTAAAGGGTAAGTGTTAGTGAACCAAGTAATGGGGAGGATGTATGCAGTAGGTTGCATCCACTTTTTCTTGCTAGTTGGTCACGATGTATGCATGAGTCAATAATTGTGCACTTGTATACAATTGATATTGTGTGTTGTGTAGTTGTTATACTTATGATATTTTTAGTGTTGTTAAAAAATAGTATGAGATGCTTGCTTGCCATCATAGATGGCAATGGATTGGGAAAAAGGATATGACCTATGGCATAGTATGAGATGCACCAAGATTCTTCTTTTTGATTGGGATGTACTTAAGGGATTATGTGTTAGTGAACTAGGTTAAGGGGAATATGTTTTCAATAAATTCACAACCACTTCCTTTTTCTAGTCAATCTCTATGTGAACATATGATGTTTAGTTTATTTACATTGTGTATGTGTTGGTTGCATGAGCTAATCACACTATGTATATGTGATGCATGCACAAGTTATCATATTGTGTATCTATGATCAATGTATAAATTATTCACATTGTGTGTATGGGATATGTGCCTAAGATAGTCACAATGATTGCCTATGATGTGTGTATGAGCTAGTCACACTATGTATAGGCAACATGCCTAAGCTAATATGGTGAGGTGTATAAGAGCTAGTCATATTCTGTATGTGTGACAAGAAAGAGCTAGCCACATATAAATGATGTATGATTGAGCCAATTATTGTATAAACATATGATGTTTATATGCGATGGTCCCTATATGGTTTTGTGTGTATTTGTAAATAAGTGTTGGCTTGATCTAACCTTTGAATAGAATACACTTTCTATCATACTATTATGAATGAAACAAATTGGAAGCTTAAGATTAATTAATGGTTGTGAATCAAAAGTGGGAATGAAGATCTAATATCAAAAGAGAGTTTGAAATTTATCTATTATTAGTATACAAACTATGAAGCCTTTTTTTCTCAAAAGGGATATGTAGGCATGACTAGTATGAATGAACCCTCAAGGTATAGGTTTGGTTCTAGGGATGACCCCAATATTTTGTGGGAGCTTACCATATTTAGTGTGAGTATATTGGATTATGACATAGATTTGATGCTATGAGTATGAATGGTAAGATTATCAATCTAGCACTTCTATATTGGATAAAGGTTGCTTAGTCAATTTAGTTCTTGACATTTAATGAAAAAAATTAGTAACTATGGTGGTTATTAAACAATGTTAAAGATAATGTAGACAGTAGAAATAAAACTTATTTTTGCTAGACTAGCATGCATTTAAAGGTTTATTCGTCAAATGTAAATGACACAAGGGAATCTACAAGATCATTCTAAAAAATTCCTCAATGTCATAGAACCTTTAAGGTGTTTTGTTCCATTCGCAAAGTATGTCAATATCATTCTTACAAAGATTCAACACTTCATAGTATTAGGTGATTGAAGAATATTGTAGTGAGACATATCACTTGTTTTCATAACTTTATGAGGTAGCTATGAGGAATAAGTACCTAATAACTAATTGTAGAGGAGGGGGATCGAATGTTCAAGACCCTAGGCAACAGGAGGGTCTAGAGTGATTAGCTACCCTGATCTACCTCACGCTAAGGATTGTTTAAGGCAAGTTGAATGTTTTAGGCAAGTAAAAAGGAAGGGAAATTAACTTGTCACTATCCTTTTGTCAACCCGAGAGGTTTAGGGAACTAGATGAGCTAATTCTCGAGTTAGAACTGAGACCCTAACAAATCTTTTCTAGAGGACCCTAGTGCAAAAGACGAATGACAACACAATGCGCTAGCGTCCCAGATGGGCATTGTCGTCCGTACAGATAGAGAGTACGACATATAGTTAAGAATTAGCAGGGAGCTAATTACAATCTGATAAATATAGTTTTATATAATGACAAAAAGCATGAAGGAGGTACAATACTAGGAAAGAAAGAAGAATACTCTAACTTAAAAATAGAAGTTGACAAGAGTGAAAGGTGGTAGAAAATCAAACTCACGATTGGTCCAACCTCCCACAAGCTCCACATGAACGCAAAACCTACACACAACAGAATGGGGAAAAATGTTGGGGCTATTTCGAGGCTTACTATAGTCAAACCCTTCTTTTAGTGTTTCCACCTCCATGGACAACCAAAATAGCCACAAGATATAAAATATGATAAAGAAAGGAATGGAAGAGAGTACAAACAAGAAATGGTAATAACACTATGCTACAAAATCAAATGACAATGCTAAACAAAGTGGATATCACCTCCCAAAAAAAATAACCCAAGCACATGAAGGGAGATGCAAGCTCACAAGCTTGTAAGTGCCACCATTGTCACAATAATGATATTGAAATCCAGTAGAGTAATACCTTCAAGATTCAACAATGGTGAAGAATGAAGTGTGTAGTAGTCAGTGTGATAGGGAAAATGTGTAGAAGTTGAAGTGAATGTGAAAGATAGACATTTGAAGGTGAAATTGAGGTTGGTCAAGAGGTGTAGGAATGTTACACTACATTTCCAATGGTGAGTTGCAATGCACCTGCAAATTCCAGAGGTGGGAATCCTGTCAGGATGACAATGCGCCACGTAGATGTTCGTGTGTTACACTAGCGTCCTCAACAAAAATTCCCCCATCGACACTACAGATAGTCACCAAGTGGGTGGAAGCAGAATGGATGAAGTGGAAAAGCATCATTGGGTTTAATTTTTCTAAGGTGAGGGGATGAAAATGGGGAATTTGCAAAGGGTACAAATTCACTCCATTACATTTTTCCCCCACTTTAGCGAGCATATGTGCTACTAGATGTGAGGTAAAGTAGATTGAAAGAGTTTAGAAATGTATACCTGAATCGTCGAGGAAGTAGACCGTAATCCGACTTACTTGAAAGCACAAGAAGAAGAGATGGCTCCATAGGTCCTCAGATCCAAGGAGAGTTGAACAAAATGTGCCACATATCTGCAGACCTACAAAAGGTGGTGGTTAGAGCTACAAAGTCTAACAAAGAGATCCTACAGGATGTAAGAGTTTCAAAGGTCCTCATACTTGCAAAGGAGGTGCCACCCAGGTGCTCGGTCTTGAAGGAAGTAGGATGTGAGAGGCTCCATAGAGTTTGATTGAAAAGCAACTTCATAGGAGCACCTACAAAGAAACATGTTAGTTCGTAGATAAAACATGTTAGATGTCAAAAAGAAGCCATGTAGGAAAGCAAGTAGATAGTCACACAAACAATCAAAAATTGAAGGAAGATCTTTCATAGGGATTCCTCAGGAACCCTTCAAAAGAAAAGGGGTCCACTTAAGGGACGCTTAGTTTGGAAACAATAACATTTTTGAAAAGAGAATTTTTTTGCCAATGATTCTAGCATCACGTATTCCTTCTGAAAGATTCATTTCATCAAGGAATTCAAAAGAAATAATATTCCCTCACAAGGGAAAGTCCATATTCTATCTTACAAATCCGAGATGAAAGAAAAATTCGTTCAAGAATCCATGTTGAAGAGTGTAATTTTTGAAAAATACTTTGCAAAAAGATAAAAAAGAGATTTTTAAGAAGAGATTCGTTGGCCACTGAATGCATCTTTTGAAAATCGAGGCAGTGTGATAGCCCCCCCTCGTAGGATGGTGTGTGCTAAGCACAAAGACATGTGACATCCTAAGGAGAGAAAAGAAAGAATGACAGTGATGTTGTGGCCCACAAAACATGGCAAGATGTAATTGTGGTAATGTTGTCACACACACGAGGGAAAACACATGAGCACTACAACATCACAAAGCAAGTAAGAAAAAGACAAAGAGAAAGGGGAAGGAATGACATAATGAACATGAGATAGGGGCATCTAATATTTTGGGGTCGGAGCTGCTCATAAATATATATAGATAGATATAATAATATATAAATGAATTGTCATCAACCCCCTACTATATCAAACCATGTGAAGAAAGGCATGTGAAAACAAAATGAAAATAAAAAATTAGGTCAACATGGAAGGGATGCCTAAATGCCTCTAACACTTTGCATTGTCCCCAATTGTTGAAAATCAAAGTACAACAAATAGAAGAATGATGTGACATATAGAAGAAGTTTTACGACACAAAAAAATATTGTATCCAAGCACCTACGAGGGTGAAAAGGGTCATCCAGGAATATATAAAACAAGCACAGGGAAACTCAACACACACACACACACACACTCTCATTGTAATCGACAAATAAAGACGAGGCGCCCCCTAGTCCTCATCAACCGAGAGGTTGTTGTCCTCCTAATCTAGATCACTATAAGGGGAGGGCGAACGAGCCTACAAGGACAAAATATCAAGGAGGCTGCCCTCTTACTCTCTTGCAACAAGAGTCAAGGAAGAGGGCCCCTCAAGGTCCTCTCCACTTAGTTCCTATGAGGTGAATTCCAGCGATCTTGGAAAGATCGCTGATAGAACCGAGACATTGTCTACAAAGTTGAACATACACTTTATAAGGGTGCCATGCGTCAATCAGCAGGCGATGGAGGAGGTGCTCAAGATCCACTACTAGCCTTATTGAAAGATTTGGAGCAGTGAAAAAATTCAGGGATGTCAGGGTTGCCTCTGTCACTAGGACGACATAGGCCAATGCAAAACTAACCTCCAAAGAAGGAAAACCCTTCTTCCAACCCCCATCGCAAGTAGGTTTGTCCTCCATCTTTCACTTCATTGGAGGATGTGAGATCCCCACAGATGAAGAAAAGGGCAAGGAGGAAGAGGAGAAAAATGTGAAAGACACCACCAAGGTGTTCGACATGTCTATGGGTTTTGAAAAAGGTGGGATGTCTGAAAGGGACATTAGAAGGGGAGGCTCAACTGAAGGAGCAATGAATACCTACACCCTCTTTGGGTAAATATTGTTCACGCTGGTAGGGGGATCTAAGAGCCAGACTGAGGCAGAGGGAATTAAATCAAAAGGGGTAGAAGAGGAGGATACAATAGAAGATGCCAAAATAGGAGTTGTTGGCTCCCCTTCCTTCTTTTGCAAGGTGGCTAGCTCATTGGACAGAGCCTTCCTCTGACACTTGCACTCATGTGTAAGGTAGTTTCTATGGATTTGGGAGCTAGAGGCTGCAACTTGAGAAGGGACAAAAGGCTCCTGACCATCCATAAAAGTATCCATTAGAGTATCCATCATAGCCATTTTCAATGGAGGGAGCGAATCTTAGACAAGAAAAAGAGGGACAGATGGAGAGGAAGATACAACAAAAGTGGGGGGAGCAGGTTCGAGCACCTTAGTTGAAAGCCTCCTCCCATTCACTACCTTAGAGGAAAGAGTAGGAGGAGGCTGTGAATGTCGAGACGCAAAAGATGCTCCATAAGGACCCTTTCCCTTACCATACAAAATGGTTCCAGGGATCGTGGGTAAGACAAGAAGTTCAAACTCTCGATGCTTAGCCTTCTGCCAAGCAGGCACCATAGACTCCCTAAGAGATGCATAGGAGTGGAAGTTGATGGTGTTGCGGTTGGGCGAGAGGAAGCTGCAGGTGGAACAATAGAGGAAGAGGAAGAAGGACCTTGAGCGGAATTCTCCTTTTTTTGAGTGACAATAACAACCTCATGCTACACCATCATAAAAGCCCTATGTGAAATAACATAGGGAGAAGAAGGGTAGGTCACTTTAGGTGCTATTCCCCACTCTTGTATTTCACATAGGTTCGATACAATAGGTCTATCCTAGGAGGGAGCATATCAACAGGGACAGGCCAAAAGTGATCAAGTGAGTAGCCCCCACACACTACCATTGGCTTGTAATTGGTGTTGTGGACTACATGCACATAACCCTCATCGGAAAACTTTAGGTACTTGTGGATTATTGAGGGAAATATATTCATGGAAACCAACCAGGGAATGCCTTGTTTCACTCTGAACAATTTAAACCCTAAAATGATATCAAAGAGTGCATTCATAGTCCTGGGCCCAACAAAAACTAACAAGGTGATAGAACCGATGAGAGTGACAAAAATCCCATCACGTGTACATATAGTGCTTCTAGAATCATCATATCCATCCTTATGTAAAAAATTTATCAACATGATCTCCTCTATGATGGAATTCACATGACATGTAGGGTCAACGAGGACACCAGTTATGGTGTTCCAGTTGATATGTGTGGGAATGTACAAAGGGGATGGTTCTCTATTAGAGTTCATTGGAAAATCCTGTGAGGTAAATGTTATTATAGGAGATCCACTCACATGTTGTGTAGATGGGATGGGTAGATGTAGGAAGGAAGCCATCTCTTACATACATTAGAAAAGACTTTAGTTGAAGCCCCCAAGAGTTCAACAATTAGATGGTGACCTATTCAAGGTTTCACTCTGCAATGCTTAGGAAAACTTTCAACTATACCACTAGGGGTCATAGGTTGGGTTGCAAGGCTAGACGCCCTGCAACACACACCCCCAAAACACTCATAGAATACAATGGAAGAGTCTTTTAACAATACTAAACAAAACCAGAACAATTCACATCGAGTTTGCCAAAATGTAGAGGGGGACCAAACGTTCAGAACCCTAAGAACCCTAGGTCATGGAAGGGTCTAGAACAATCACTACCCTAATCTACCTCACACTAAGGATTGCTTAAGAGTTGAATGTTTTAGGAGGGTGAAAAGGAATGGAAATTAACCTGCCACTATCCTTATGTCAACTCGAGAGGTTTAGGGAACCAGATGAGCCAATTCTCAAGTCAAAATTGAGACCCTGAAAACTCTCTGCCAAAGGACCCCAGCGCAAAAGACAAACGACAACGTGATGCACTGGCATCCTGATCGGGCGTTGGCATCCGTACGAACATAGAGTACAAAATATAGTTAAGACTTAGCAGAGATATAACTACAATTTGATAAATAGAGTTTTATATAATGACAAAAAGCATGAAGGAGCTAAAGTACTAGGAAAGCAAAAAGAATACTCTAACTTAGAAAGAGAAGTTGACAAGAGTGAAAGGTGGTAGAAAATCGAACTCATGATAGGTCCATCCTCCCGCAAGCTCCACATGAACTCAAAACCTACACACAATAGAATGAGGAAAAATGTGTTGATGTTTGTCATTGATGTCAAAGGTAGTGTTCATGTTTGTAATTGATGCAAAGGTACGAAGTTTGTCATTGATGCAAAAGTGATTGTTTTTTATTGATGTCAACTTATTGATGTTGGTTTGTCATATATGCAAAGATATGCAAGAAAATATATGCAAGAATATGCAAGAAATAATGGTGTCCAAAGTTCTTCATTTCACAGTGGTGTCGAAGTTGTTCAAAGGAAGTGTTGATGCAGCATGACATGCAAAGTCTTTATTCTTTGTCATTGATCTCCAAGGTATGGTGAGGTACTTGAATATGGTGAAGTCATTGTTTGTATTTGTTCATTTGGTGTTGATGTTGTTGATGAGTTGCTACTTCAAGGATTTCAAGGTGTTGATGCAAAAAGTGTTGATACAAAAGTGATTGCTCATTCTTCATCGTAGCAAAAGTAATCATCCTTCATATATCAAGTGCATGGTTGTTTGTGTTAGAGATATGTGCAAATTTTTTGAGATGATGGTAATTTATTTTTAGGTTTTGACTTCTTTAAAACCTTTATACTTCATAACCTAAAACACCTAAGCACATATAAAACCTTATATTTATCCTATACTCCAAGAACCTTGAACTAGGGTTTAATCTTATAAAGACCTCTAATACTAAGTTTTTTTTAATAATAAGACATAGCATATTGACCAAAGGAAAATGGATGGTCGTTATTCAATTGATCAAATGATGGGAGGATCAAGGGTTTTTTTTTTGAAGTTGAAGAACCGTCATTATGTTTGGTTTTCAGTTATAGTTTGGTAACTATGCTGAGAAAACGAGGATATGAAGGGTTTTTGGTTACTAAATAAGAATGGTATGGCTCGGGGTTGTGGTTTAGAAAAATAATGTTTCAATAGCATTGTCAAGATAATTCACAGTGAGGGTTTATAAGACAATGATCCAATAACCTGGACAAATATAAATAATGTGAGATAGATTCGAATGACAAGAAAAAAGGTTATATGATGCCTTTGTCTGGTGGTATTTATGAAATGATTTCTCTTTGCATAGATTAGTGTGAGATTGCAAGTAAATGGAGTCTAATTGGAACAAGAGTAGTATGTGAATTTGTATAATAGTTCTCTATGACTGTATTCACAAAATTTGTTTTCTTTGCTCAAATAAGTATGAATCACAAAAGGATATCAATTGTGGTCTAGACTTGGTGATAGATATTTGAAGATTATGATTTCATGTTTATATTTATATTATGCAAAGTGAAGAAGTTTGTAAAAAAGGGTTCCATTGTATTGCTGTGAACATGAAGTCTATTTTTCCTTGGTTAGAAGTATGATCTGATCAAGATTATTGAATCTTGGAGTTTGTAAGGATATTGTATTTGTTTTATATGTGAAGATGTTCATATGATTGCAATTGTCTATGTAACAAGGAGTCACTATTTTGTATTGATCTTTTAATCATTCAAACAATGTGATAGTCATAATGTATGCAAAGATTTAGTGAACACTATGTCACATAATATCAACATAATGGTCATCCACATATGTAGGGTTGGAAGTTGACATGCATTTGGCTATTACTGTGTGAATTTTTGATTGATGAAACAACGCTGTGGTATGTGTGAATAAGGGAGATGGAGTTTTTGGTGGTGCAGAGATAGAGCAATGAATTGTTTGGAAATAGAGTAACCCTTTGAGTTTTGTTTATTTCTTCTGAGGTGATGTATGTTTTCCAGTGAGGCATATTGTTTTTCTAGTGAGGCATACAATTTGTAACCAATGAGTTTTTTGGCCAGTGAGGCTTTGCCAGTGAGACATACAATTTGTAACCAATGAGGTTTTTGGCCAGTGAGGCATAGTATGTAACCAGTGAGGTTTTGGCTAGTGAGGCTTAACGAAATTTATTTTCAAAGTGTTTTTTCACCCTTTTAGGGTTTTCCACTCATAAAACTTGTGTTATGTCTCCTCTTGGTCATTTATCATATTGTGCTTAATAGGTCATCTTTGTTCAAGTATCATGTTTTGATTTACATATCATTGTGACTCATTCAACATTCAATACCTATAATGTTTGAAGTTTTTTCAATGGATCTCTTAGCTAATACAAGTGAGTTAATTAATAAAATTTGGTTCCTCATTGGACCACTGATTCCCCCTATTAGTGGTCTTGTACTCCAACAAAATGATGGGGTTTTTTTGTCGCTTGCCGTATTCAAACCCCTATTTTGGTGTTTCCACCTCCATGGACAACCAAAATAGCCATGAGATAAAAAATGCAACAAAGAAAGGAATGGAAGAGAGTACAACCAAGCAATGGTAATAACGCTATGCTATGAAATCAAATGACAATGCTAAACGAATTGGATATCACCTCCCAAACAAGGTACCCTCAAGCACGTGAAGGGAGATGTGAGCTCACAAGATTGTAAGTGCCACCATTTTCACAACAATGAGAGTGAAATCTAGCAAATTAACAACTTCGATATTCAACAATGGTGAAAAATGGAGTGTTTAGCAACCAATGTGATAGAGAAAATCTGTAGAAGTGAGAAAAAGTGTGTAGAAGTTGAAGTGAATGTGAAAGATAGACATTTGAAGGTGAAATGGAGGGAAGGAAGCCATTTGAGGTCAATCAAGAGGCTTAGGAATGCTACATTGCATCGCCAATGGAAAATTGTAACGCCCCTGTAGATTCCAGAGCTGAGAATCTTGTCAGGATGGAAGCTTGTTGTGCAAATGTCCACGCATCATGCTAGCATCCCCGACAAAAATTCCCCCACCGACACTAGAGATAGTCGCCAAGTGGGTGGAACCAGAATGGATGAAGTGGAAAAGCATTGTCAGGTTTAATTTTTCTAAGGTGAGGGGATGTGAATGGGGAATTTGCAAGGGTTGCAAATTCACTCCATTACATTAATTTTACCTTTTACAAACAAATAGTATTAGGTGATTGAAGGATATGGTAGTGAGGCATATCACTTGTTTTTAATACTTTATGAGGTACCTATGAGGAATAACCACCTAATAATTACTTCTTAACTAACTTAATATAAGTTAAGAACAATATAAAACTTAAAATGAATTAAACGACTATATTTCATGTTAATTATAAAATGTTCAATTTACTCTCAATTCAAAATTGGTTCACTTACTCCACTTGGAGACAAACCTACTTAAACATCTATTGGTTTCATTTTTTTAAACTAGTAAATGATCTTGTTGTGAGTTGGAGCCAAGGACTTGTTACTCCCAATACTATAACTTACCAATCTCCCATCACATTATACACATGAAAAAGTAAAAAATTGTACTATTTTAAAATGGAAAAATAGAAACTAGTAGATGGTTAACCACAAACCTTGAGAACAATATGATTAAAAAACCATTTTTTTATGTAAAGATGATGAAATAACAAGACACTTTGTATAGTGCAATCTTTAAAGTTTGAAAATCAAGTTGTTTGCATAAAATTGAGGCTTTATGATAATTGTGATATAAATGTCATCTCTTTGACCATCTCACATTTCTCAAACCACTAAGAAGTTAGCCACATTATACAATTCCAATGGAATTATTATTTTTGCTTTTGATAAAAGAAATTTTTGATAGGGTCCAAACCCTTCTAAAATAAAGTAGCCAACAAGAAAACATAATGAGTACCATGAGATATGGGACAAAAAATATTAACCCATCATATAAAAATAGAGGAACAATTGCAATTCAACTACTAGAACCAAACACAACCAAGACCAAAAAAACATGAGGAACTTGTGGATCCAAACTAGACAATTCCAAACCCAACCTTGTTTAATCTTACACCTTTCACTCTAGTATGATATTAGGAGATATATTTGGGAATAAATTTCTTCCACCTTTGTACAATTGTATAGGAAATATTATCTTCTAAGTCCTTAAAACAAGGAGGATGGGATTCCTCCACAAAGGGCCCATCTATGTGCATAGTAAGAGTAAAGGATTTTTGACACAAGAGTATACAAATATAAAATGACCATCTTAAGAACAAAGGAATTTTGAGACAAAGTTTCCAATGTTGATGAAATTGTAGCTTGATTAACCAAATCAATATGAGGTTTGGACTCACTAATATGAGCCAATGGAGCATCATAAACAGGTCTCACCATAGTCACACCAATTGTGTGAGATCCAATATCCTAAGAGGAATCAAAATACTAAGAGGAATAATCAATCAAAGAGTCTGAGATATGAATAATCAAGTGATGTTCATGGGAATTATTTCACCATGTCACTACACCCTTGCATTAGGAGAGTGGACAATCAACGACTAGGTGGATGATGGAAAAGAATCATCTACATCTAAAGGGGACACCATCATAATAAAGTGGTTGATTCCAAGGCCTTCCCCCACCATCAAAATAAAATCCCCATAAAGATGTTTGGAGATGCCATTTTCACCATAATATGAGAGAATGGTGAGTGACCCATGTATGAAGTGGTAAAATCAACCTTCAAGTTCAATGACTAATAGATTTTTAAATGTTCTGATAGCAAGTATCTTCCTAGAACCAAAGGAGAAGATTTGGAAGGTGAACCAAAATAGGTCTAAGATTGAGTGGTTAAAAAGGGATTTGAAGGAAATAGTCTAAGGCTTCATCAAGAGAGAGTGCTCTCTCCAAATATATAAACTATCGTCAAGCATGAAATATTTGTCCTTTGTAGAGTCAAAAAGAAAAAAGAAGAAACCCTTGGAACGCGGGAAGAGCTTGTTAATACCTAAATGAGACGCTTCCATGAATAAATACCCAATTTTGGAAATAGGAAGGGAAGGCCATAAATTATTAAATTTACAAACCAAGTCTCTACATAGGTAACACAATTAATTCTCTAGAGCATCCTAACCACAAACCATCACTAGGGAAGACTGTGCACATGGAGAGGCCATTTTTTTTTCTTGTAGAGGGTGAGCATGAGACCCATTACTAGAAATATTTGCATATTATTGTCGACTTGACCCCAACAGAACAACCTTAGCACTTGCATTGACACAAAAAATAGAATAATCATAACTATTTGTTTCAGCATGAGGAGATGCCACCACAGTTGCATCAGGGAGAGGAGGGATAAAGGGACTAGTATTAGCCATTGAAGTGCCACCACTAAGGGGAATATTGTGCATAGCGGAGAGGCCACAATATTTATTTTAGAGGGTTAGTATGAGATCCATTACTAGCAATATTTGTGTATGATTGGACCAAATCAACCCAATGCATTGAGTATTCTTTGTGTATGGTGAGAGAAGGTTTGTATATTTCTCAGTGTGGATACGTTGGTGTGTGATTAATCACTCAAAAAAATTGTATACTTTGCTTGATTGGTTCATTGACTATGGTTACTCACTTGTGGTTTTGTTTGTAAATTGGGTTGGTTGGCGATCTAGTGTTTGAGTCTCAAAATCTACATGTTATCTTCTTTGTAATCTCAAGTTACAAATGCGATAATTATTTTGTATGTTTCATTGTTTGGGATCTTGAATTATGCAGTTTTTGGATTAACTACCCATTGGTTGTAGTGGGATGACTAGGATGTGGACTATCTACATCCATGATATTGATTTAGTGTAGATGTAGAATTTGTTAGTTGTCCTTGTTTGTGGTCATTTTTTATTGGTATATTGCATTTATATGAGAGCATGGTTGATTATAGTACCTAGATAGTCAATTATGAGACTTGTAGCATGTTGTGTACCTTCTTTTTGTGGAGATCTTGGTTCTACTTTTGTGTTGTTGATATGACAGGTGAAATATTTTATTGTGTTAGATCCATGGATGATCTTCATTCAAAATATGGTTATCACAATATCATGGATATCTTGGTTACACTATTCAGTGGGAGATTTTGATACTGATGTTCTAATAGTTTTATCTTCCTAGCATGGAGATCCTAGTTTTACTTATTCTTTGGAATTTTCAATATTATAGTTTACTATTTGTAGACCATGGGTGATCTTCATTTACAAGATGGTGGTCATGATGTCTAGAGAGTGAAATACCACATCTTAGTGGGGTCTTCAAAATTCATGTGGCTTCATCACTTTGTGATGAATGATCTTCTATGGTGGTTGTTGGTGTCATGGAGGATATCTTAGATCCTATTGCTATAGTGAGAGGTATTTGAAATTTTGTTTCATTGATAGGAAATGGTTAGCTTCATGTGACTTGAGATGTTGAAATCTTGGTTAGCCATGGATTAATTTTGGAGTCTTTGGTTGAGGTGTCAGGTCTTTTTTGACTTGATTCTTTTGATAGGTGATCCTTTGTTTAGAGAATGGTTGTTATTGTGTCATGATGTACTCTTGATTCTAGATTAGATTTTTGGAATGATAGTGTTTCTCTTTAGACCAATATATATTCATTAGAGCATGTGATCTCCTAGGAGGATATGTTAGATCATGATGTCATGATTGGGTTCTTGATTTTGTGGTTGGATCTTTGATAGTAGTCTTGTTAGTTCTCTTGGTATAGAGCATATTGGTCATGTGCTTATAATCTTCATTAGAGTGTAGTGTTGCATTTGTATTTTAGCATGGTTTGATTAGTTGTAAATACTCATGGATACTTGGAGACTTAGGTGAGGCAATTGTTGAGATGGTGTCATGAAGGAGCTCTTAGACCATATTGCTATAGTGAGATTTATTTGGCATTTTTAGTTTGATTGATAAGATATTGTTATCTTCATGTGATTGGAGATGTTGACATATTGGTTAGCCATTGATGACTTTTGGAGTGTTTGGTTGAGGTGTCAAGTCTTTTTTGACTTGATTCTTTTGATAGGTGATCCTTGGTTAAGAAAATGGTTGTTATTATGTCATGATGTACTCTTGATTATAGATTATAGTTTTGGAATTATAGAGTTTCTCTTGAGACCAAGATATGTCCATTACAACATGTGATCTCCTAGGAGATGTTATATCATGATGTCATGATTGGGTTCTTGATTCTGTAATTGGATCTTTGATTGTGATCATGTTAGTTCTCTTGGTATTGAATACGTTGTTCATTTTCTTAGAATATTCATTAGAGTTTATTGTTGCATTTAGATTTTAGCATGGTTTGATCAGTTGTAGATACTCATGAATACTTGGAGACTTAGGTGAGGTAATTGTTGAGATGGTTACTCTTTGGAGGTTTCAACATAAATTATGAGGAACCTTTACTTGGATATGGATGTGACTTCATAGTAGACCTGAGAGGAGGTTTTTCTTGGATAAATTATATGAGACGTGGTATATCTTGGTGGAGTAATATCATTATCCATACTTTCTCTACTTAGTAGATTATCATTTGAAAGGATTTTCTTTTGGAGTTGTGAAGGAGATATTACTTAACACAACTTAACACTTTGAGGTGTTGAATAAAGGTCATGATTATGCGATATGATTTATAAGTTTTATTTGTTTGTTTTGTGGCTACTTCGTAGAGACTCATGTTTGCTTGCTTTAGTGTGGTAGACTTGGGAGAGTTATGGTGACATGTTCTAAGAGATTATGCAACAATTTGTGTTGCATATGTGGATCATTGTGATTGTTCTTTGTTAATATATGGTTTGACTATTATCCACACCGTTGGTATAAGTGTTTATTGGTAGACTTGGTATACCACGATCTATTTTTTAGATGTGGCATTACCCATGCAGTGGGAGTTCCTGGATGTGTATGTTCTTCATTGATAATTTTTGTATAGGGAGATTTTGATTGTATTGTATGGGTTGAATATGTTTTCAGAATGAGTTTTATTGATGTTTGGATGGATTAACATTTGATATAGTTTCTACTTCCATTACTGTGGGATTTTTTTGTTGGATGTAAACAACTAGTGGTGGTTGTTTTTGATAAAATAAGCAATATTTACAAGGTTTTGTACCCTTTACACTGAAATACCTCAGGGACAAAAATAAGCTAGTTCAAACCAGGAATGAAATAGGAAAAGAGGATAGGAAACACACAGAAACAGCTGAAAGACAACTGTCAAACCACAAATGAGGACTAGACAACCCCAAAATTTGAGGGGACTAATCTAACTCCCTTAACCCTAGGCCATGAAGATGTGACAAATTTTGGGAGTCACTTCTTCTTTCTCAGCACTACAGACCAAGAAGACTCAAAATCAAAGTCCATTGAGCGAGGCTTGAGAAGCATATCCATAATAGCCACCATGGGAAAAGAGCCACCACTCAACAAGGGAGTTGGCAGTGCAGAAGAGGAGACAAGAGCGATCAAAGGACCATCAGAGGCACTCAATGAGGGTTGGGTAGGCTTAGCCTAAACAATGACAGTAGTTCAAGACAACAATGGTTCCATGGAAGGGATAGCTGGAAGAGGACCCAGGTAGGACAAAGACTCTCGAGAAGACTCAACAGGGTCATCCTCTACGAAAAAATCCAAAGGAGGAGAACCCACCATGAGGCGATCCAAGAGAGCATCCTTCCACCAAGTGGCAGCGCCCTTGCAGTGGGCATGAGGGAAACGAGATGCCAAATGACCCACAAAGAAACATCTCCTACACCAAAAAGGGAGACCCTCATAGTCCAGGAGTTGCTTCCAAAGTCTATCCTCCACCAATAAGACCACATCACCATGGAGAGGTTTGGAAATTTCTAAATCAAGTAAAATACAAGCTATCTTAGTATTCCCAAGTTCCCGAGTTGTAGAGTCCACCATCAAAAAGAATCTAATGGTGTTGCCAATAGCTTCATAACATGAATCCTCCCAAAACTAGAGGGGGAGATTCGGAAGACAGACCCAAACTAGTCTGGTATTCAGTGGCTCCATAAGAGGATTGAAAGAATGAGACTAGGGCCTTATAGATAGTGAATGAATACCCCACATCCACCCCTTGTCCAAAACACTATCTCGATCTGTGTAGGAGGAAAAGGTAGCTAAAAAGAACCCCTTGTGTTGGGGTAGAGCTCAATCTATCCAGAGACTATAGGCTTCCAAGAGATGGAAACCCAATCATGGAGATCAGGGAGGGAGGGCCACATGCTATTAAACCTGTAGACCACACCCTACTTCAAATATTAATCCTCATTCTCAGCAACCTCAAGTCCATAGACCACTACAAGGGAATCATGAGCATAGGGAAAAGGCTAAACTCAAGCCTGAACGGGAGACTAAGCACCTTTAGTAGCCTTAGAGAAAGACTTCACCCAACCTGAAGAAGGAATGCTACCAGAAAATGGGGTAGGAGGTAGAGCAACATGAGGAATAGGGAGAGGGCCATCCAACTCTAGCAAATTTGCACCCTCCTGTGCAACAACGCCAGACAGAGGAGGACAGGGACAGCCCTTGCCCGACTATGCAACCCCAGACTTAGGAGGAGAGGGAAGGCCCCCACCTAAGCATTCATGCCCTACACAAGCTTGATGCGTGCAAGTTGGAGAGCTACCATTCACATAGTTCATTGCTCGCACTGCAAAGGTTTCCTGCTCGAAGACATTTTGAAAAGAAAAAATAAGAAAAGGATGATGTTAGGATAGCGGTGGTTGTTGCTCTAACTATTTTGGAACATTTGTGTTTGATCTTGTTTTGGAGGAAGTTTAGAATTCAAATTTTTGTTCTGCTAATGGTAAGTTGGACATATTGGTGCTTCAATAAATCTCATGAGCACAATGGAGTTGTAACAACAACTTGTATCCTTTTTTATCACTTGGATTTGATGTTTATGTTCTTTGGATTGGTGTATCTTCACCTTGGCATGTTTCATTTCTTCCATAGGTGGTATGTTGGAAGATCAAAGGAGTTCTTATTTGATATGATGGACGTCTTAGATTTTACTATAGGTATCTTGTTGGAAAATGGGAGCACGTTGGAAATACATTGGTTTCATGGATGGCTATAATGATTTTTTTTCATTTTTTGGCTCCTAGCAGTTGAAATCCTATATTTTTATTGACTCTTGAAAGGTGTTTGGAATGTAGGAGAATGTTTTTGATAAAATAAGAAACATTTACATGGTGTTGTACCCTTCACACAAAAATCCCTCAAGGCCAAAAACAAGCTAGTTCAAACCAGAACATGAACTAGGAGAAGAGCAAACAAGAGCCACTAGGGCCTAGAAAAAATAACTGACAAACAACTATAGAGCAACAAACAAGGACTAGACAACCCTAGAACTAAAGGGGACTAATCTGAATCCATGAACCCTAGGCTATGAAGAAGTGATTGATTTTGGGAGTCCTTCCTCAGCACAAGAAACCAGGAAGACTTAGAATCGAAATCCACCAAGCGAGGCAAGAGGAGCAGATCCACAACAACCATACCAAACAAGGAGCCACCACGTAGTGAGGGAGTTGAAAGCGTAGAAGAGGAAACAAGATCTATCAAAGATCCAACAAATTCATTCAATGAGGGACGGGTAGGTTCCACCTAAACAACAATAGCAGATTGAGGCAACAAAGGTTCCACGGAAGCGATAGCCAGAAGAGGATCCAAGCAAGACTTAGACACCAATGGAGCCAAGGGAGGGTCTCCCTCCTTGGAGGAACCATCCAAAGAGGGAGAACCAACTGTGAGATGGTCTGAGAGCATTCTTCCACCAAGTAGCAGCACCCTTGTGATGGGCAAGAGGGAAACCATAGGCCAAATGACCAGTGGAGAAACACCTCCTGCACCAAAAGGGGAGGCCCTCATAATCTAGTAGTTGCCTCCAAAGTATTTCCTCCACCATCAAGACCACATCACCATGGAGAGGTTTGGAGATGTCTAAATCAACTAAGATATGATCCACCATAATGTACCCTAGATCCCGAGTCTGTTATCATGGAATCTAGCAATGCTCAATTCATGGATAACCCCCCTATGAAACTTGTCTGTTTCATAGCTCCATGTACTTCAAGCATGAAAAATGAGGAAAATTCTAATTCACCTTGATGCGTGGTCCAAAATCTCAAACACTTCGTTTGAGTGTTTCCCCCCGTTCATCTTTCGAAGAGCTTCAAAATGAGGATCTTCTTGAACTCTCAACCCTTGAGAGTTGGTCAAATTGTGAAACATATCAATGTGTTGAAAATATGTGCTCCTACATGTACCTTAGTGAAATTCTAACTCCAAGTGTTGGAGCACTGAAAATCAATGCTCCTACATTTTTCCAGTAACTTTAAAATGCATGAGCGTTGATTTTCAGTGCTAGTGCATTTTTCCCTGGGTCGAGTCTATCACATGCATAAGCGGTGATTTTTACCGCTTATGCATCTATTCCACCATTAAGCTTTCCATAATTGATGTGAACTTTGAGTGCATTAATTACTCCCTTAAAGCGACTTAATAAGTGTTTTTAGAGTAAGCATTCCCCATTTCTTCTGTTCAATTTCTTCCTCTATGTGTTGGACATTTTCCAACCATAGTGGACTTAGGCCTGAAGTTTCTTTTCGAGCTTTCATTGCTAGGGTTTCAGCGTTTGTAACAGGTACTTCATTGTTTCTTCCTCTTCCTTGGTCTTTCTCTCTATTTACTTTTAAGAAAATTTGTGGATTCTTTTTCACATATCACCATTTGCATTTCCCTTTGTTTAGGGTTAGATCTCTTCATGTTTCAATTTCATTTTTCTCTTCTAAGTCATTCCTTGTTTTTCTGGCTATCCATTTTGCATGATTTACCCTAGGCGTTTCTATCCACACCTGTTCTTCACCTTTTTTTGTATTTATGGTGACCTTCAAATCTTCATCTAAGTCCCCATACTTTAAAAGCAGTAAAATTGTTTGTGTTAACAAGTGGTGATGAAGTTTTCATCATTTTTTCAAATGATCACAAACTCCAAATGTTCAAGCGGTAAAAATCACCGCTCGAACACCATTTCACCTTTCTCCAACTATCAAAGCGGTAATTTTCACTTCCACTTCAAGTTTTTCACCAACTCCCAATGTAGGAGCAGTGAAAATCACCGCTCCTACATAGTGCACTCAACCTCATATGTTGAAGCGGTGAAATATCCCACTTGTACAACTCCAAAGCGATGCAAGACATGCTTGAGCACTGAAAAAGTATCACCCGAGCATAAACTACAATCTTCACAAAAAATGCTAAAGCATTGAATTTTAGCGCCTTGACACTTTTTTCCACCAAATTCTTAACACATATAGGAGCGCTGATTTTCAGCGTCCCTACATGTGAAATCACTATCCCAAGTGTAGGAGCATTTATTTTCAGCGCTCCTACATAAAAAGCAATTTTTTTTCCATTAACACTTTGAAATCACTTCGCTTGTGCTCTGAACCTCGTTTCTTCGCTCACGCCCCATTTTCCATGCAAAATAGCTCATTTACACTTGCTCTGAATTGCTTGCTTGCCTAATGCTTCCCAACGCTACGTTTTCTCCTAACATTTGTTGATTCACCAATCTTCCAATTTCTCTCAAGATCTCGTCCAGTGACCTCAAAGGTGATATCTCTTGATCCTATTGTTTCTAGATGACAATAAAGAAGCCTCCATCATCTTCTAAGAAAGAGGGGAAAATGAAATATAAGTACTAGGGTGTCTTTTTGCCTACCGTGGTGATCTCGAAGGAGGATGAAATCAAGGACACCAAAGTGGTCATCAGGACCTTGAAGACTTTGTAAAAAGAACTGAAAAAAATCCCTTAGAAGACAACTTGAGAGCCATTGTCCATAGAAATTTTCACCTGGTATCCACATTCCCAACTTCTGCTCATAATATAGAGTTTTTCTCTAGGTTGCATCTCACTACATCAGAGATAGCAGAAGTGTAAGAGAATACTTGGGACAAGTCATGATGAGATTGGATCCTGAATTCGTTGACATTATTTTATGGGTTCCCCACATGGAACAATACACAAATATTTCAATGCAATAGGCACAAGAAGTTTATGATCAAGATCCAACTAAGGCTAAAAATTTGATTAAAATCCAATGGTTGAAAACACCTAGGATTACATCTCAAGATGGCCAAAGGGGCTTCCTCGAAGTGAATTTAAAGAGGATTTCAGGGATATAATTACTCTCCTAAGCAAGGTTAAATGATTGTTAGAATTGGCTATGGATGCCAAGATTTATAGACCAAATGGAAAGCACAAAAAGAGAGAGAATAGAATATGACAAGAATAGACTGTATTCAATGTCATTGATATGAAATGATTATGATTCTTCATTATACAATGAGAGATAACCCTTGGTTATATAGCCAAGGTGAGATGCAAGATGTCATAGGATTATGACAAGTGTCTTAATCATATGACATGTGACGACTAATCACACTTACCTAGGTTCACATGTAGTAGTTGTCAAAGGATAAGATAACAACTAATGACAACTAACATCTTCTAGAAAGATTCCTTCCTATGACCTAAGTAAACTTAACTAAGATGGAAATAAGTCCCCTAGTAATGAACTGACTAGGTACAAGACTTTATTTACACCAACAAGGATTTCCTGAGTCATCTCATTTTTTAGGAGTGGATGTATGAATACATTCATATCATCAGGAGAAAGAAAGCTCATATTGATTGGGGAACTCAAATTAGTGATGAAATTCATGAGAAATTGATAAATATTCTAACCACTTTGAAGTTCTACATGACTTCTTATTTGGTGTATACTATTGTTGTGATGAGGAAATTTCCAGGGCTATCTACAAATGGAAACTGACATTCTATACCTGTGTATGAATATTTTTATCAATTGAAACTGAAATAAAGTCTTCATCATTTTAGGAGGGTCACAAATGCCTTCTTTGCACCCCTATTGTTCAGTTTTGATCCAACTTTCGAAAAGAAGAGAGTGTCAGATGTGGCATACAAAGTGGTGAGTAAGGTTAGTTGTATCTTTTTGCAATTTCTAACTTTCACCTATATGAGGGTAGGTTGCTATACTAGGTGCCCTTACATGTTTCCTAGATATCCCTTAGATAAATGGATACTCATGGAGCCATGTAGACAACTGATATCAGTTCACAAGGAACACATGAGAATTCACAAACTGGGTTTCAAGTTCCCACTTAAAATTGAAAGGTATAATGTTCACAGTGTACAAAAGGAAAAGTCAATCTATGCAAAGATACAAATCGTAACTATCAGAAAATACAAATATAGATTTGACTTTGATTACTAGGATGTGAAGAGAAAATTGAAAAAGGATCACATGCATGTCTATCATTTTGAAGACATATGGGTTGACTGCAGGGATGAAGGAGACATCTGCAAAATGGACTTTTGTAGGCTGACAGTAGAGAAAATCAGAGAGTTGGGTGTAGTTGATCTACCAGAGGATTTCCAAGATCTTGGTGACATCCTAAACTCTACCTATGAAGAGGATGAGATTGTTAAGAGTTCCTTACCTCTGATTCAATGGTCTAAAAAGGAAAGTATCTCTATTAGGGAAAGGCTTGGTCCCATATTGCACAACACAACAGAATGGTTGCATAAACATGATTTCCAAATGAAAGCTTTCAAGACCAAGTCAGAAGGAGAAGTACAAGGAGTAGAAACCAGTCAACAACTAGAACTCCACTCAAATAGAAAAAAAGTGGCTATTCCCTCTTCTTCCCAAAGAGGTCCTAGAATCAAGTTCACCATTAGTAAGAAATTTACGTAGGTTTTTGAAGAACAAGAGGCAACAGAGTTTGAACTACACATGTCGAAGGAAAATAGGTTGCTTTTGAGGAAAAAACTTCTAAAGAAGAAGGAAACGAAAGCGAAGAATTTGAAGAAGAAGAGTCTGCATTAGAAGAAGAGTCTACAAAAGAAGAGGAATCTGAAAAAGATGAAGAAGAAAAGAAAGGTAATGAGGAGGAACTTGGGCATGACGATGAACAACAACTATCTCCTTATGAGAACATTGTTGAATATCTTCCCTGAACATCATCGCCTATAACTTCAAATGTTCCTCATACACCTCCCAATCCTCACACTCCTCCACCTCCTCTTCCTACATCACCTCCTCCCACATCTACCATACATGCAGTGGACATTTCTCATCTCCCTACAACATCAACCATCCTTGCTACTCCTACAATTTCAAATGTGCAAACTGTTGATATCTTGTCAAGCTCTCCCTCATCCATCCCAAGTTTTTCATCTCCATCTTTTAATATTTCATCTAAAGTTGAATTTGATAGATTCATGAATAAGTCTTTGCAGAGTCAACTTGGTATGCAGTCCACTGGAGAAATCATGATGAATACTTCCTTGATTGTTTCAATACCAATCATTTCTGCAAAAGTGGTTGTGACACAAGAATTGATGGTGAGTCAAGAAGCATATACTTCCTCCCTTCCTCCTTGGTTGGTCTCTCAAGTATCGAAGTGAAAGAAACAAATGATCTCTCTAGAAGAGCTCAATCTTGAAGAGATATCCCCTCCAAAAGCCAAGGGAAAGAAAAAGGTGAAGGTACATTCAAGGCTTCATGTTGACAAAACTAGTCATAAGTTTGTAGAGATTGGTCTACCCCTACAAGAGGAAGGCGATGTAAACATGGAGGACTACACAGTCACGAGAGTTTAGCTCAACAAAGTGACAAATGAAAGTGCAAAGCCAGATGCACAGGTGGTCCTATATGCCTTAGTAGGAAGGCTTGACAAGATGAAACAAGCCCGAAATATGTACAAGGAAAAGGTCGAGCATTATGCAACTATTTTGAGGAAACTGACAGGCTCTTCAAGAAATGTAAAACCTTTGGTTGTGGTAATCCTTGAGGACCCAACAGTGAAAAAGGCAGAGAAGTTTTCCTCTTAAGGGTAAACTGTTGTATGATTTCATTAATGAAATGATAGAACATGGTTCACAAGTCATAGTTGTTATGGATGAGAAGGCCACTTAGATGGCCAAGCTAAAATTAGATAAAGAAGAAAGCACACTTTCCCAAGAGAAAAAAGAAATGGAGAAATGCCTCTCATTTTGGTCATGAATGAAAGAGGTAAAGCTCAGTAAGTTGGTGGAAGTTGGGGTAATTCCCAACAAAGAGAAATATGTGGAGGTAACAGAATCCCTCAAGCACCGCATTCAAGTGATCAAGTCTCTTATCGAAGATCTCCACCAAGTGCAAGAAGATGTCGAAGGACATCACATTGTCCTAGAAAATGGAATTAAGGAGTTACTGGGAAATATCCTTGATGAAGATCATATTTTCCTCTAGCCAGTGAACATTCACAAATCTACAAGGAAGCCTTCATGAAGAAAGTGGAGGATGCAGAATTTTCAAAGACCTCCATGCATGCAATTTGTGACATATGGCTTTCTCTTGATAATCTCAAGACGCATCTTGACAAATGCATGAAGATTCACTCATCTGCCTAAAGAACAATCACCAAAGTTCACACCATTGTGGATTACACTGTTGGTCCAGTTGAGGCATTAGTCCTCGAGACAAAGAAGAGATATGAAGACTTTTGTGCCCAAAGCAAGGAACCATGAAGACTTTTTTTCATCTCTAGTGTTAGATAGTTTTTTATTTCATTTACACATTTTGTAAATAGTTCTTGACATCTTACATGTCTTTTTCCCAGATGTAATTACATGTAAAAACATAGATGTTTTCCCAAAAAGACAGACAACATTTTGGAATAACTCAACTTGTTAGGTGATACTTTCCTAAATTAGCTCACCTAACTTTCCTAATTTTGCTCATCTACTTTTCCTAGATTTTCTCTTCCCTCTCTTTTATAAATAAGATGGAATTATTTTGTAATCTTTATCTTTTATCTTTTGCAACGAAGTGCTTCCCATTTTGTTAAGCAAATGCATGAAACTTTGTGTTCATCTTTGTGTATCTATTTTGATCAATAAAGAAGAAATTTGCATACCAGACTTTGTGTTGGATTGATTATCTTTTGGATTTGATTAAGAATGGCAATGATTAGTGAGTGAGATCTAAGGGCTTTGAACAAATCTATGTAAACTTTGTGTTGCACTCTTTATGTGAATTTGCGATACTGTTTGGATAACTATTGTTGCACTCTTTTTTTGTGCTTGTATTTGTTCATGTTGTTCATTGAATTGTTGTATCTAGAAGACTTTGTGCTTCTAATATGATACTCATTACATATCGCAAGGATCCATTGGTGAAAAGCTACATAATGACTTTGTGCCTTCATGAACTTTTCTTTCTTATTTTATCGTTTATTATTATCATGCTAGTGTCTCTAAGCTTTGCTTTGACAAGATAGATATTGGAATTACTGCTTTTTTTTTAGTTTAAAGTTGTATCGAATTAGAACTACCAACCATGAAGCATTGTAAAGCATATTCTCTAAAAAAAGAGAGAGGTATGAATGTGACACACCCCCATCTCATAATTGTAGTGTACATTTCTTTGAATACTTAATTAGTTTTACTTATTTTTAGTAAGCAGTAAGAAGGGCGCCTCCCTTTCTAAGAGGAGAGATTACATCTCACACAGCTGTGGTTGAAAGTAGGTTGTGTAATATGTTAAAAAGGGATTACATAATTTTCACCCAACAAAGTCCTAGAGTCCACCATTAGAAAGTTTCCAATGGTGTTTCCAATAGCTTCATAACAAGAATCCTCCCAAAACTAGAGAGGGAGATTTAGTAGACTGACCCAAACTGTTCTGTTTTTCAGCGGCTTAGTAAGAGGATTGAAAGTATGAGACCAAGGCCTGATGGACAAAAAATGAATACCCCACATCCATCCCCTTTCCAACACACAATCCCACTCCGTAGAGGAGGAAAAGGTGGCTAAGAAGAACCCCCTAACATTGGGATAGAGCTCAATCTTCCTAGAGACAATAGGCTTCCAAGAAACAGAAACCCAATCATGGAGATTGGGAAGGGAGGGCCACAAGTGATTAAACCTGCAGACCACACCCTGTTTCAAATAATATTCCTCATTTTCAACAACTTTGTTCCACAGACCACAATAGGGGAAGCCTGGGCATAGGGAAAAGGTCTAACCCTAGCTGAAGTAGGCACCAAATGAGCACAATCTTTTGAAACTGCCTCAAAAAAGGATTTCCGATGACCACTAGAAGGGAGACCACCAAAAATAGGAGCAGAAGGATCTCCATTCACCCACAAAGTAGCATCAAATGCCCACAAAGTAGAAGGGGGAGCCCCAACCACCAGAGGAGAAGGGCCCTTGCAAGTCACCTAACCAACCTCAGACAACTATAGCAAAACCCCGCCCACACCTTGTGAACATCATTCAAAATCGATTCCTCCCATTGGACATCACACGTCCCACCCAATGCTCCAAAGTTTGTCATTTTTCGCATGTAGGAGAATGTTGGTAATTAATGTGTCTCAATCTTTGCAAGTTCCTAATTTTTATTTAATTAATTAATTAATATGTGCATATGCTTGTAACTTTATGTTTATCCCATGATGTCACTTTGATGGACCTACTTTGGTACAAGGTGGTGACTTACATGGTAGATGACTAAGACGACATGCATCTTAAATTGGTGGAAATAGGAATCCCACTTTGTGTACCCCACTATGTAGCATAATTTATGGCATGTTTCATAAGTTTTAAATTATTATAATTTATTATGATAGATCATGTCATATGAAAAATTATGACACTGTAAGAGTTGGAAATAGAATTGACTATGACAAATGGGAAACTTTGCATGGAGGCATATTGCATGTCAAGTGGGACCATTTGCATGCATGCAAATTCATTGCATGTTGAGATTGGACCCATTTTGCATAAGAAAGTGAAGATAGGTACCTTACATGTTCATCTCTTGGTGTGCATGCATGAAATGAAGAGGTTGATGGCATGTGGCATTTTGAGGCACCCATCTTGCAACTCTATAAATATGGGTGTTTTATTGAGGAGTGTAGAGAGGATAATTATTCATTGTAGGGTTATGTTGTCGGATTTCTTCCAAAGAAGCAAGATGTAAATCTACATGTTAGGACTTTGAGCCTACAAGTGTATTGTAACATGTTTGTTGTTTCAAATTAATACATTCATTTGATGCTTTGGAGTGTGGAGCTTTTTACTCGAAAGAGTTTTCCCTACGTATATTGGTGTCTTCTTTCTTTTATCTATCTTTCTTCTATTCTTCTTATTTCAGTGTTGATTTACATTTCATTATGCTACCAAAATTTACTTAGATATGTAAACTATAGTATCTTTCCTCTAAGGGTTAATGTGACAAGAAATCAATTATATCTATTTCTACTTTAAAGGCATAGTAGTATGTTCTTGTATCAAATTGTTGAATATATGAAAAAGAAAACATGAGATAATGAAATGTGCATATCAGTGGTCCTTGGTGGTCCTATTATCTATCCCTTTTTAGATAATACCATCAAATCATCTAGGTATACTAAGATAATCTCATTCATTGGGTCCTTGAAGGCAATGTAAATTTCCCTATAAAATGTTTCTCTAGCATTCAATAATCCAAAAAGAATTTTTTGATATGCATAGATGCCTTAGTTGGTAGTGAATATTATTTTTTATTTGTCCTCTTCTCTCACAAATATTTTATTGAAGCTAGAGAATTCATCCAACATGGAAAATGTGTCATAACTAGCCATTGTTTGTATAATTTGATCCATGGAGGGAAATAGGTAGTGGCCATTAAGGATCTTCTATTCATGTTCCAAAAATACACAAATAACATGGATTCTCCATTTTATTCCTAATTCCTCTAGGATCAAATTGATAACCCAAGTTGAATGCTTAATAGGATAGATGATTTTCAAGCTTACCAAATTGGAAAGCTCCTACTTCATTATCTAGGCTCCATATTTTGATTAACTATAAAATTATTATGTCTAATTAGATTTATCTTTGGCTAGGTCTCTATTGTATGTTGCATTACTTCTTTATCATAGATCATCGATCCATCATAATCTTAGGTCATGCCCTAGTCATAATTGCTACAAAGTTTTATAAGGTGTTCCTTTTCTTCTTGGGTGTAAACATTTACCAATTTGATAGCTCTACCAAGGGAAATCTCAATATCTTTGTAGTATTTCTTGCTAGTTAGGATTTTTGTTTCTCCTTGCAAGAATCGTCTAGGTTGAATATCGCTTAAAAAGTGACCATATCTCTAGGAAGCTTCTTATTTTTTCACAAGATGATTTTATCTTCATAGGCCTCCTCAATCTTAGGGGTTAGCTTCTATTAACTCATCAAAATTATATATAAAGTCTATTATGTTTTGGTCATTTTAAAATAAAGTTGAGTGGGATTGATTATCAAGCACCATGGGTCTAATTACCACCTTGAGAACATATTTGTTCCTTAATAAGTATTTATCTAGCTTAAATTGGGAATCAATAAGGACCATTTGTTTTGACACTCTATTTTTGGGAACATTTGAATATTGTTAACGCTAAAGGATTCTAAGAGATCCTAGACTTTTTTTCTTATGTGACTTCAATAAGAAATTATTTTCTACACATAGGGACCTTCCAGGAATTATCACTAGCCTAGAGTTAGTGTAGATTTGTAGCATTTGATACCCTTTTTCTTAGTGAACAAGAATTCATAGAACAATGCCTCATACTTTGCACTATTGCACGTGCATTGAATTGGGCCCTAAAGGAATGTTTATACATTTCCCTAAATGGGAGATCAATTGAATATCAATATTGGTGCTTATTCTACAACTGGAACCATCAAAGTATAGCTTCCATAGCTTGGTACCATGTTTTTCTTTCCTCACAATATCTAGTATAGGTATATCTTTTTTATAGATTAGCTAGTAGTTGAGGCTAGTTTCTTCAAATACTTGATTAGTTACACTCCCATGGGATAAGTGCAAGCTAATGGGTCTACTTTTAATGGAATTGTTGGGATTGAAAAAAAATCCCAACAAGAATGGTTACCCATTTTGTAAACAAGACCCATTTAGGATCAGAATCCCAAACCTAAACTCCTACCTACATGAAATAGGTAATTGTTTTGATTTTTGAAATTGGTACCTTTTTTAAATTAGTATGTATTTTAAAATAAAATAGGTACACAATTATATTTACATCATATATTTATTCCTTTTTAGAACAGATATGTGTTTTGGAGCATGTACATAGTTCATAAAATTTGAAATTTGAAACCCACAGTTTTTTATTATTTTAGGCTTGGAAACTCAACCTCAACCTTGGACCTCCAAGTGTAACATCAAAATAGCAAGAGAAGAAATCATTTTAGCAATACATGGCTAATGATTTTTTTCATATTTTTTTGATGAAATTAAAACCCATTATAGATGACAATATCTAGTTTTCAAATATGTGATTTTGTTATGATTGAAGATATTTTTCTATTTATGAACTAGTTTACATGAGGAAAGTGGTTCATAAACTTGAAATTTCAAGTATTATTATTTCTTTATAACTTAATCTTTACAGTTTTTTGAAAAAATTATATGTGATTAATCTAGACATAATTCAAAAATTATGTGATAAATCTAGACATGATTCTTTACACAATGAAATAATAATAATTTTATGATTATTTTAGCTCAAATTATGTTGGTCGTACGTGAGGGGTTTTCAAAAATAGCAATTAGGGTCAATAAAGATTTATTAAAAATGTATATTTAAAAAAATATAAAAATATCTTGATCAAACTTCACCATAACACATCTTTTCTCATAAGGAATTTGAAAAACACTTTTATTTGGGTCAAATCGTGTTGGTCATACACATGCATGTTTTGGCCCTAAAAATTTGATTTGTGTACATCCTATACAAAATTAACTCATATCATTTGGGTATTGGAATAAATTATATATTTGAAAACTAGACTCAAAATACTAAATTTCATATTATTGGACCTTATTAAGATTCTATGTGTAAACTCTTCAAACTCTTACTCCAACTATGAAAAAATTTATTTTTAGGAAAAACACTTCCATTTTTTTACCAAAAAGTGGACCCATTATCTTGCACTTACTCCATGTCATCTATGGATGACCGCCATGCATCATATTATTCTTTATGGGTCTCATTTAGAGTGTGCAATTAATCATGGTGCTCAAGGTAAAAAGGCTTATCCTCAATCATAAATTATTAACTTGGATCACTATATATATGGTAAACATGTTCTCAGTATGGTACATGTAGATAAGTTCTAAGGGAAAACTCATCCTAGTTCTGTACTAGGTAGTAAGAAACATGTTGTTTTAGTCTAGGGTGAGGTATCCTCCAAAATTTGTAGTAAAATATCTAGATAAGTAGATGTTGAATGTGATGGGTAGCTCTATTACACATATTTGATAAAGATTAGAGGGATAGGGAAAGATTCTTCACAACTCCTAATAAATTGACTAGGATTCTATCTAGCTATATAACACCCTTGTGTGTGGGTTCACAAGATAAACCAAGGGCTTTTGTAACCTTTATATGCATTACTAAGGTACAATAGTCAAAGTCTACCATGTAATTAGTATTAACTTATCTTTATAAACAAGCATTATATAGAAAAGTTTTGACTTGATCTTACTTACCTCATTTATCATTATTTTTAAAACTATAGGTGATGGTAAGATAGCTTCTATGTATTTGTAGATGGCTTCCTTTTCTTGTTTGATGTTTTTTTCCTCTTTAAGGATTCCTCCAACATCTTCATCTTCTTGGGCATAGACATCACCTCCAAAGTGGTGCATTGACCATAGACTTCTTGAGTTGGTCCACAATGTTGAATGAGTTCCAAATTTATGTTGCCTTAGGTTCTAATGTGCTTGGGGCCTCTCCACTATAGGATATATTTTTGTGTGCTCTCAATTGCAGCCTTGCTCCTTTACTTTTCCCAAACTCATTTAATTGGATATCAATGGGTGCCAAAGGCCTACAGGTGGATTTCATTGGCATGCAAAATACTAATGTTTCTTGTTCTTAAGGCTTCTCACATAGGAGGGTTCTAGGCTAATTTTTCTCTTCTACTATCTTTCCTTTTTCTCTCATCTAATAGTAAAATCTAGGTTGTATTCCTTGTGAAGGTATAATGGGTTCATGTTGAGCATATGATTCTTGGTTCTACCAAATCACCAATGTTTCCTCCTAGTTGTTTGATTTCTCTAAACAAGATTCAACATTAAAATACTAGTCATTATATCTTATATTACAGTTTACTTCTACTTGAAAGGTATCTTGAGATTGGATAATGGTGAGTATGTTGCAAAAGTGTGGAATGTAAAGTAGTGGCAATACTAGGGGTTATTTTCTTGAATGTATTTTTTGTGTAACAACTGACTATCTATTGGGATTATGAGGAATTCTCTATATTAAATACTTTGCTTGGACTAATTTATTATATTGCATTGAAGGTTTTTTCTATTTGATGGATTTTGTTGGTATGGTTGATTATATGTAGTTTTGTGGATGTTGATTACTTGTGTATAGATTTCTTTTCTCATTGTGTTGGTGTCTATTTAGAGAAGTTCCCTCATTCGACATTGTCTAAAGTCTCTCATCTCATCAAATCCAAATGCGTTTGATGGCTCAATAAAGTGATATTCATATTGAGATTCGGTGGGGATTGGGTTCATGGTAGGAAAAGGAATATGTCGCTTAGTAGACATTGGTTAATATGGTGGTCAAATATCCCATAATAAAAGCATTGGGGGATGATGCACCAACCTTCCATTCAGATTAGGGCATTTCCTATTGCAAGAGATATCTCATATGAATTTAAGAGACAATTCCCTCCTTTATTCTTCATGACTATGGATATCTTAGAGTCAATAAAGTTTACATAATAAACTTAAGACATACCTGATGGAGGAAAAAATTTAATAGGAATGTTTCGCCATATTTTTTAGAATATATTGTTGAAGTCATTGAGCATTTTCATAGGCACTCTTTTAATAGTCATTAATTTCTCCAAAATTTATGAAGAGATTCCCTTTTCTTTGAATCTATTAAGGAACACCTAGCAAAGTTGGTCTTGGTTTAGCATTGTGAATTTGTAGTAGTGACTAGTCTTGGATTCAAGGGCCTTGCCTTTGAAATATGTATCGTGCAACCTTAATATGACCGTAATACAATGTATTAATCATCTATGATATAAAAAATACAATTATTCACATTATATGTAGGTGTTGCAGTAGAGTAACATGGTTCTTTCTTATGAAGTGAGGAAGAGAATGAAGATTAGTATCCAGTATGGCTCTCTAGACCATAGGGGGCATGGGGGAAATTAATGGTCCTCTAGTGTTCCATGTGGGATGTGCTCTATGAGGTTGTTGTGTAGGTATTTGTGGGATTTGTGCTTTTGGTTGCAAAGTGACATGGGTTCTTCTTCTAGAAATAAACACAAGGGACAATATGAGTAAATGCATATTAGCTCTAATTATATATTTGTTGTAATACCATTTTATGGGTTGAAGGATATAGTCACCACATAAAATACCAAAATTATTTATCCAAGAATTTACCAATACTTAGCCAAGGGTGGTTTCAAGTCATATAGCAAGGATTTTAATACTTTGAATATATTTGGGTCTCATTAGGCATGCCAAAAACTATTGTGCTTGTTAGAAATGTATTACAAGTTGATCAAACAATTTGCTATATAACCCCATGAGAGAAAATCATATATACAAGCTTACAAAATTACCATTATATAAAAATAAAAGATATTCCACAAGATAACACAAGATATACCCCATGAAAACCCTCAAGAGGGAAAACCTAACCTCCTAAAGCATCCACACTCTATATTATTTGATAATAAAAACATTGCAATACATTTACAAAGTCTCCACAAATACTTCTGAAACATCAAGCTCCTCCAATGCATCCTTCATGACTCCAAGCATGTACCCACACATCCCATGCCATACTTCATATATGCACTCTTTAGAAGAGAGCTCAATATAATGACAGTCCACTCAAACTAACCACTAGCCAATCTCAACCACTAAGCATGTGCTTGCTTTTATAGAATCAAGCTCACAAAAATACAACCAAGTGGTAAGGTAAAACCATGAGTACACAAAACCATTGACCCAACTTTTTGGTACTAAGTTTCCCAATATTTACTTACAACTTTACAAGTAGACCCAAATAAATATTTAATGTGGCTAAACACACCTAAAAATGCACCACAAATAAATATTCATTTTACATAATTAAATAATTATTTCTTGTGCAAGATACAACACCCTATTTCTAACAATACTTGATCTAAAGGATTTTGGGGGGGACCAATGCATAATACACAACCAAGAAACATGGAAAGGATTGCATACAACAATATGGGCCAATGAAGAGGGTGATACATGCGAGACAAACTCTAGGATTAGAGGTTTGGTTCCCTATCTATATAATGACTAAACCTAAACTTATTTCTATTGTGGGATGAAAAGAGATAGAATTTTATATAAAGAAAATCAAATTAAAACAAAGGCTCAAGTAAAATAGACACAAACTATTTTTACTGCTAAAGTAGAGCTTAATAGCTCTTGATATAATACTCGATAAGAAAATGCATATATAATGAAAAAGGTGAATAAAAACAACATAAATAACAATAGGTTGCTTCTTATTGATTCACTTATCAATTAACCATTATAGACACATCTTCATTAGAAACATATATAGAGGCTCCCCTTTATAGTAGAAAAGAGAAGCTAGAATAAAACAAGTATATCAAGCTCAAAATCTCAACCATACAAATGTGATTCCCTTAGAATTCACCAACATATCAGGCTCTATAGCTTACTTTTGTGTAGTTCTATCCTCTTCTAAATGAAATGCAAGCTAGTATTTATATATTATTTTACCTAATCCCAAAATAATTTTTCCACCCAAATTACATTTGAAATTTAAAATAATAGAGAAGAGCCACTTTTGTGATTACAACACCTTAATTACTCCTATCAATGGTTGGGCACAATCACGATGTCCTATGTAACTAGTTATAAAATTCCACTACCTAACTTAATGCACTTTTTCAATTTTGTACATGAGACTTCCCATCTTGGCAATGTACAATTGATGACCATGGATTATTGGTGTTATTTATTTAATAAAATATGAATTTTGGATGTGGCTTAACCCACCACTACTACTCCCATGTTCTAGACCCTATGCTACTATGATGCAGGAAAGTCTTGAGTGCCAAAAATTATGCTACTATGGTGTAAGGGGAAGCATTTCTATTCTATAGTAGTTGTATATCCTACAAACCATCAAATAAGTATATCATTGGTAGATTAGATAGTCACACTAACTCTAGAGAGGCATGCATTTCATTTCTTCTAAGAATCCCCATGAGCACGTCATGTGGCATCAATTGCATAACTTAACCTAAACTAACAAAAGAAGTGTGGATTGCCATTAGTAAGAAAAGGTGTTTTTATCTTTATAATACAACCACACCACCACATGTCACGATGTTGAGACTTTTCAATATAGCCTTTATTTTCCCTTTACCAATGTCTTGTGAACCATTAGATAAGACTGATCTAGAGCATTGAATAATGCATGTTCATCAAGACTTAGAACCTTAACAAAATTGTTATAATGCAACATCAAAATACAAAAAAGGAAGAAGGTGGGGATGTTCATGGATGTTGTGGGGCATTGTTATTGATTGTGTATTGACGCAAGATAAATTTCTCGCCTATAACAAAGTATTCACTCCATGAGTGAAATAAATGACTAAAGAAAGAATATAAAAATAGAGAAATGAATAGAGAAATAAAGATTGAAAAATGGAAAGGGAAAGAGAAATAGATGCCAAGATACACATAAAGAGAAAAAGAAAAAGAAACAAAAATATAAAGATTGATAAATATACAGATAAATAGAAAGAGATAAAGATGAAAAGGGGATAGAAACAAGAGATGAAAAGAGTGCATTAAAAAGGAAAAGATAAAATAAAAGAGATATAGAGAATATATATAGAAAAAAAGATAGAAAGAGAAAGAAAAAAAAAAGAGGTGGAGAGAGATAGAAAGGAAAAAGATAGCAATAAAAACAAAGAGAATAAATGATAAATAGAAGAAAGAGAAAAATAGAAATATAAAGAAAGGAAAAAAGGATAAAAAAAAAAGAGAGAAATAAAATAAAATGAGTGAGTAATATTGAAAAAATATAAAAAGAGAAAGAGAAAGAACATAGAAAGAGGTAAAATAAAAATGTGAAAGATGAAAAAAATGAAAGAGGTAGAGAGATGAGAGAAGAAAGATAAAAGGAAAATGAAAGAGAAAAAAAATTAGAAAAAATGAAAAGAAAAAGAAATGTACAAAGAAAGAGAAAGAAAGGAGAAAGAAAGAAATAAAGGAATATACAGATAAATAAATAAATAAAGAGAGAGAATGAATGATAAATAAAAAAAAAGAATAAGAAATGACTAGTAATAAAAGAAAGAGATAAAAATAGAAAGATTGTAATAGAAATAGAAAGAGAAAAAAATAGAAACAAAAGGAAAAGGAGATAGAGAAAAAGATAGACTTAAATTTAAAGAGAGAATTAAAGAAAGATAAATAAAAATAAATAAATAAATAAAGATTGAAACAAATAGAAAAAGAAAGTAAGAGAAAATTAATAAACAAAGTTCAAGAGAAAGAAAAAACAAAACAAAAAATAAACATTTAAGAGAAAAGGGAAATATAAGACTAGAGAGAAAAAGAACTTCTAAACAAAACAAAAGAAAGATAAAAGAAAAAGAGACAAAGAGAGTATAAAAGAGATTAATAAAGATGGATAGGAGAAATGATAAGAAAGAGAAAAATAAATGAGGGAAATAAATCAAAGTTAAAAAGAGAATAAAGAAAAAAGAGATTAAAAAAATATAAAAAATAGAAAACAAAAGAGAAAGAAGCATAGTATAAAAGAAAAAGAAAAACATAGAGAAAAAATTAAGAGAAGAGAAAGGAAAATTAAACAAACAAGGAGTGAAAAGGAAGAAAATTAAGAAAGAAACAAAAGAAAAATATATAAATAAAGGAGAGGGATAGAAAGAGATTGAATTAGAGAGAGAAAAAGAAATACATTAAATAGTATATGAAAAATGAAAAATAAAAATAAAGAGAGAAAAAGTAAGGATAAAACAAAATACATAAAAAGGCAAAGGTGCAACATAAGAAAAAAATAGAGAGAAAATCTATTGGAGTAGAAATGAAAAAATGAAGAGACAAGGAACAAGAAAGGAATGTACAAAATACAAATAAATAAAGATATATGAAAAGGAAAAAGAAACAAAGGGGGAGAATGAGATGTTGAAATGATCAAAATAAATAGAGGGAAGAAATATAAAGAGAGAAAAAGTGAAATGATAAAAGCAATAAAAAATAAAAATAGAAACTTTTTTAAAATGATAAATAATAATAATAATATTGGGAAAGAAAGAAAAAAGAAAAAAGGAAAGAGAGAAAACAAATAAAGAGAAGAGGGTGTGTGTGTGTGTGTGCGCGAGAGAGAGAGAGAGAGAGAGAGAGAGAGAATACTGGCACTACATAACCTCCATCTACATTGACAATGTTTGTTACCCTTCATCATAAGTACTCTTACATGTAACTCTTAGGTAACAGATTTACACAAGAAATAGAGTACTAACACTACATGACCTACATCTAATTTTACAATGTCCTTGCAACCTCCATCATAAGCATTCTTACATGTAACTCTTGGGTAATATATTTTTATAGACCTTGCACATCATAGACTCTTATGCAATTGGGTAATATATTTTTATAGACCTTGCACATCATAGACTCTTATGCAATGTAACTTTAGTAATATTAATTACATTCTAAATGACAAGATCAATCTTATAAGATGAATTATAAGATTCATTTCTAAAATAGTGTTTCATTCTATGAGAATCCAACATTAAAATATTACTAAACAATAAATACAACACACCTTCCTAATAAATATGATGTTTTTTTTTGGTTTGAGGTCTAAATATTTGTCCAAACAATTATAACCAATCCCCAATTCCTAGTATAAAACACTTCTTAGCATCAAAATAATGCATAACATCTTATAGATTTTATAGGTTACTATTATTAAGTGAATAATTTAATGATATCCCTTTAAATAAATTTTATCCAAATTTTGAAATATTAAATCAATATAATTTAATAAATTAAAAATAAGGCTTTCTAATATTTATTTGACATAATATATGGCAGCTAGTCTTAAGTGGTGGATATAAATGTAATATTTGAGAACATTTTGGGGAAGTGATTACAAAATTTATAAAAAGTTTTTTGTGGAATAAAATTAAATTATTATGAAAAATCATATTATTGAAAAAAATATATTATTTTGGATGATTAAATTTTTTAAGAAAATTTAAATAGAGAGGGAAATGGGCTCGAAATCAAAATCAATTTAATATTGAAAAAAATAATTAAAAAGATTTTTTTTTATTGAAGATATAAGATAAAATTCTATAAAAAGTAAATAAACTAAATCTTAATTTAAACTCTTATAAATATGTTGATTAACAATAAAATAAAATCATTATTGTGGAGAAATATGTGTTATCTATTCATTTAGACAAAGAAATTAGAAACAATACTTTTGATATTTTATCAATTTCTAAAAATTAAAAATTATTTTCATTTTCATACCATTAAGAAAATTTAAATAATTTTAATTTTAGTATTATTTACTACTTTAATTTGAAAAAGCGTATTCATAGAATGTGTATGTACGAATAATTTAAATCATACAAATTATAATAAAATATAATAGTATTCCCATTTCATGGGAAGCCTAGGGATGATCTATTAAAAATGCAAGATTAAAAGCAAAATGGATGTTTCTGAAGGATGGTTGGATCGAGATGAATTTTGATTATGCTTCTTAAGAAAATCTAAGTATGTCAATGCTAAATGATATTCAGGAATCATAAAAGTGAAGTGCTTGGGGCAATAATGAAAAAGCTACTAACGACACTCATAATGAAGTTGAGTTTCATGGTAAATGCAATACGCAGTAGAAAGTGTCCAAACTAGAAATTATACAACACATTGCAAAGTTTTGGAGAGCTTCTAAAATTGTTCAATGCATTTAGTGTTGTCAATGTGTACAAGGAAGAGAATGGGGAGGCGAATAAGCTCACCAATCTAGCAATCGATCTGGATTGTGAGGTGGTGATGGCCAAGCTGGCATACATGAGGGAATATTAATGAAACGATTGAATGAAGTGTTTGAAACAAAATCTTTGGTGGTGTTGCAAGCAATGAGGATTGTGTTGGGAAAAAACTTGTTTATCTTTGGTACATAGACACAAAGTCAACATGGACATTGCTTAGATGTTCAATGGTGTTATGCTAGATTTGGGACAACTAAAAGACTACATTGAGATTAGGGCCAAGACATTAATTAAACTAAAATGATGAGATGGTCTGAAAGTAGTGGACAATGCAATTATGGGGCTTGGGTTCCCTAATGACTAGGGTGTTTGGCCCTCAATTTATCTTCAAATATAGTATTTGCAAGCCCTACTATGGAGTAACAATTTTGGACTGTAAATATTTATTTTATATATTAGGGTGTATGGCTCCTTTATGTCAATTCATTAATAAAAAATACAATATTATAAAGTTCATTAAAAGGTTGATTTGATATTATTGTAAATATAGATTATATTAAAAAGGTATAATCATGAATCAACTATTGTACCTTTAATTCACCATGTGCATTTAAATTTTCAAATATTTTATATTTTTATGTTATATTTATTAATTTTAGTTCAATTCTATTTACAAGTTTAAATTGCAAATTTTTTAGTGAATATTAAAAATACAAAGATACTATATAAATTTAGATAATTTAATATGACTAGACTTTATTATAATAAATATTATATTTTATAATGAATTAACTTTTTATTAAGACATTAGTTAATATGAATATCTTTCTATATTATTAATTAAAATGCTTGTGAAATTATTAAAATGCTTATCACATCTCTTAATGATCTATCCTTCAAAGGAACACTATTTTCAAATAAAATGTGACATTTTTTTTCAATATTTCTAATCACTTCATGATCTATCCTTTAAATGATATAGAAGAATAGCTACCAATTTCAAAAGATATTTAACTCATAACATTTATGTCATGATAATAGTGCATGATTAGATAATTGTAAATGCTAATGATAAATTAGGTTGTATTTAAATGAAACAATCTTATAGGAATAAAATAGAAATAAAGATTCAAATATTTTTTGTACTTAGACAAAAAAAAAAATATTAATAATTGAAATTTATTTGAAAATTTTGATATTTTAACTATGCTTCAACAATCACAGATAGAATCATTGCAAACTTAGTGAAAAGATGGAAACCCAAGGAGATATACATTTGGGAAAAAAAAATGTTCTCTTAGCGCAATTCTAAGAAGTGGATTTTGTACATCAAATATCCTCCGCTATTAATATTTGATTATAATATTGGAATTATTAAAAATGGAAACGAGGAACTACCTAAGACTTTGATGAATCAAATATTACATGTTGAGATTATTAAAGTTTTAGTGCCTCATCCATCTATTATAATCAAAAGGATCAATTGAAAACAAAGAGAGCATCCTAAAGGTAAGGATGAGAACCAATTGAAAAATAAGCACCAGTCATTTTGAATCCTACAGTTGAGATGATTTTGTAGGCAATAGTTCAATACTCTAATATTTCAATGGAGACGATAAAAGCATAACTTGTTATCATAATTAGATGAAATGTAGTTAAAAGTGAAGTGGGAAAGGATATGTTTATTTCCTTGACAAATAGAGATTTAAGTCCATATAATTTTCTACCACAACAATTATTTTTGTGTAGAAACAAAAATTCATATTTGGTTGTTTGTTCTGTTTTAAAGTAAATAAAGAATGTTCTCAAAAACCTAAACAACACTTAGTCCTCGTGAGATAGGTTGAAACTTAGAAGTAAGGTCGAGAGTTAAAAATCATACAAAGTTTGCATATGCCTTCTAATTTACAGAAAATAAAGTGTACAAACGATATAAGTCACTAAGCAAATGCAAAGCATGGTTGCTCCTACCGCTTGAATGATACAAACAGCTCATGTCAAATGGTATGTTGAGTTGCAAAAAAGTATACAGAATCCAAACTTGCTTGAATCTAAGTTGTCGATTATGATTAGGGTTTGTGGATACGATTAGTTTGTTTGTACCAAAAAAAAATGTAAAAAATCATTGTGTGCGCGCGTGCACATGCATAGGCGTGCGTGTGCATGGGCGTGTCACGGGGGCCTGGGAATAGTGCCCCCAGCAAGGTTGAGAGGCCAAATGGTATAAAATGTTGGCCAAGAATGAAAGTGTTCATTCCGCCAAAAAATACAACTAAGATGAGACAAGCATTTATTCTATCAAATACTTCAATTCTGTGCTTGGTAGATGATGAGGAATGCTATCACGTTGCAAGAAACATGAGAAGTTGAGAAAGAGAACTTATTGTTGGCATCATGTAATACTGAAAATAGCATTGCGAAGATTTCTAGGGAAAATGACACAGCACTTCGTCCGTTGAGAATAGAAACATTAAACGAGAATCTCAAATGAACAGAACACAATTGAAGATTTGATATAATAATTAACAAATACACCATTAAGGTCTCAAATAAACAAATCAGAAGTTCTGAATTAATAAAGATAATTTAATTGATATGATCAAATTATGGATATAAATAGTAGCTTGTAATGAAACAGAGCTCCAACACTGTTCAACCTTCCCATAAAATCGTTGTTGTTGGGTCTTTTCATAAAATATGCACTAATTATAACAATTTCATATTTTAAAATACAGCATACAGAAGGCATAAGTAGTCTTGTTGGTTTGTTTATCTTTGCCTTGGAGATGCTTTTGGTGGGTCCAGATATAATTAGCAACCCCACTTTACATACTATTTTTATAAACAAAATTCCTTGCGATTCATGTATCTTGTCACTTCAAACATAACCTGCAAAGCAGCTACCATCAGGATTCCTCCAAGCCAAGTAACAAAGTCCATGATTCTTAACATTAAATCTTAAAAGAAGCTCCCTTATTCAAAGGCTTCTTGATTCTGTGACAAACTTCAATGATCATAATTATTTTATCTATTGCCACAATCACAATGACATCATTGGCTTCTTGAAAGGAAATCCACAAGAAGCTTATCTTTGCCAGCAGTACAAATAAGTTTGGTTTAAAAACTTTCAAATATCAATGCTCCTTTGTATTGACTGGGTCCTAATTTTTCTTTTATTTGAAACAGTGACAGATGCATGTAATAAATATTTCCTCAGATTCCTTACATTTTGATATGATGCTTCCAGACTTCAATAACATAGACAGTGGCTTATAAGTCTTACTAAAACAGCATTTTTCAATATGGTCTCATGGAATGTGGTGACGGGTGAATTTTACACAAAATGGGATTTGATGAAAAAAATTGGGTATTTTACTATTCTAAAAAAAACTCAATCTGTAACTAGGGCCAAACTCAACAAATTTTGACTGCACGTTCCCATAAACACCAATATTAGGGGCTAAGGAACAGGTAATGGTTCATAAAAAAAATCAGAAGCATCTTTTGATCAGATATTATTGTAACTGCTCTAACATATTTGCAGAAAGATATGGCCACAGATTGATGGCATCTGAATTTTTTAACAAACGACTAAACAAGTTGGTATCTCACACATTCCAAGCAGTGTTGAATACCTTGAGAGAACTTAGCATTGAGATTTGCAGTTTATGCACAAAAAATTACAAATTTTAATTATTATTCTTATTTTCCAACCTGGTACTTGGAACATGGTAAGGGAATCCCTCAATAGTAATTGATATCACATTTAAAATGGTGTCTCGATGCTATTTATATATGCTATGATTATGGTTTACTCTCGTAAAAAATCCAAATACCATGATTATTGATCATTGCTAGTTTGCTCTTAAAACTTTCATTTATAGGAAGCAGTTTTTCATCCCTGCTCTTCTTCACCTTCCTCAAATAAGTACAAGTTGGGCTTCACAAGCACTCCAGTTTTTAACCACAGTTTCATGTGGTATATCTTAAGGGAATACATCAGTGAAGATTCAAAAGTCTGCCCTACAACTTGTTGCTCACAGGACTTGGATTTTCAAAAGCTAATTTGGAAAGTATAAAAAAATTGGTGGCCCATTTTTTTCTACTCATGCATTTGATTTCATAACTCATATGTTTAGTAGGTTTCTTCACAATTGTAGCTGAGTTATGTTAGGTATTCCCTCAGAATCACGCAGGTAATAAGTTTATATTTTATAATGACCAAAGCTGCCGAGTTGAAGGAATATGAAATCAAATGCAATGAAGAGGAATATTAAAAGCATATAAAATACAAAGAGAGACCCTGCTTTACATTGAAGTACATTTCTGAAAACCGTAGTTATACTATTCTTCAGCTAGGGTTGAGAAAATCCAATCCTATTTGTTTGTATCATTCTGAGTACAGCACCAGGCACGACCCTTAGGAGGATAAAATTAAAAAAGAAGGTTCAACAAATCTAGATTGCAGACATCATTACCGTCAGTAACACATTTACAATTTATGATTCATACTATGTTAGGAGTAGCTACAATCAAAGAAGCTGAAGCATTTAGAGAAATTCTAAGAAAAATGTCATCATGCAGAGGGCCAGTTAATCAATCTGGTTAAGCCCAAAATTTTATTTGTGTAATGCTAATGAAGGTATCAAGATTTATCTTGCAGGGGTACAAGAAACAAAAATGGGTTTCACTTACCTTCTATCTGCATATCCCTTTGTTCCATTAAGAAAAATTGGTTTACTGCGAATGCAATTTTTTAAAGTGTACAAAGTTTGCAGCAGGGTGAAGAAAGAAATGGCTATCTCTAACTGGCAGAAATTTGCATATTAAAACCACTCTTCAAGCTATGCCTATCTACACGATGCCAGTGTTAAGTATGCCAGCAAAAGCATCAGATATAATATAATGTTTAGACTGATATGTAATGTTTATAACAATGATTGCATAACACGTTAATCCTGTCTAACAAGTTAGATTACACAATGTAAGTTACAACTACAAATGTATCCTCGTACAATAATAAATGCAATGTACACAGTTGTGTGTGCCACACAATTCTCCAATCTCCGTGTATTCATTCTTCTTACATTTGGTATTAGGGAAAGTTGTGACTAGAGAAGCAGGGAAGGGATAAGGTACGTTCCTGAAGGCAAAGAATTCAATGTTGAGAGAAACTGTATCTGGTGAGAGGAAATCAGAAGCTGACTACGGATTGACTGTCTGATTTAACACAATTGTATACCCTATTCACACCTGTATTTAGGGCCAAAGGTTGATGTAATAACAGGCTGACTAAGAGTACTGAGTGCACCAACTGTTGTAGAACAGCAGCATGGACGGCAGAGCCAACCTTTGCAGAACATCAGCACAAAAAAGCAGTGTGCAGAGCAGAGTAGTGTGGGCAGAACAGCAGCACACAAAAAAATAAAAAATCAGGGCTGACTACCTGTAAAAATTAATAAACCTTGAACAGAAGTCTGAAGTATGGGCAGAGAAGAAGAAACACAGTGACAACCTATATAAGACCATGCATGGGCAGACAAGCGGAGAAGGCGGATGGGCACTAAGTTTTTATTTTTGTTGTTTTGAGATGTAAGGGAAAGTGGGTCCCTGTCGCTTTATATAGATAACAAAGACTAAAAACCTTACATCACAAGAGCTTGCCAAAACCAAGTCCCAACAATTTTCTTGTAACCTAACTGCAAAAATATCCCTTTGCGATAAAGAAATTGCCAAAACAACACTAGAAAGCCTAACCCTTCTAAGGCCTGAGTTGGCCTAATGGTCAGGAATTTGTGCTCTTGAAGGAGAGGTCATAAGTTCAAATCCTGCAGGGGGTAGGGTATGGACACATCATATTCAGGCACAGTTAGGCCATATGATATAGGCCACCTAAAGACTCAAACTAAGTTGCCTGGAATCATGGAATATAAAGGACCTCTCCTTTCCTTTCCTACCATGAGAGTGAAGCTTTATTTTACCATGATCTTTGTCCTTCGAAGATTTTTTTTTGAACCATGGTCCAAATTTTTGAACTTAACCACTCTAGGACTTCAGAAGAACCAATGCTCACCAGAGACCCTCCAAAAGAAGAAGACTCCCTAACTTTAGAGGTTTTAGGGGAGACAATTTTCCTGGCCATAGAAATGGAGACCCAAAAGGCTCCGAAGAGAGCAATTGACCAGGCATAGGATAAGAAGGAATAGAAGAATTTTTAGACTGAAGAGAGGCATTGCAAGCTAAAGAAGAGCATTTTTTGGAACAAAAAGATCCTCTAAATTTTAAAGACAAAGATGCTGCCTTAGCAGCAGGGGAGCAGTTTAGTTGGAGAGCAAGGAACCCCAAAAGATGATGGCAGCTTTACAGAGTCTGAAGCCAAAGTATCTGACCAAGATCAAAATATCATACTACTGGTTCAAATGCACCCTTTCCACTATGTAACCCGCCCTGAAGAATTACTCTTCTTTGTTGAAACAAAGGCTTTTGAACAAACATGTGCTAAGTGACTAGTAGTAAAACAAATTGTGCATCTAAATGCCATGTCTTCGTAATCCAACCATTGTTTCCATAATTTCTCACTTTGAACTCAATTACAACTGGTCAAAAATTGGAAACATTGAATTCTACCAAAATCTGCACAAAGGTAAATTGTGGGTGGAAATAAGAAGAATCTGGAACCACCAATAATCTCCCCAATGTGTTACCAATAGATAGGCTAGATGAACCCCAAAACTAAAATGGAAGATATGGTAAACAAATCCAAACCAGAGTCATTGAAAAAGTCTATGTATGTGGACTAAAATGAGGATAACAAGGATTCACACAATGGGTGACTTTATCCCAAGCTCATGGACCACCCCAGAGCACAACGCCCTTATCCTTAATAGATTCACAGATCACAAGGAAGATGCCTTTTGCACAGGGAAGGACAAACATATCTTCTAAAAAGGCTTTACAATTTTTGGCAGTCAACTCATTCAGATTAATCAAACTAGGCCAAAAACTATGAAACTTGTAGATCAATCATCAAAGTATGATAATTAAGCCTCGTTTGGTACCTGAGATGTTTGTCCCAGATTCCACAATCTTGAATGGTCCTAATCAAGATTTAATATTATAATGAGGATTTTCCCCTATACAATGGAGAATCTGAAAAGGACTGATAAAAAGAAAACAATTTCCCCCCTTTGGCATCTGCAAAAGCCTGCAGAGAAACCTAGGTTGAAAATTGAATGCAGCCAATCGCTGAAGTAGAGACTTTCAAAACTACTGAATAAAACCTCTTTAGAGGGTCGGAGACCCAGGTATTTTTTGAAGGATCACAATTTGTCTTTTGGTGAGGAAGACATCATGATGATAGAGGATAACACTTCTGGGCCAGGAAAATCGGATGTGTTGGAAGTCTTGTTAGATTATCACGAAGTTTTTATTTTTGCAATGCAATTTCTCTGTTAAAATTTGACAAGTAGCCCAAAACCTTGCACTTTATAGGTTTAAATTGTCTATTTTTTGCTTGTCAAATTCTGCCAAAGTCTGAAAATGGCTTGTAAACCCCAGGTCAAGTAAAACCCTAGAAGTTGTCAATATCCAAAGTCTGGTTTTTCCTAAAACATAAAAGTTAACTAGTCATATTTTAAATGTGTACACAAAATACTCACTATTGTTGAGGATGGATTGCACCCCGGGAACATGTCCCCTGCAAAAATAGACCTGTATATGTGGTAGGTTGCAGAAGTGTGAGCATCAATGCACCTTAAAGTGTTTTCAAAAGTGTGAACAGCATTAGTGTGATGATTGTTGAAAATTTGATGAAAGTTCAAGCAACAATAGAAAGAGAAGAAGCAATATTACAAATTAAACTAAAAATACAAGAACTAGAAGAAGAAATCGAGGGATTCAAAATGCAAGAGTCAAACATTGATTTGCAAGTGCACAACAGAATACTTACAGATCATGGACCGAACAGAAAGATTTATTCAACCACGCAATGGAATTTGTCTGATAGTAACAAAGATTGAAAAGGTATCAAACTTACATATGGAAACCAAGTTTCTTGAAGCTCAAGGAGATCTTGTCCATCCAAATGGATCCAAGCAACTTTTGTTTCGTGGAACCAATGATAATGTTATAGAGAGTATCATAGAGAAAGGATTCAAATTACCACCAAAAGAAAATGATAGTATATTTGGGCAAGGCTACTATTTTTCAACTGACTCAACAAAAAGTGCACAACAGATGTGCACTAAGGGGAGCAACAAGCTTCTACTCTATGAAGTAAACCTTGGTAATACATAGATGGTGCAAGAACCATGTAAGGACATGCACCTGGAGAAAACGAGGAAAAAAAGGTATAAGATTCTCTATATAAGATTCTCTATTTTCAAAAAAAGAAGGCAATACCAGTGAAGGGACTTTGAATGATGAGTTCATTATCTATGATGAGAGGCAAGCAATAGTTAGTATCACTCAATCCTCAAACAAAGCAGCTTCAACAGCAAACCCTTGTCCACATTCCCTATGAGCTGTCAACAAGCTTCACAAGATCTAATGATTCATAATGTCACTTCCAGTTCGCAGGGTCTCGACTTTTCAGAATGTCCAAGCGGAGTGAACACAAAGTGGTAAAGGTGGAGCTCATCCTAAACACAGCATTAACTAAAATGCTATGAGAAGGCTAAGCAAAATATCACTGAAACAAAAGCTGTTGGAGGAGACGCTTGTAATCCATGTCACTAAAACGAATGCAATTGAGACTTTCTTGAAGAAAAGTAATCCAAATGCTTTTTCCTGGACACCTATGATTTTTCAAGTTCAAGTCCAACCAATGGATCTTTCTGCACAAATTTACTGGGTTCCCAATTCAAAAGCTTCAGAATGTCTCACTTAGGGTGCAGCAACAAGTGATGTCAAGATTGACCTTCTTTCGAGAGCAAATACAATACTTTAAACATATATCATTTGGACTAGAGAAGAAGCCTGAATCCTATTGTGAACCTTGGATAAGGTGCTTTTGTGCAAGGAGTTAGTTTCTTCATGATGGATGAACATGTTGACAAAAATGGAATTTTTTTATTGGTCGCAAAAGCCATTATTGACACATAGGAAAAGAGATTGAGGAATAGGGCAATCATGGAGTACTAATCCATTGCAGGAGCCCACACACAAAGTATGCCACTTGGGAGGGACCAAAGGTACTTGAACATCCAACTTTGCATTGCTTATTCTGGGAAGTACAGTTGTAATGTCCCCTTTTCACTAAGTCAACATGTGTGGGACTCACAAGTCCATTTCTATATTTCTTAGAGAATGAGAGATGATTGCTAGAGAGATATAATTCTAGTAAAAATTGGTTCCATTTATTTTTCCCTGGTATTTTTATGAGTTTTGGACCATTTCCTAAATTTTTGGAGGTTGGTTGGCAATAGGACCCTTGCCATCAGTCTCCTCATGGGGGCTTTACCCTAAAGGCACTTTTTTACTATAACATTGTTCATGCCCTAAGATATTTTAAGGTGTACATGTTTGTTACAAGTGCCCTAGGAAAAGTTGTTTTTATTTCTTAGGGTTTTTGAAAGGCTATAGAGACAAGACCATGTCATGCAGCATCTCATTGCATTCAGGTGTAAGTCAACTATTCATCATTCTTTATCTCAAGTTTTCTAGCGAGTGGTTCTCAGGTTTTTTAGTAACTGGTTCTCAAGTTATGCTTGAATTAATAATGAGAGGTCAAGGTTTGTTGGCTCCTTAGACAATTTAATGTTCTTACACTAGTGCCATGTCATTCGGTACTTTTATTAAGCAATATTAGTGTCATATCAAAAACTAATAATCTATATTATTTGACACTAAGGCTAGGTGCATAGTGTTTAGAGCATTGCACTGAATAATAAAGGCCAGCCAACATTGAGGGATTCATTCTATGCCCATTTCAGATATTTCCAGACCTAAAGTGTACAACTACGGCAAGTAGAGCAATTCAAGGACAAAAGCCCTTGGATCCAAACATTAGAAGACTAAAACCCTTATGGTTCTTGTGAGCAATCTCATCCAAGGATTGCATTGATCTAAAAGCATTCTTTTTAATTGGCAAACTGATTTTTGTGGTAGCTAGAACAGCGTTATACAGCAGCATTAGTTCTGATTTGGGGAAAGATCTTCACCAAGTGCTTGATTTCTAATTAGTCCCACACTATTATTATTCTATTGATGCATTTTGGCGGATACTATTATTCCCTATTGATGTTTTCAAAAAGATTTTCACAACAAAATACAGCTCAACTGCTATTGCTAGGGTTTATTTTGTTTATATTATGCATTGGTCTTTTCCTCTTGGCATCATTCTGATTAGAAATGAAAAATTAAAAAAAATAGATCAAGGGCATCACACTAGGTGTGATAGCAAAGCCCATATCTCTCTTTAAAATGTTAAACGTTAGAGTCAAGAGAGGGATATTCAAAAGTTTATTCTCCAAATATTTGACTATATCATGGGACAATTTGATTAGGTTGATTGATTTATCCAAAGGGGTTAAAATTCTAATTGTACTAATGGGGAGGAAAGGGTTCATGGAAGGTTTTGTTGAGTAGGGAGGTTTTCTAGGATAGCCTTGGAGTTTAGGTTAGCATTGTCTACAAAAACTAAAGTGAGGCTAAATGCTAAGGGAATTGTAAAGACACTCAAATAAAGGGGCAAACCGCAAAATAGCATGTCTATTCATTCCAAGGGGCTTGAAGTAGCCTATTTGGGGAATTTCCTCCTTCTTGATGAGATTGAGGGAGTGTGAGGGAAAGGTGTCCCAATTTGGTTCAAGAAGATCATTGGAGTTTAGGTTAGCCTTGTCTACAAAAACTAAAGTGAGGCTAAATGCTAAGGGAATTGTAAAGACACTCAAATAAAGGGGCAAACCGCAAAATAGCATGTCTATTCATTCCAAGGGGCTTGAAGTAGCCTATTTGGGGAATTTCCTCCTTCTTGATGAGATTGAGGGAGTGTGAGGGAAAGGTGTCCCAATTTGGTTCAAGGAGATCATCATTAATGAGAGACAATTCATTACTGTTAACTTGTAAAAAATGAGCTTTCTTTGTAGACATTGATATCATCTATACTAATATTTAAGTGATTAAAAGATAAATTTAATGTTTAGTTGAATGTTAAAGGAATGCTACTATCAAAATAAATTAAACTACTTGTAGAGACAAAATCACTCTCATGTACAACTCATTAAGGTTGAGAGGATTATGGGCTTGGGGATTCCTGCAATTCCATTTATCTTCAATGCCATTGAGAAATCTGACTTGGCAAGAAGATGAAGAGCTACAAATTAACAATCTACAAGGAAGCTTCTAGACTACATTTAATTCGACCATGAAAATACCTTGTACAGACAAGGACATGAGATTGAAATATATGGATCAACATTATAGTACTAGTACAACATTACCATTTTATAGTTTGAGGCCATTAATTCGATGAGATTTCCACTAGTTCAAGTTACTTAAATGTTTAAATTGTTTTAGTGTTTCAACAGTCTAGTCACTACAGTCAAGGGATGAGGTGATTGTACCTAGGGTTTGATCCCATGACCTATAGGTATCTACTACAAAGCCTTTTTATGGAAGGTGAGTATAGGTTTGGGTCTTGATGCCTTTTGTTCACTATATTTCAACACTGCCTTGACCCTTTACAAGATCAATCTCTTGGAGCATTATTGTAGCTAACATTATTTAAGGAATAATAATATGTTTTATGGTTTCCATATTATATCTCTACTTAACAAATTCTTTGTGCATCTCCTCAAGTCAAACTCTTAGAAGCTCCTCAAGGTTCTTGTAAGCCAAATACATGTTTCCATGGCCTATAGCCATCGAGTAAGATCTCATAAATTAGCAATGGTTTGTTTGTCTTCAATCATATCTAGTATTTTTTCTCTCAGTTTTAAAAATGGAAGTTCTCTTTCATAATATGAAGATATTCAAATGTAGATCATTGTTTTAATGTTGAACAATTCTATATAGTATTCAAGATTTGACAAAGTTTCAATGCCATATGTTATGGCCTCAATTATATCTCTAACTCGTTTGAATAAATAGTTTCTAACCTTTTGAATCTTGATCCTAAGCTAGGGATTATGGTTTAGCAACATTATGTCCAAAAAATAATAACATAGTTATTATTATCTCTTCTTTGGTTGTATTTGTTTGTCTTTTTTTTTTACTCTCTCTCTCTCACTCTCTTTCATCTTTTACTTCTATAGTTTTCTTCTTTTTTGTAATTATCCTTCTCTTTCTTTCATAATAATATTTTTTCTTTTTAAGACAATTATCTTGCTAAACCATAAATTCTTAGTTTAAGATCCAAATTCAAGAAGATAGAAACTAATAATTCAAACTAGTTAGAGATATCAGAGAGGTCACAATATGTAGTGACATTAAAACTTCAACCAAATTTTCAATAGCATAGAGAATTTTTCACAACTAAAAATATATCTACACTTGAATATTTTCATATTATGAAAGGGAATTTTCACTCTTGAACCCTTACACAATTAAAAGAAAAAATATTAGAAATGATAGAGGTCGTGAAGACACTTTTCTACTCTGCAAGAGCCTAGAGGAGCTTCTACGTGTTTGACTTGAGAAGCTCTATGAATGATGCACAAAGAATTCATTAACTAAAAATATAATATGGAAACCCTAAAATATATTATTATTGCTTAAATAATACTGTGACTTAAAATTATGCTACAAGATATTGATCTAGTGGAGGACCAAGGGAGTGAACACAAGGCATTGAGCACCAAGCATTTTAAATGAAACCTCACAATACATACCTATAGGCCATGGGATTCACTGTATTTGGATGAAAAAAGTAAAATAGTATAAACTTTTGAAGTACTTGGAAGAAATGGAAACCTCAACGAATTAGTGGCCTCTAACAATTTGAGTTATCTACAAATAATCATAATAATATTGGATTATTTGAAACTATAAAATGGTCATGCAGTACTAGTACTATAAAGAATCAACCATCAACACTTTCCCAACCCTCTTTACCATTAGTAGTTCTCCCATTTCCTAAGGAATGTAATTTATTCAACATTTATCATGTGATGAGGCCACTACCTAGATAGCCAAAGTTTGCAATTCTAGATCAAATATTGATCCAAAGAAGAATTTAGTTGCATCCCTCATCTTTGAAGAAGTGTTGTGTGCCTTCTCTTCACATAAGTTAAGAAACTACCATGGCTCTACTATATCCTGTGTTCCACCGGCGTCGGGGACGGGGGGATGTCGAGACGCGGGGACGGGTTTCCGGGACGGGGGGACAAAGGGGCCTCAATTTCGGGACGGCGGGGTGACGGCGGGGGGCGGGAGGGGGGACGGGGTGTATATACTATATACTATACATATGGTACTTAAAATGCTAGTTATGAAAAGATGTATAAGACTATTAAGAAGTAAAATAGCAAAATTGAAATACTAAATTAGTACTTGAACATTGAACATTGAATATTGAAGTTTTCAATATCGAATGATGAATTACTAATTAGAAATTAGAATAGTAATACTCAATACTACAATGTAACAATTGTTGCATCGGCAAATGGAAGATTTCTATTATATTATATCAAAAATATCTGATTATAAAGATGATTACAATGAGTAGCATGATTATATGATATCAAAACAAGTACAAAATCAAAATGTCAAAATGACAAAATGTAGTGAAGGAGGCAGAGGCCTCTAATCATCCCTCGGGAGGTCGGCAAACTCCTCATCACTAGAACCACTGGACTCCTCAAGGTCAAGATCCGCCAAAGGAACACCAACCAACCCTATATCTGAAGCATCCTCATCCTCATCAATCTGTGATGGCTCCTCTGGCTCTACATCCCATCGTGCTGCTGGGCTCTCCTTGTACACACGTGTCCTGCGGTCAGTGATACGCAAGGCACTATGTACAGCCACTAGCTTCTTTGCTCTCTAAGAGGAAAGTCTATTCCTCTTAAGAGAGTGGATGAAGCTATAAGTAGACCAGTTCCTCTCAGAAGCTGAAGAACTAGAAACCTAGGACAGCAAACGAATGGCTAGTGTGGTAGTCAGTGATTTCGGTCCATGACAAGTCCACCACAAAATCGGATCCTCCTGTGCCATAGTTCTTATGTCCGCCTTTGCTGCAGCCTTATAACCCCTAAGAGTAGCAAATTTCGTCCACTCAGTGCGAATGGTGCCAGCAGCTTCAACATCATACATCCTATCAATGCATTTGAAGAACCCTTCCTTCACCTCATCATCCTGAATCGGTGTAACTCTCCCAGGCCTAGGCATGTACCACTTCGGATTCAATGCATAAGCAGCCATGTGCAAGGGAGTGTTTAGGCTGTCCCATCTACGCTGAATAATAGGCTGAATGTAAACATTGTAGAACGCTAAAGTGGGGTCCTTCTCTCGCACAACTGCCCTCATCTGACCAAGCATAGAATCAATGCACTCATACACCTCCCCAAGGTTAGGTGCATCCCCATCCCCATATCTGATGACCTGTACAACTGGTGTAATGATGGTGACAATATATTTTGCATCATGCCAAAATGCATCACTCTTCACTATCTCCTTCACCCTCTTCCCCTGCTCTGTCCTGGACCCATCCCAACGATTCCATTCTTGTGTCATAACCATGACTTGCAGTGGCTCTTGCAACTCAAGCATTCTCTCCAAAAGAATGAAATAGGATGCATATCTGGTCTCAACTGGTTTCAAGAACTCCTTCGCGAAGCTCCTGAAGATGGCATGTGAAGTGTGGTGGTTGCAGATATACATCTGCACATCTCTAGCATTGCTGACCACTCCTCTAATCCACTCAATCTTCCCCATGTCCTTGAGTGCATTGTTCATGGCATGCACACAACATGGAGTCCACCAAATGTGTCTGTATGATGCCTCTATAAGCCTCCCTGCAGCTCTGCACACATGTGCTGCATCTGTCACTACTTGGACCACATTTTGTGGCCCAATCTCCTCAATAGCTGCCCGAAGGATCTCAAACTGAAAATCAGCATCTTTTCGATGCCCTGAACAATCAACCGCCCTGAGAAAGAATGGCCCCTCTGAACATGTAACTATAACATTGATGAGTGGACGATGCCTAATGTCCGTCCACCCATCCATAACTATGCTACATCCAGACTCCTCCCAACATGCCCTCATCGTCTCCATCAATGAATTGATCTTGGCATAGTTGTTATCCAAGATCGTGGTCCTCAATTTGTGCTCACCTGGTGGCACATATGATGGTCCTCCCTTCGCCACCATCGACATCATCTCCTTATAATAAGGAGATCGAGCTACATGGAATGGGATTCCATTGGCAAAAAAGAACCTGCCAATGGAATCATCTATCTGATCCCTCAGGTGCACATTAAATAAATCAGCTATGGGGTTAGGCTGACTTTGCATCTTGCGTTTCCCCTTGCCCTGTTGTGATTCAGCCATAGTGCTATAAGTGGATGACGGTCCTGAGGCTGACCCTGACAATGTTCCTGCTCTCTGATGCAATGTAGGAGTAGAAATACGTGGCTGCGTCTGCATTTGCTGCTCCTGAATCTGCTGAATAGTCTGAATATGTTGCCTACCAGACAAGGTAGTAGGCATTGGAATTGCCAGGTCATCTGGAACACCCCAAAGCTTGTTGAATTCAATTCTGTATTTCAAATTTTTAGGGTCCTTCAAAAATTCGCATGCTCCCACACCCTTTCCTGGCCAAAAGAGGAAGTGTGCATTAACTCTGGTGATGCTCCCAAACCAATCATCACCACAAATGTTGCATTGCCATTTCCTCGTACCACCAGTTGATGACGTTGGGGCTGTTATTCTTGTTGCAAACTGTTTGAGAGGAGATTTGGGATCATAAGGACCCCTAGCCCACTTTGCCAAAACCTGGGAAGGGCAATCAGTAGAAACTGGTGCACTAGCTATGGAACTAGTATGCCCTTCTGGATTTGACCCTTGCTCACCCCCCTCATTGTGCTCATCCTCATGCTCAGGTTCATATTCTGATTGGCTTGCACTATGAGAATCAGTTTCCATCTCATGCTCACTCATTTCATGACTATGGGAGCTCATTTTGACACTGCATTTCACAAAATGAAAAAAAATTCAATAAACACATAGTTTCAGCCTATGCCCTACTTTAAAATTAAAAAATAAAACTCTATATTTTAAATTTTTCAACAAATTTTATATTGCAAAACAAAATCTAAGATTCTAAATTAATTTAGAAACTAGAAAATGGAACAACAAGAATTTAGAAATGAAATAAGAAAAATTAAAAAATGAAACAACAAGAAATGAAAGAACATTGAAAATCAGAAAATAAAATAAAAAATAAGTTAAAAACCCTACCTTTTGCTTGAAAAATCTCTTCAACAAGGTGAAGAATCTTCCTCCTCTTCTTCTTCTTGCTCCTTGACACTCCTTTTTCACTTGCAATCACTCCTTTCACTCCTCCAATCACTCTTTCCTCAGCCTTCACTCTTCTTCTTGCTGTAGCAAACAAGTAGAAATGCAAATGTGAATAAAAATGAAAATTAGAGGGCCTTTTGAAGGCATGTTAGACTTTAGATGGGCCCCACATGCCCTTAGGGTTCGAATATAAGAAATAGACTATTAAAAAAATCTTTAAAACTTAAGTTTTAATGTTGCTTTTAGCTGTCCGCCGCGGGAGACGCCTGGGCATCCCCGAGACGCTCGAGGGACGCCCAAGCATCTCCCTCGGCGTCTCGGGGACGCCCAGGCGTCTCCGGCGGCGAGCCAAGGAACGGTGGCGCCGCCGGAAACGTGGGAACGCCGTCCCCACGTCTCCGGGACGTCCCCGTTCCCGAGACGCTAGGGCCCAGAGGGGGGGACGCGTCCCCGGGGTACACTGACTCTATCCCATATTGGCAAAAGAAGACAACCACTAGCCCTAACCATTTCTCTTCCCCTCGAGTTATGTCTCTGCATCAATTTCTAACTTGGGAGGAGCTTCAAGGCTTTCTACACTAGCTTATTCTTCTAGTGACAAGATGGCCTTTCCTTTTTCTGCTACTTAGCCTCGCCTTTCCCTATACTTTAATACCCATGCAAACATCTTGAATTTGATAGCCTTCACAAACTGGTCATCAACTATAAACTCTTAGCAAGCTTTCATCTCAATATCACTAGTCTTCAATACTTACAATATTTATCAACTTGCTTCAATTTCCTAGATGACCAATTCATGCCCTCTTGAGTGCTAGGGAGATCCAATGGATTCATTTCTCTATTTTGAAGGAGGCACATTCTCCCCAATGATGCAGATCGAATTTCAAGCATCTTATCGGACTAGCGAAATTCATAGCCAAAACCAATTTAAATTGACAATTTCATTTGTCAATTATATCCAATTCAAAATTGCACTAAAACAATGATGGCCATTCAATTATTTTCAATCCATTAAAATATCACAAACATAAAACTTCTAATTCAATTCAATTTAAATGATATCGGAATTACAAAGGCAATTAAATTAGTTTTTATAAAATTCTTGTTCACTGGCTACAGGTATTTACAATCTGCAACTTTAATTTGTCTTTCAACTTCCACATTCCTTTGTTATCCCTCACACTTTTGTTCAATTCCTTATTTCCTCCAGCATCAATCTGCTCTCCTCTTTAGTTGTGTGACTGCAAATTCAACTCATGGTTAATATGCATATATGACACTCCCTTTATTATTATTCAGCACATGTTTGCCATACTATATTGTGCGACCCCCTTTACTCTCCAATCTGCTTCTTCCTGGCAATCACCACTTCACTGCATATCAATTCATTATGTCTACTAGAAATTTCATTTTCCAGTGCACCCATACCGTTCCATTCCCCCTTTGTCTACATGGCAAGTATGTTAGTTTTGCTTTCCTATGCTCTCTCTTTCCCCAGCCGCATCCCTTCCTTTTCTTTGTTTTTATTTGGTTTTCTTTTCTCAAAAACAAAATCTCTTTTTTTCTTGCAATCACCCCCTTGTCTTCTTCAGCACACACTAATTAAATTTTTATTTGTGTGGCATATACTCTTTTCTGTTGGCTCATTTTCAGACCTTCACAATATGCACTGACTTACCTTGCCTCTCCCTACTCCATATGTACCACTCTGTCACCAATTTATTTGTTTTAAAAAACAAAATGAATCTATTAAATTTGCTCAACAGGCCAACAACTTATCAATCTTAATTAAAATTGATTTGGCACTGAAACAAAGTGGAGAAAGTCACTCAACAATTTGAACAGATAAATCAATTATTCCATGGCTAAAGTCGACATCCAGAAGTTTAGATGAAATTCATTTCAAAACATCGAACCTTCATAATGCATATCGGAAAATGACATTTGTCAAATGAAACAACAATAATGTCGCTTTGCACTACCTCCACAAACCACAGATCAAAAATCAAATTGCACTCCAAAATTAAAACCAAAACTATAACAACAAATCAAACTGAATTTATTTATTTTTGTGATGCGGATCACCAGTTCACCCGGATGCTTCTGCATCACCTTAATCATTGGATAATCAACCAAAGATGGAGGATCAATTTGCATTGGCATATGCTCCCTCCTCTAAGATGATTCATGAGTTATTGATGATACAAGGGAGGAAGTTCTCAATGGTCCAGCTTCTCCCAATACTTAAATAGATACATCATCAACAACATCACCTCCTTGAGCTCCTTCAAGTTCTTGCTTTTGGCTTGGGCTATTTAAGCATGACTACATAGATGTGTACATTATCAAGGGGTCCTTTCATTATTTTTATCTTTTCCTAAATGTGGGAAAGTTCTCCTAATACTTGGGATTCATTTATTGCTTCTTCCTCTTGGCCAACATAATTTTTAACCATGCATCTCTTCTTAAGGTTTTTTCTATTTCATTTATCCTAATAAGATCTCAATTTCATCATACTGATGTTGAAGTCTTAACAAACCTTGAGATTTTCTCACTCAATCAATGTACCTTTTAGGTTCATAGTTTCTCCATGGAGTAGCCCTCAGTCAATTTATCAATGAAAGTGGTGACATCATTGAGTGCATCTCTATCCAGAGAGTTTAAAATCTTTAATTTCCCTGGCTGATGGGAGGATTCTTTCCTTGCTATGATCTTTGAAATGTGACTCATCTACAAAAAAACTACCTTATTACTTCTAGAAGAAGAATTCTGAGAGTGACAATGCAAGGTAGTCTACAAACTGCAACTGCAACTCCATATATCCTAAGAAGGTTGTGATCTTTATGAAAAAACCAATCACCACAATTATGGTTCCATGTGCTAGGAGCTCCCATTTAGACAAGCCTCAGAAATTGCATAATTTCATTAGTTAGTTTGGGCCTTTATTCACCCATTAATTTCTTCAACAATGGGGCCTTTATTCACCCATTAATTTCTTCAACAATGGGGCCTTTATTCACCCATTAATTTCTTCAACAATGGGGCCAAAAAAAGTCCTCAAAAATGTTATATGATGCATGGTCATGATGAATAGACTGTAACTACACTAGTTTAATCACTCCATAAGGATTATCTAGAAAAGTTAATTTCACCCCCAATTTGTCATCGCACTCATCCACCAACACATACAAGAAAATATAGCACAAAACTGAAAATCTCTTGAATCTCTTAGGATGACTCATCTTTTTGAATTCTATTATTTCTATATGAATTTTCCTTGCAAGATATTCTCCAAAATCATATAGGATGTTTTCATGGAGATTTTGACTATCACAAAGATACACTAATGTTGTTGCAGATATTTTCAAGGCAGTGTCTTTCCCTATGACTTGGCTAAAGGTTTGATATGCATCTTGGAAATAAGGTTGGAATCTCATTGCATCAAGTGGTTTGTTTCATCAATAGAAATGATTCTTTCATTGGACTTACATTCCCAAGCGCTGCCCTGTGATGTGGCAACTTTACACCCCTAAAAGTATTTCTATTTATCTTGTAATGAAAAGCTAAATTCCTCAATTTCAACTCTACATTAGCTTTGAGCATTTACAACAAAAACCTTTTGAATAGTATCTCTATTTAATGCAAATATAAGCTTCCCATTTGCAAACCTCATTTCTCTAGTCTTCTCATTATAGCACTTACAAGCCCATTCTACAATTTCCAATGCAAGGGAGTAATTGGGCAGGACTACTTTTCCCAAGTCTAATTTCCATGCATCGCACACTGGGATTGGTCCCACTTGTTTATGCTGCTAAGAACAATTTCCTTCTAGGTTTTAGGGGTAATATGGTCTCTAATATCACCCTTGATGTCCTAAAAGTGTTTTATTTATACCTCTCCTTTGCCAGTTGTTTTTTTATATTTAGCTGCCCAAAGAAGTTGTATCTCAGCAGGGTCATTGGTGCAATTCAAAATGACTTCTAAGATTTTAAGAATGAAATTTTAACTGCCAATTGATGTACAACAATTACTATATAATGGACAAAGCTGCATAATTATCTTCAAACTGGCAAACTACATTAATGTTCATTAAATTTTCAATAGCTATCTAGGGAAACAGCATTGGCAAACTCAAAATATTAAGACTGCAAAGGAGAAATTATGAACTTACCCAATAAAAATAGCTCAGGTTCCTTTGATCACAAGTGCGGCAACTCAATTTTAAGTGCTGTAATTTAGCTAGGGCATGTTTTCACTTGCATATCATTTCACAAAATGAGGAAATATGAGAAATATAGTTGAGTTTATTGTATTATAGCTTGGAAAATCATCCCATTGCTTTTAAATTCAAATAGCAATCATGCCAGCTGACAAGTCTGAACTATGATCCTAATCAACAACCAAGATCTTTCATCCTTTGAAATCAATGGCTTTAGCACGTCTATAGATGGTAAAAGTGCTTCCCAATTTCATTTAACAATCAATAGAAATTCTCAAAAGAATGACATGTGGCACAATTTGTTGCATCTTATTAGAAGATCAATAGCTTCAGAAAATCAGAAGATTGCTTGAGAGGGCTAGCCAACCATCTATAGGTCCATAGAAGTTAATCAAATTGAGACATGTAGTACATTCTTCAAAGAAACTATGGTCCAAATTTGTAATGGAAAATCCATAGATATATAAAAATAATATGCTCCCATTTGTAGAACACATTGGGCCCACTGCTAGCTATACCAACATATGCCACATGGCAAAATCATATTTGCTTCTATGGACCTAAACTTCCTGGAAGCTCCCACGAAGCTATCTTCTGATCCATAGAAATCAATCACATTATGCCATGTGTCCTTATATAAAGTTACTTGACCACATCACTTAACCTATTAAGTACCATCCATAATTAATGGTCAAGATCTCCTTCCTTCCTAAATCAACGTCTTCAAAGGATTTGTGGATGACAAATCACTCACCATCTTGATCGGCTGATCTATAGAAGTTGACCAAGGCATGCCACATGGCATCATCTACTACATTTAACCAAAGGACAAAGAGATCAACAACTTCGCAAGATCGGAAAACTAGTGGAGGGACCCACTTAGCTACTTGTATATATATAAAAGCCATTTAAATTACACCATGTAGCTTTGAATTCTTTCACCAAAAGGGACCCGCCATCTATTGCCAAATATGCTTCTTTAGACAAGGTTAACCTTACCATGATCTGATAAGAAGACATATCATCATTCTATTGCTTAAAGTTCCAAGTTGGATGCACCTACTTGGATGACATGGACAACTTCTATATATCTAAGGATGGACCTTTGATTGTCCCAATCGACTTATAGACCCATAGAAACTAGTTGACAATCAACGAAAGAAAAAAGAACAAAGTTAATCTTTTCCGTAGGTAAACAACTTAATGCTATTAGAAATAGGCAACTTGACAAACATCAATCTCATCTTTAGACTCATAATCAAGGTCACCATGGACCTTTATCAAAATACATCATGGGATCAACAATGTTGAAGGCAAACATAGGTCAAAAGATAAATTCACAGCTTTAAGCTTTGGAATTCAATAAAAATGATACACAAGACCACCATCATTAACATTTCTTGGATCAATGATCAACGAACTAGTCACAAATTTCTTCTTTTGTGCCACAATTTATATTTACCACAAGCTTCAAAAGGTTCTTTTAACTTTTCTTACATATGCTTCAAAGATTTCAAGAGGAATTTTTATTTCGCTACATGTGAAAGATAAAAATTGTGGGTTAGTGTCATGTCCCATTTCCAATCAATCTAAGTTTGTACATATTAGGTCTATTCTTGTGTCTTCCCTGTTTTCATCTCATGTGTTTTCCCCCTTCCCAAGTATATTTTTTTCCTCCAACTCCACTCTTCCCTTCTTCTTGTCAGACTTTCGAACTTTCCCTTACCAACATACCCATTGCTTGACCCCCAACAACTCGTCCTAGAAGTTTAAGTCTTGTGATATGGCCAACCCCTGAGCCATGATATTTCTTCCTAAGCTTCTTCCCCTCCTAACTTTTCAACACATGTCATATTGTTTCCAATAATCTATTTTTTGGTGCCATCACTTTCAAAGTGGAATCTTTTCCACCCATGATCACTATTCACATTTGAAGTTGTAGGTGCACATGGTGGCTGACCTATTATGTTTGTCAAGAATATAAAAGACTGAATGTTTTCATTTGAGATCATCATCTACATTTGACCAAATTCCTTTTAGAGTCTGCTTTGAGCAACTGTGTTCGAGCATGTGAATCCTTGGAAGAAAACCTTTCTGATTTCAGAGGGCGATCTTATATAGAGCTCATATTTGAGCTTCATTGGACACAAACTCTAGCCACATTGTATAGATTTGATCCGCCATTGCTATTGATATGAGTTGCATGTTGTTGCAAAATCATTTGAATGTAATGATCATTATTGTAATATAAAAGAGAGCAAGAATTACATATGTGTTTGTTGTTCATTATAATAAGATTAGGAGTTACGTTGCCATTATTGATTGAAGTCAATAATGTATTAATAGTAACTTAGATCTGAGTTGTTTAAGATTTGATTAAATAATAGGGCACAATAGTGTTATTCAACTAAAAAGTGTGTGGAAGGATAAGAATTAGATTTCCATTATTGTTTTGGCCAAGACATTATGGTGGTATCAAAGCTTGACCTTGTCAGTTTGTGTGTAGAGAATTCAACTTTGCATGTCTTAGTTTTATGCAATACCGTTACGACAAAGCAATTAGATATCACCTAATGGAGATAACGAAAAAAATATGATTTGGAAAGAGTTCAAAAACTCAATTGTCTCCTATATAACCTATTGCAATGCATAGCAAGATGGCAAAAAGAGAGAGAACGAATGCAAATGACAACCTAGAGGGTCAAGCTGAAAGAAAGTTTGATCTGATGATTGATATGATGGCATAGTTGTGTCACAAGATGGACAATAATATGAATATGCCTAGATAACCAACAAGTGAAGCAAGTGCTTCTAAGGCTAATAATCTAGATGCCACTCCAAGCCACACACAAAGGACTATTCTTGTTTCAACTGCAAGAGCAACCCACCCTATCTTTTTGACTAGGGTGGAGGCTCCAAAATCTGAAACCCAAAACTCACTATTTGATGATATTAGGGCTTGTCGTGCAAAATACATAACTCTTCCTGAGGAAATCCAAAAGTGATTTGTCACTCACCAATTATATGAACATGAAGAAGACCCAAAATGGTTATAGATCTGAGCCTAGGCCACAAACTCTCAACAAGATATGCAACAAGCTTTAGGGAAGTTGACACTTTCTCACTATGATGGATCTAAAGGATGTTGAAGTTGTGCATGGGTACAGAAGCTAGACACATAAATGTCCCTTAGACCAATGACTAAAGATGAAGCAACCAAGTTTGACACCTTGGATTTGAAAGTTACTACACAGAGTGCTAGTATCATGGTTTGATAACTCAAGGTCACAAATCCATCACCTCATATGATAAATTCTACAATATGTTGATTAAATGGTTTAAATGGAAGGATCCTGAAGACTTCAAAGATTTGACTCAGCTCAAACAGTGTGGTTCAATGGAGAACTAAGTAACAAAGTTTCAAAAGCTACTAGTGATGGTGTCAAACATCACAAAAAGAAGATTGACTATGCTCTTCATCAAAGGGTTGTCTGAATCTCTCAAGGGGCTAGTCAAGGCTTTTGAACCACCTACCCTATTAAAATAATATTTCTTATTTATTTATTTAATGCTCAATTATGTAATTTAGTGTATTTTTAGTGATAAGATTGATTCTTCGATCTTCTAAAGTTTCTTTTGAGAAACTTTCCTATTTTGTAAATCTTGTAAATTATTTATTGAAACTTTCGCTTCATTGTTAATACAACAAATAATTTTTTACCAATTACTTGCGTAATATAGTATCAGAGCGGGGAGATCTTGGGCGCTATTTTTCGTTCTGATTTTTAAGACAAATTTGTGGGTTTTTTGAACATTTTTTTCACATTTTTTGTTTTGGGAGGAAGAAAAGCATGGTTCTCTACCATTTCTTGAATAGAATCACGTTTTTCTTTCACGCAACTTGGTGATTCTCTCAAAACGCGATATAAAAACCCTTTAATCGGCGTCATTCTACCTCAGTCTTTGCCCATGACACATCTTCTCTACACGCATTTTCTTAAGGCTTCTCTTTGTCGCACATTTTTCGTCTGAATTTGGCTGCAATTTTTATCTCTGTTTGGCTGCAATTTGGGGCTCTATGTGATCACGTTTTGTCTCCCATTCTGGGCACGCGATTTTTTGCAGCTTGGTGACCATTTCTAAGCATAATTTTGTGTTTTTTTCTAGTCATCTCTTCTGGGCTCGACTTCCTCATCTTCCTGCTATGTTTTTCAGAGGCGACTAGGGTTTCTAGATTTTGGGTCTTTGTTAAATTTCTAAACAATTTTTTTTTTTTTTAAATCGTGGGCAGATTTTGTGTTCTTTCAAAAACACGTTTTGGCGACTAGGGTTTCTGATAAATCCTTTGTTTGGAGTTGAAATTTTTTTCTGACAATAAATTCCTAGAGGATTTATGGGTCTTCGTCGATTTTTTTGGGTCTGTCAAAAATCCATACATTGAGATTCGTGTCAACTATACATGTTTATGCCTCGAGATTTTAACTTGTTTTTTGTCCTTATTTATGCATTGGAATCCATGCCTTAGTTTTTTTTCTACAATTAGTTTATTGCCTCCTCTGGTTGTCTCATTTTTTGTGCATCAAAAAGCGTGCAAGATGGCGAATTTGACCAACATTATGTTGGAAGGCAGTCAATGATTCAATGAGAAAAATTATAATGCCTGGAAGCAGCGAATGATGACCATCTTTGAATATCAATGCCTTGATCAAATTGTTCTAGGCAATGTTACGCTTCCCACAACGGCAGATAAAACCTAGGAAATGTTTGATGAACAAAATCGTGAAGCAATGATGCTCATTAAACTTTCAATTATTAATGATCAGCTTCCACATGTTCCATCCAGCAAAACAGCTACCGAGATTTGGGAACATCTGAAAAACTTGCATGAGACCTCTGACAAGAGTCGTGCATTCTTTCTGAAAAACCAGTTGTTCTCCATTATGATGGATGAGAGAATGTCCTTACAGGAGCATCTAACAAAGATTCAAGACATTTGTGATCAATTGGAGGCGATTGGTCGGAAGATGGAGGAAGAAGACATGGTAGTAATCACCTTGAAAGGTCTACCAAAGTCTTATGAGCACTTTGTTGAAACCCTCAGCATTACATCTACTAACATTGATCTGAAGTTTCCAGAATTTTGTACTATCCTCTTGTAGCAGGAACACTGGAAACAACGGTTTGGTAGTAGTGCCTCATCGTCCTCTACAGAACAAGCTTTTGTAGCTAAGTCTCAGCCTTTGCAGCAAAAAAGCTCAAGTCAACCTTCGATCAGCCCTAAGAAAAAGAACATTCAGTGTAATTATTGCCACAAGTATGCTCATATGAAGAAGGATTGTCATCAACGTTTGGCTTTTGAACAGAAGAAGCAGAGAGGATCTCAGCACAAAGCAAATGTTGTCGAGCACACTAAGCAGAAGGAATCTACCTTTTACGCTTTTATAGCTAAAAGGCATGTAGATCATGTGAAGTCCTTTGCCTGGTACATTGATTCAAGTGCTTTGCGACACTTCACAGACTTCTCTCCTTTCACTGATTCAGTTTTTTTTGGAGGCGAAGAGTACACAGTTGTCGGTAAGGGCACTATTCAGATTCAGTCTGGTGGGAAGAATCTCATCTTCCTCAATGTATACTACGTTCCTAACACGGAACTAAACTTTCTTTTAGTTAGTCAAATTATGCGGTACTCTCATTTGGATGTGGTATTCAGTACACACAAATGTTCTATTGTTGATCAGGAGACTCGCACCACAGTGGCTATTGGTATTGAGGATCTTGGTCTATACGGACTTGTGGATACAAGCCATTATCTAGAGTTAGCCATGGCAGCCAAAAATTTTGCTATTACCAGTCTTTGGCATCAACGATATGGGCACTTAAATGTGCACTATCTCTCTCAACTAGCTCGAGAGGAACTTGTAGCTGGTTTACCTAACATCCAGACTTAGCATCATGGCATTTGTAAAGCTTGTCAAGCTGGGAAGCAGCACAGGACACCGTTCACAGATGGTGACTCATGGCGAGCCTCTAAGGTACTGCAGTGGGTTCACACTGATGTATGTGGGCCAATGAATACACCTTCTATTACTGGTTGTAGGTATTTCTTGCTTTTTGTTGATGATTTCAATCATAAAATGTGGGGTGTACTTTCTTAGATAGAAATCAGATGTGTTTACTGTATTTCAGAAGTTTAAGGCCTAGTAGAGAAAGAGTTTGGTTGCTGGTCAGATAATGGGGGGGAATTTTGTTCTACTGCTTTCTCCAACTTTTGTAATACACATGGAATCAAACGCCAGTTAACCACACCCTACACCCCTCAACAAATCAGAGTTGTAGAGCGGCGCAATCATACAATTGTTGAGATGGTTCGCTCCATGTTACAACACGAGTGTTCCTAACAAATATTGGGAACAAGCAGTTTACATTGTTGTCTATCTCCTTAATCGGTCTCCTACCCATGTTGTTAAGGGGAAGACTCTTGAGGAAGCTTGGACTGGTCGAAAACCTAGGATCAATCATTTGAAAATCTTTGGCTCTTTAGCATATGTATGGATTCCAGATGCCAAGCGCTCAAAGTTGGATTCCAAGAGTCAAAAGCTTATGTTCACAGGGTATAATGACAACCATAAGGCTTACCAATTGATTGATGTAGACATTGATCGTCTCATCTTCAATCAAGATGTTGTCTTTGATGAAGAACGAGGACCATTTCACCTTTCCTCATTTGTTTAGCATTCTAAGGATCAGCCCTTGAAGGCTTTTGATTTGGGTGTTCGTCTTCCATTAGGTTCACCTGATGGGAGGGATGATGAAGATTCTATCTTTGATTATGCTCAACTTGATTTTCCTCCAGATGATATTGATTTTTCACTTGATGAACTTGTTCCAAATCCACAACCAGTTCCAACTCCTCCTGTTACATCTGATGTTGGCACTTCTACTCTCCAGCCTAAATGGTGGGCTAAGACTATTGGTGATCTTCATGATAATGAGCTCATTGAGGGTATATCATCTAGAAATAAGAGCAAACAGCAGCATACAATTAATTTTGCTCTCATGGCCAACATTCATAGTGTCTATGAGCCTCAAACATATTCAGAGGCTAAAGGAATTCCTAAGTGGGAAAAGGCTATGGAAGCTGAATACGAGTCTTTAGAAAAATCACACTTGGGTCCTTTCTGATCTTCCTCCAAGGAAGAAGCCCATCAGCTGCAAATGGGTGTATAAAGTTAAATACAAAGCTGACGGAACCCTTGACAAGTACAAAGCTCATCTTGTTGCTAGGGGGTTCTCACAGAAAGAAGGCAATGACTATGAGGAGACTTTTGCTCCTACAACCAAGATGAGTACCATTTGGCTCGTCCTTGCCTTAGCAGCCTAGTTTGGTTGGAAAGTCCATCAGCTGAATGTTAAGAGTGTGTTCCTCAATGGTGAGTTGAAGAAAGAAGTTTACATGATGCAGCCACCAAGTTTCAAGGTTGTCAATCAAGAACACAAGATGCGCAAATTCGTAAAAGCACTCTATGGCCTAAAACAGGCTCTTTGGGCTTAGTACATCAAGATTGACAAGTACCTCACAAATCATGGCTTTCAGAGGAGTCCATTTGGCTCTAATCTGTTTGTCAAACATACTAGTAGTGATATCCTTATTCTTGTTGTCTATGTGGATGACCTGATCATTACTGGCAACTCAACACATTTGATCATTGAGATCAAACAAGATTTGTGTAACACATTTGACATGACAGATTTGGGACTTTTGCATTACTGTTTAGGTGTTGAGGTTTGGCAAACCGAGAGCAGTATCTTCATCTCCCAGTCCAAATATGCTCGAAGTCTACTAGATAAGTTTTGAATGCAGGATTGCAAACCTGCTTCCACACCCATGGAAAAAGGGCTCAAGTTGTCAACTAAGTCAGACTCACCGGTAGTAGATGAATCATTGTTCAGGAAACTAGTGGGCAGCCTCATCTATCTCACTGCCACTAGACCCGACCTCAGTTTTGCAATGAGCTACATTTCACGCTTCATGACAGCCCCGAAGGTTGATCGTTGGGTAGCAGCAAAGCGTGTGCTGCGTTATGTGAAGGGCACTTCTGATTATCGACTTCTTTACATTAGGAGTCACAATCCTAGACTCTCTAGTTTCAAAGACTCGAATTGGGCAGGTTCGGTTGATGACAGGAAATCAACATCTGGGTATGTGTTCAATTTGGGATTTGGTGCAATCACATGGACTAGTAAGAAGCAGCAAGCAGTGGCTCTCTCCTCGACAGAAGCAGAGTATCGGGGAGCAGTTAAAGCAACTTGTGAGGCAGTTTGGCTTCATCGAATGCCTGCGGATATGAAAATATCTCAAGCAGGTCCAACTCCCTTGTTCTGTGATAATCAGGGAGTTCTCAAACTTGCCAAAAATCCAGTCTTCCATGAAAGAACCAAGCATGTGGACACTCATTGTCACTTCATTCGGAAGCTTGTTGAAGAAAGATCAGTTCAGTTGTTGTATGTTCCGATAGAGGAGTAGACAACAGATATTCTCACCAAGTCGCTCAATCCAAATAAGTTTGTATAATTCAAGGGGCATCTTGGTGTAGTTGACAGATTGAGCATTAAGGGAGGGTATTAAAATAATATTTCTTATTTATTTATTTAATGCTCAATTATGTAATTTAGTGTATTTTTAGTGATAAGATCAATTCTTCAATCTTCTGAAGTTTCTTTTTAGAAACTTTCTTGTTTTGTAAATCTTGTAAATTATTTATTGAAGCTTTTGCTTTATTGTTAATACAACAAATAATTTTTTACCAATTACTTGCGTAATATACCCTACAAGAGGCCATCAAGGGGGCTTTGGCACTAGAGACTACCATGCCAAAGAATAAGTTCCAAACCAACACCTACATTCCAAAGAAGCCCTTTCACAAAAGTGTAAAACAAACAAAGAGTTTTCCATCAAGACCAAGCATTGAGGCAAGGAATGAATTGAGAAGAAAGAAGTTGTATGTCAACTGTAAGGAGCCATGGTCACATGGACATAGACGTCTTGGGAAAGGGCAACGGCATTACATTAAGGTGGGGTTTGATGATGAATTGAGATTTGTGTAACCTGAACCACGAAATGAAGAACCTAAACAACCAATTGGTGAAAACGAAGATCAACCAAAAGAGGAAGAGGTCATCTCGAGAGGCACTCTTGCCATGCTCTCTAGTACTCCAAGGCACAACGCCTTTTGCATTTGTGGGGTCCTACGGGGTCAAAGGGTGACTATACTCATTGACATCGATGCCACTCAAAACTTCATTGATGAGGAATCGGTGGCCAAGCAAGGTCCCAAGATAAAGGACTTTGAAGGATCCAATGTTATTGTAGCTAACGGTTTCACCATCTAATGCAATAGAAATATCTCCCAATTGAATCTTAATCCGGAAGAATATGATATAAAGGATGACTTCTATGTTGTCAACATAGGAGACATGGATATGGTCCTAGGTATCCAATGGCTACACTCATTAGGAAAGGTCACACAAAACTTCCAAACCATGAAACTAAAGTTTCAGTTGGAGGGAAAAGAAGTGGTACTACAAGGAATGACAAATAAAGCACCAAGGATTGTATCGACTAAGAGAATGGAGAGAATTTTGTGTCATAGGCAAGCCACATGGGCTTTGGTGACTGTAACCAAACCCGTCGAAGGAAAGAAGACATATCATGTGGATTTACAAAGCATATTGGAAGAGCATAGTAAAGTATTCAACAACATTCCTCCAAGGAGACCACCAACCATGAGTTTTGAGCACATCATTGAGTTGGAGGGCACTAAACCTGTCATCACTACTCCCTACTACCACCTTAGGAGACATAAGGAGGAAATTGAAAAGGCCATTAATATTAAGGAATTGTTGGAAATGGGGTAGATTAGAACTCGCTCAAGTCCCTTTGCTTCCTCTGTAATTTTGGTAGAAGAAGAAAAATGGCACGATGCGAATGTGCATCAATTATAGAGCACTAAACAACTTGACTACCAAGAACCTATGTTGTTAGTTCTAAAACTGGTCCTTGTTTGAGTTTGTGGATCCAATTCGTGGATTCAACTAAAAAAAAAATGAATTAAGATTAGAAGATCACATAGCATCACACAAAATTATAAACAACAAAACCGCCATAAACTTGAATGTCATTTATATCATGCATGATAAATATTCATTGTTCAAACTTCAAGTTCAATATTAAAATATAAATATCATGTTCAACACTAAATGGATTTCTAAATCACCAATATCATCATCATCATTGGCATTCGATGATGTAGGAACATTAGATAAACCATAGGCAGTGCCAGTGGCACTAACAGTACCACTTGCACTAAAAGTGTGTTGGCTTTCGAAATTCTCATATGCAATATGCTGGGAAGTGGAAGCATCCAAGTCAATATGCTCTGGCTCTATATCCCACAACTTCATGTCCCCTTCCTTGTAATCATGTTGTTTGTGCAAAAGGAGACGCAAGTTGGAATGCACATATAGTAAGTTCTCTACCCTTTTTGAGTGCAATCTATTGTGCTTTATTGAGTCGATGAAAGAATATGTGCTCCAATTCCTCTCACATGCAGATGAACTAGCAACCTATGAAGACAAAGTAAACAATTAAAGTTATACATTATAAAAACAAAATTTTAAAAAAAAAAAACTATAAATGAAACTGAAAGTTGAAAGTTGAAATTTTAATGACTAAAAAATAAAAATTTATTAAACTAACTTGTGATAAAACTTTGATTGTGAGTGGTTGTAGGTGTTGGAAGAATTGGCCATGGATTTACCACTAACTATGGGCGTCCTTCGTAAAACCTTTCACAAAGAGCCTCAACACTTTTACCATTTGAATTCACAAAATCAATTAACTCACTCGTGACTAACTCACTCGTGACTACATCTTGCAATGCCTTCTCGACACAAAAAGAATCTCAACACTGTAGTATTTTGGAGTCAATGTGAAGGCAAGAAGTAGTGGAATGGTCATTTTGTTCCATCTTTCTTCAACAATTGCATGCACTTGTTTGAAGAAAGTCTCTTCAAGGTCTTGCTCTTTTGCATTTATGATGCTCTTCATCTTCTCAATCATTGAATCAATGCCATCATATATCTCTCCAATGCAACGTTTTTCCATGCCAGTATAGCGAATCATGCTAAGAATGGGCTCAATGAAACTAAGGAGATACTCCACACAATCCCACCATGAGTCATTTAATATCATTTGCTTAATTTTCATTGCCCTATTAGAGTTGTTCTGCCACCATATAGACCAATTTTGGCATCTCTCTAACTTTCACAAGTCGTCTCAAGATGAGTGTGTTAGAGACGAAATGGGTCTTTACAACCAATTAAAAATAAATAAACAAAATTTAAAAACAAACTTTAAAGGAGAATTAGAACATACTTCACTTGCCTTAATAGCTCCAATTTTGAAAATGATCTAAAAATGCCTTGAGACATGTAGTGGTTGGTGATGAACATTTGGATGTCCTCAACCTTTGCATACAACTCTTTGATCAAATCAATTTTATTCCCAATCTTTTGTAGCATAAGATTGAGAGAGTGAATTGCACAAGGTGTCCAAAAGATATGTGAATATCATTCCTCAACCAACAAACCAACAGCTCTATAATTCTTTGCATTGTCCATTATGACTTTAACAACGTTACGGGGTCCCACTTCCTCAATGGATGTGATGAGAATATCAGCAATAAATTGGCCATCTTTCACCTACTCTCACAATCCACAACTCTCAAAAACATTGCCCCTTAAGAGGACACTGCTATGACATTGATCAAGGGCTGACTTTTTGCATCTTTCCACCCATTTGAAACAATGGACACACCTATCTCAACCCATGAATCCCTTATGGGCTGCAATGAATCTTCAACATTTTTGACCTCTTTTTCCAACTAGGTGCCATGCACCTTCTCATAACCTGGGACCTTGTACCCTTTTGGAGCTTCATTAACTTTTTTCAACATCTCTTTCCAATATAGAGAGCGAACAACATTAAAAGCCAATCCATTTGCATAAATACATCTTGCTACATGTTGGTCAACAAAGTTTCGACATTTTGAAATGCACTTTCCAAAGGTCCCTTTGTTTTTTTGTTTGTAATGGGTTATTCACATTGAAGATGAGGAGTGGCAAAAAATGGATGGTTTTCTACCACAACACGGGGACTAGATGGGGACCGCATTCACTTTGATCGTTTTCTATTAAGGGGTGAGTTGATTTATGGCCTGTTTGTTCATTTGTTTGTTCTTGTTCCATAATATATCCTATCACTATCTCTGATGGCACAGCTACACCATCCTTTGCAGTGCAAGGTTCAATGCCTTGCCTAGGTATGTCACACAAATAGGCTTTCACCCGACTATATGAACTAGAATATCTAACATCACACCCATTGCAAATCCAAAAGTAACCCCCACCACCTGGAACCTCTTGTATCATTTGAACATATTTCCATAGAGGAGAATTCGGATATGTTTTGAATTTTAGTTGAGTCGTGGAGCTAGAACTAGTTGCCATTGTCATTTGTATGACAAGAAATTTTGTAAACAACACATTCAAAACAAAAACAAAAAATAGATATACAAAACCTAGCTCTTCTAGATTTTTAATACATTCTTAAAAGAATGGAAAAATATAGATAAACAAAGCAAAGAGTTTGTTTCATGTTTGTAAAACAAAAATGGAGAAAAAAATTTGAAAAAACTTACCTCTTTGCAAAAAAATTCTTCTATGATCTTCTTGGCAGCCAATGAACACTTGTAAATGCATATGAATGACAATGCAATCATTGTAGAACCTTCAAATATCAATCTTCAACTCTCTTTGTTGATCCAACAAGCAAAAAAGAATGTTCAGCCTCTTGGAATGATATTTGTTGTTTGCAAAAGAAATGAAATAAATTGGACTTGTTTAGGTGTTTTATGTATTTTGCAAGTCACTTTTAGGGTTGAGGATGGCGCCTAGTCAAATCAGCTCCCAAAAAATATAAAAAAATAAAAAAAGCATAAAAAATCCTATGCCTACCGCTAGAGGGATAGGTTATGTGTGGGTTCACCTGAGTTCGCCCCAAACTAATCGGGCAACATTTTACCGCCCCCTGCCAGGACCCACACGCAAACTGGACTAGTCCAGTTCGAATTGGACACGGATCCGGCCAAGCGGCCAAAGGATCCGATAACACAATCAAGAATCAATTACCCATTCCCAAGATCGATGAATTGATAGATGAGCTTCACAAAGTAATCTATTTCTCAAAAATAGAACTCAAATTAGGCTACCATCAAATCAAAGTCCAAGAGGGTGATATTCACATGATGGTGTTACAACATTACAATGTTACTATGGCCAATTTGAGTTTCTAGTCATGCCATTTGGTTTGACAAACACTCCAACAACTTTCTAGTCATGCATGAATCAGATTTTCTGCAAGCAACTAAGAAATTCAGTCCTCATCTTCTTTGGTGACATTTTGATCTATAGTAAAACGTGTGAGGAGCACCCACGCCACATTGATGAAGTGTTCCAAATTTCGAAAGCACAAACAGTGTTTGCCAAGGAGTCAAATTGTGAGTTCACTATGACAAAGATCTTGTATCTAGGTCATATCATTAGCACAAAGAGAGTGCAAGTGGACATGGAGAAAATCAATGCAATTCAAGATTGGCCTCCCTCGAGGACCTTGACACAACTATGAGAATTTTTTGGCCTTTGCAACTACTATAGGCGATTTGTTAAGGGTTTCTCCCAACTACCCGCGCCCTTAACTGACCTAACAAAGAAGGGAGCTTTCCATGTGGACTAAGGATACACAACAAACATTTCTCATACTAAAGAGGCAATGAGATCATATCTTGTGTTAGCAATTTTGGATTTCACTCTCCCTTTCACACCCAAAAGCGATGCATCAGGAGAAGGAATTGGGGTTGTGCTCATGCAAAAGAAGCCCACAATTGCATTTGAGAGTCAGAAACTCATAGAGATGGAAAGACAATTCTCCATGTAGATAAGGAAATGTTACTTCATGCATGAATTGGTCAAATTCAAGCAATACTTGGTGGGTGGCTAGTTTTTTGTCAAAATTGATCACAATAGTTTGACATGTTTTTTCTCAATCAAAAGGATCTAAATGAGTTACAAAAAAGTGATTGAGCAAACTCCAAGTGTATGATTCTAATAGTGAATACATCAAAGGGAAGAGGAATGTTGTTGTTGATGCTTTGTTCAAAAGGTCAAATCTATGTTCCATGTCTTAGATCTCTATGGATTGGAAGAATGAAATAATAACAAAGTATTCCAAGAATGCATTTGCAACTAATGTGTTGGAAGGGAAGCTGTCAAACAAGAGGTACGCCATTTGCAATGAGCTCATTCTCTACAAGGGAAGAGTCTACTTGGTGTTGAAATCAAGGATGAAGGGAAAGATTTTGCAGGCAATTCATGATACTCCTTTGGTGAGCCACCTTACATATTTCAAGACCTATAAAAAGATCAAGGAAAAGTTCACATGGAAGGGGCTCAAAGATGATGTTCTCACCCATATCAAAGAATGTATCATTTGTCAAAAGAATAAAACGAAACGAACATTTCCAACAAGTCTTTTTGCAGCCCTTACCCATCCCAACAAAATGTTTTGATTGATCTCATCACAAAACTTCCTAATGTCCAAGGTAAGGACTATATATATGTTGTTGTGGACAAACAAACAACGTACGCACATTTTTTCGCCATCTCTTCAAATTTTAAGGTGCCACAAGTCGCCAATCTATTGTTCAAGTGATAGAACTCCATGGACCACCCAAGAGCATCATGAGTGATAGAGACAATTGCTTAATGAGTTTGTTTTGGCAAGAAATGAGCTTATGCCCAATACCAACTACCACCCACAAACAAATGGCCAAACCAAGATTGTGAACAAATGGGTGGAAGGTCACTTGATAAATTATGTCGTTAATAAATTATGTTGTTAATCAATAGAAGACTTGGTTCAAGTGGCTCTACTTGGAGGAGCATTATTACAACACCACCTACCACATATCAATCAAGATGACACCATTCATGTCCTTGTACGAGTATGAAGCTCAAAGCTTCAATGATCTCATTATGGTGAATAGCAAGGTATTGAGAGCAAGTGATGTGATCAAACAGAACCAAGACATTTTGAAGTCATTCAAGAATAATCTCCAGCAAGCTCAAAACCAATAGAAGATGTATGCAAAACGTCATAGGATTGAGAGAACATTTGAGATGGAAGACATGGTTATTGTCACATTGCAGCCATACAAGCAACTTCCTTGAAGAAAAGTGGATTAGAAAACTGCAAGCTATGTTTCTATGAGCCTTATGGAATTCTGAGAAGGATTGGTGAAATGGCATATGAGTTGGAGCTGCTGAAGGGAAGCAAGATATAAAATGTTCTTAACATGTCTAGCCTTAAAAAGGCACTAGGTAAACATATAGAACCCTCAAATGAGTTGCTCCCAATTGATAAAGATGGAAAATTATTTTCGATTCCCAAAGTAGTCGTGGATGTAAAGGAGAGGAAGCTGAGAAACAGAAGCACCAAAGAGTATCTACTTAAATGGAAAGATCTTTCAATGGAGGATGCAACATGGTAAGGTCCACATATATTGGAATATCCAAACTTGCAATTGTTTGAAGACAAGCAATTTTGAGCAAGGCGGACATGTCATGTCCTATTTCCAATCAATCTAAGTCTATACATATTAGGTTTGTACATGTGTCTTCCCTATTTATGTCTGCTATGTGTTTCGCCTTCTTGAGTAAGTTCTTTTCCTTCCAACTCCACTCTTCCCTTCTTCCTATCAGACTTTTGAGCTTTCCCTTATTGGCATGCCCGTTGCTCAATCTTTGAAGCCTCGTCCTATAAGTTTGAGTCTTGTGATATGGCCAACCCTTGATCCCTAATATTTCTTCCAATGTTTACATTCCCCTCCTAACTTCCTAACATGCATCGTATTGTTCCCAGTAGTCTATTTTTTGGCACCATCATTTTCAAAGTGGAATACTTCCGGCTCATGATCACTATCCAAATTTGAGGTTGTGGGTATACATGGTGGCCAACCTATTCTATTTGTGGATATAAAAGAGTGAATATTTTCATCCATGATCATCTACATTTAACCAAACTCCTCTCAAAATCTATTTTGAGAACTTCTGTTTGAGCATGGGAATCCTAGGATGAAAACCTTAGTGATTTTGAAGGGAAATCTCATACAAAGTTTTCATTTAAGCTTCATTGGACACAGACCCCAATCGCATTGTATTGATTTGATTCTCCATTTTTATTGGTATCAATTGCATGTTGCAAAATATTTGAATGTAATACAATTATTATTGTAAAAGGAAAGAAGGTCGAAATTGAATCTATATTTGTTGTACGTTATAATAAAATCAAGTGTTATGTTGCCATTGTTAATCTAAGTTGTTAATGTATTAACAGTAATTTAAATCTGAGTTGTTTAAGATCTGATTAAATAATACGGCCTGATAGTGTTGTTTTGGCCAGGACATGACAATTAAGCTTCTAGAGGTTCCTTTAGTTTTTATTAAATGTGATTCAAAGATTTCAATAGGATTTTTTTTTTGTGCTAAATGTGAAAGATAAAATTTGTGAGTTGGGATTTTATGTCTTGGGTTGTGTCTTCCTTTGGACTGAGCTTGTTTGCTACCTAATGAAGAGGTTTTTCTATAAAGACTCTAGTCAATCTTATAATAAGACAGAAAAGAATTAGACAATAGAATGAAGAGCACATAAGACAACATATACGTGGGAACACACTATCAGATATAAAAAATCACCACTAAAATGAAGATTTCAATAAATTACCTATATCAAAGCTTACAATACAATGAGAAAATCCCCACAAATGATGTAGCCTCTATGTCAACAATTTGACAGTATGTTATCGGCTAACCAATACTAGAACCCGTAATTCCTACCATACCATCCAAAGCCAATGCCAAACATCTATGCCAAGCCCTCAATATATAGGAAAGGAAGACCTAGGAAACCACCCATAGTTTCCTCAAAAAATAAGTAAATAACATTAGCCCAAAATGGGTGCCCAAATCCATGGTCAAAATCCTTCACACATGTGAGACCTCCTGAAATAGAATGTAACTCCCATGCTTGTGCAAAACAGGTAGTCCAAGTTACCTTTTCCATGTCCACTTTGTAACCTCCATCTTACATCATAGATGCTCTTACACTGACAAAGAATAGTAGATTCCTTACCAACTTTATGTCCTATGTATAATGGGGCATCCTATTCTCCATATGGTAAGCATTTTGTACTTTTCCACAGTCCAAAGTGACATACAACAAATGGCATGTGTCATTGAGTGTCACTTCATATGGAACATCCATATTCACATATAGCCCCATTTAAATATGTATTTAATGGCTACAAACATTAGGACCACGCAATGTTTACAATAACAACTAGTCCTAACAAAAAGTGGTAATGTACAATTAATTATTGATGAAAAATAAGCTTTTTGCAGAAAGAATGGCTGCACCATCATTTTCAATGAATTGACTAATAGGAAAAGTAAGGACAATGTGCATCAATGTCTTAAGGAAGATAAAAGCATTGATTTTTTATGTGGTGTTTGGAAATAAATTTAGTAAATGCAAGTGAAGAAAATGCGGTGCAAGTTAGTTACCAACAATGCAGCATATTATATTGTTGTAGGTAGACTACTAATGGAAAGGCTCCCCTACCATTTTTGTGCTCTTTTTTCATCCCATTGTATTTAATACTAGAGGATATCGGCAAAATGGAGTACATCAAGCCAACTATGGAGCATAAGCACAACATTCAAAAATATATTTATAACCATGCTTATGTAATCTCTTTAATTAGAGAGTTCACAAATAACAAGGAGTTGGTATGACTTGGTGTAACCCATTTTGTGACTGCATTCATTACCTTGTATCCTTTGCTACAAACAAAAGCTCTTTGAAATCAATCTTTGTTAGTGAGCAATTTTACGAGTCTTTCCTACTCAAAAATAAATTTTGGGTTTTATGTTGTTGAGTGGGTATTTGATGAGACAGAATTTTGAATTCCAACAGGATTGTAGATATAAGTTGTTTTTCATTTCCTTTTTAGTATTTCAACTTTTTTCTTTTTCAATCATTTAAGATTTAAGTGTATGAGCCATTTGTTTCTCTTCTTAGTATAGTCAAAAAGAAAGGGCCTACATAGATAAGGGCATAGACCAAGCTAATAGGAATATGACTTTTCTATGACCAAGATAGAAGTGGTATGTGATATGTTTACACTGATCAAGCTAAAGGGAGTGAACTTCTTGATCAATATTTTTTTATTATCTACGAAAAGGGGTTGTGACTACAAACATATATCATGAAAGGATAATGAATGATAATGGAAGGAGGTCAGTAATAAACCTCTTTGGGATTTCACTAAATAACATTAAATAAAACTTCATAGGCCACTTCATGCTTGTACGTACTTTTTCAACCTAACGTTCAAATTCCTTGACATCTTCAAGAATAGTGAGGATCTTATGGGAGGGCTCTACACAAACATAGAGGGTATAGGCCATGTCCGCAAGTCAAAATTAAGATCTACAAACAAGCACTAGGTAATCCATTTTATTTAGACATTTCAAAGTTGACAAGAATATCTAGGTTGGCTAAAATTGCTATAAATTTTTAAGTGCATTCTACAAAACAATGATTTTAATTTTTTTCCATTTGTTGCTATTGATTATTGAAATTTGGTTATTTTTAAATAGACTTGATGTATGTAACATTTTTAATGTTCATTACAAATGCATACCAAATAAATTTGGTGCAAGGGTGTTAAATCTCTAGAGGATTGTTTATTAAGTATTAAGCCAACATTGCAATGCTTTGGTTTGTAAGAGCAATTAGAGTATTTTTTAGCACACACCAAGAACTATAATAAGCATAGTTCCATGGATTTTCTTGATGGGGGATGGAGGTATGGGTTTCGGAGACGAGGGGACCATGGGCCTAAGTTTGTGTATGCCTAGGGGATGGTGGCTAAAATACCTATAGTACTTGAATAAAAAGTTATAAAAAGATTTATAAGGAATAATTATAAAATTTACAAATGAAACTTTGGCAAACTCGTAAAGCTACTAAATAATAAAGTTCTAAACTTAAACCCATTGCATTGATTCCATTAAACATTTGAATTTTGAAGTGAACATTAACAATGAAAATGTCGAATTTGAAATTTATAGTTATATTCAAAATTTCATAATGATAATTAAAATGACAAATGTTCAAAATAACAAAATGGAGTGAAGTGAGGCATCTAATCATCCCCAAACTCCTCATCAATAGAATTGTTGGACCCCACAAGGTCAAGCTCCTCCAAACCAATACCAACCAACCCTATCTGTGCAACGACGTCACTAACCTATGTTGGCTCCTCTAGCTCTACATCACACCTCCATGTTGGACTCTCCTTATATGTGTCTTGCAATCAATGAGACGTAAGGCACTATGTATAGCCACAACCTTCTTTGCTCTCTTAGCGGTAAGCATGTTTCTCTTAAGGAGACCACTTCCTCTCAACAACAAAAGAACTAGAGCTCTGAGATCGAAGTTGGCCCATGCATAGCCCACCACATAATTGGGTTCTCCTATGCCATAATTTCCCTATCCATCTTGGCCTGCTTAGAATAACCCCTAAGAGTGGCAAATTTTGTCCACTTTGTACGAATTATGTCAACCTCTATAGAATCATAGATCTTTTGGATGGCCTCCATGAACTAGGCCTACCTTCACCTCAACATCCTATATGGATGTCACTCTATGAAGCTTTTACACATACCACTTAGGGTTCAATGCATAGGCAACCATGTCCAAGAGAGTGTTGAGCTTGTCCTATCTCTGATGAATAATTGGTTGAATATGTTTGTTGTGGAATTGCAATGTGGTGTCCTCTCGCACAACACCCTTCATTTGGTCAACATAGAATCAATGCACTCATACACCTCTCCAAGGCTAGGTGCATTGGCATCCCCATATCTAATCACTTAGAACTTTGGAGTAATGATGGAGACCATGTTTTGCATCACCCCAAAAAACATCACTCTTCACCACATCATTCACCCTCTTCCACTGCTCCATCTTGGACTTAGGCCACTGATTTCACTCTATTGTCATAACCATTATTTACAATGCATCTTGCAACTCAAGCATACTCTCCAAGAGAATGAAATACAATGCATATTTGGTCTCTACAAGTTACAAAAATTCCTTCTTAGAGAAGGTCCTAAAGAGTGCATGTGAAGTGTGGTGGTTGCAAATAAACATTTGCACATCTCTAGTATCATTAACAACTGCTTTGATCCAATCAATCTTTCCCATGTCCTCAAGTGCATTATTCATGTCACCCACATAAGAAGTCAACCAAATATGTCTATAAGCTACCTCAATCTTGCACACATAGGCCACATTTGTCACTACTTGGACCACATTTTGTGGCTCAACTTCCTCTATAGCATCTTTGAGGATTTGAAACTAAAAATTAGCATCGTTTTGATGTCCTAAACAATCAACTGGAAAATAAGGGCCTTCTGAACATGTAACCATGACATTGATGAATGGACGATGCCTAATGTCTATCCACCCATCCATGACTATGGTGTATCCACTTGTCACCCAAGATTCCTTCATTTCCTCCATTAATGTATTTATCTTGGAATAGTTCTTATCCAAGATTGTAGTCCTCAATTTTGTCTCCCCTGGTGGCACATATGATGGCCCTACCCTTACTATTTTTACCACCACCTCCTTCTAATAAAGAGAGCAAGCCACATGGAATGGAATGCCATTGGCAAACAACAATTCGCCAATGGCATCATTTGTCTCATCCTTCAATTGCACATTAAAGAATTGTGCTAGGGGGTTAGGAGCATCACTTGTCATCTTGTGTTTCCCCCTAGCCTTTGTTGCTCTTGAAGTAGAAAAAATTGGCATCTGTGCAATTGGCCTTTGGAAAGTAGTAGAAGTAGAACCTTGTCTCCGATGACCCCCTGACCTTAAAGACAAAGAAGAAGATGCAAGTTCGTTGTCTTCACTACCTAGATCACTCTATAACTTACATATCTAAGCCCTATAGTTTTTCTACCAACGTCTCACATACTTCTAAATCTAGACCTTTTCCTCAAATATGAAGGAGGTGGGCATTAACTCTGGTAATGCTGCCCTAAAATTCAAGCTTACAAAAGTGGCACTTCCACAACTTGGTGCCCCCAAATGCCCCAAATTGGATAAGTAATTGTTGCAAATTGTCCTAGAGGAGACTTGGGATCAAAGGGCCCTCAGCAAATTTTTCCAATGCTTTGGAAGGGTAATCAATATTTGCACTTGCAATGGAACTAGTATGGGTTTTGCAGTCACCCCTTTCTGCTTCTGTATTTCAATAATGATCAGTTGCATAATTGGATTTAGTTTCAGCATCATCTTCAACTTGTTGAGGCTCAAGTTCAACCTCATCCTCACTCATGCCATGAGAACTCATAGTGACACTACAATAAACAATATAAAATTTATAAGTTTATAATTTTAAAATTCAAATTCAAACTATGCATAATGCAAGGGATTAAGGCAAAGATTTTGTTTTTGTTTTTCTTACTTTAGATCGCACGAAGCATAGAAGCAAAGGGTATACAAATAAAAATCTTTGTTCTTAATATTTGTCAACCAAGGATTTCACTTTTGTTTTTCTTACTTCAAGTCATATGAAGCGAAGCCAAGGATATACAAAAGTTATAATCCTAGCTTCAAAAAATAAAAATTTGAACATTTAAAACTCTTTTTAAATTAAAATATGAAAGCTTGCTATTGTATAATAAAAAAAATATTGCAAAATTCAAAACTAAACTAATAACTATTCAATTTAAACTTTAAAAATTAAAATTTGCAACTTGGTATATGAGAACTTTATCAATGTTGATGACAATATACAGCCATGTCTATGGATTCTATCAACATAAATGACAATATATAGCCATGTCTATGGATTATATCAACATAAACCATGAAACTAATTAAAATTTAAAAAATCAGTCATAGAAGCCTACCTCTTGCTCGAAAAATGCTAGTTTCAACCACTTGAGTTGGCAACTTGGCATCACTCCTCTTCTTGCTCCTCCTCAACTCTCTTACTCTTTACTTACTCTTTCCCCTTGCACTTGCAGCTCTCACTCTCACACTCATAGCTATCAGTTTCTTGTTGATTTGTTTTTATGAATTGAAATGAGTATATAAGGCAATTTTATAGAGTTTGTGGGATTTGAGTGGTACCCATAGGCCATTAAGGTCCAGCCTTGGACACAGAGTTCAAAAAAAATTGATTTCTTTTAAATTAACTTTTAGGCCATTTGGCCACAAGAGACGGTCAATAGACTCCTAGGAATCCCTCAGACATCTCAGGGACATCCCGACATCCTCGACATCCCATAGATAACGGCACTAGTGGCAGGGTGATGAGGGAGCATCCCCTCCAATTCGCCGTCTCGAAAATGCAAGGATTTTGATGGGAGGCGCATCCCTATAGAACACTGATAATAAGTTGTCAATACAAAGGTTGAATGATCTTGTGTTAGTTCATTGCATCGTGTCTCTAACACAAGAAGATTAGTGGCTGATGAAGAATTAGCCTCAGTGGATTTATTAAATACAAGGATAAACAAGGATCCTAAGGGGTCTTCCAACCATCCTCGTACCCATCACTTTTGGGGGACATTTCAAAACATCCCTAGACTAACCTAAATATCACTTGCTTATCTAAAAACATCTATGAGTTGTCCTCATACCTATCATTTAAGTCATAGGGTTTGCTGAATTTCAGCCATGAAGTTTAAAATTCGACAAACTTGAATCAAAAAACCTAAAAATTCATTTAACAAGGCTTAGATTTTTCTATTAAAATATTTTTTTAAATTGAGTCTCTAGGTGGGAACTTTGGATGTTTATAATCTACGCTACCTATAATTTACCATACAATGTTCACAGTATAAGTTTACGATACAAACTCAAACCTAACATGCATGTGCTCTTCCTTCCATTCTTAGTCATGGGCAATATACGTATGGATTAATCCACTTCATCCATTTGAACATGTCGAATGATCAATTTTCTTGCACAAGAACAACCACCATTTTTATCGGACCCTCTATCTTTATCTCCAAACCAATATGAAGCATCTAAAATCATCTTACAACTCTTGTTAAGTGACAAAAATCTAATAAATAAACAAGTTTGTGACCAGAGACTGATAAAAAGCAAGCCAAGTCATAGAAGAGAAAGGATATACTATTTAGGTGGACGATAATGTAAACAATATTTCGTGTTCTCTATCTTCTTCCTTGCCAAGAATAAATTGGCTTCCCTGTCCTTACCTTCATGTAACTGTATTTTTGGTGTGTTATTAAAATGAAAGAGAAAAGGATTTTCCAATTTTTTTGCTATTTTAATGATTTCTTATAAGGTATAATCAATTTAAAATAATGATGCAAATTAATAGTCATTTTTTTCCTATTCCCAAACACAAACTATTTGTATCACAAACCTCTAGCTCAAACCACTAGTTTTCAATTAAGCTTTGTTCCTAGGGTTGTGATTGCTTTTATTTTAATTTTTGTTTAAAATAAATTTTGATTTCTTTATATTTTTGTTTTCTAAATAATTTCAATTTGTTTTCAATTTTCTTTTGTACTCGATATATTAAATTTAATATTTTAAAATGTTTAAATTAGATTTTAATTATAATATAATTATTATTTAATATATAAAATTTAATATATTTATTATTTATATATTAATATTATTTAAATTAAATTTTTCAATATTTATATTATAATAATATAATGTTTTTAATTTTACTATAATGTATTCAAAGTTAACATAATATTGTTTTAATTTTATCTTTTATTATTTATATTTTTAAAAAAATTCAAATTTATATAAGGCGAATTTAATGACATTTTTTTCCCTATTCAAATTTCATCCAAATTTTATTGTTGTCAAACTCAAACCTGAACCTTGTGACATAGCCTGTCCTGTTTCAAGGACACGTTGAACATCTCTCCAAACAATTCCCCATATCCTTTGCCTATTAGAAATGTCTCAAAAACATCCGTGGACAATTATAATAAAAAATATATATTTAAATCAAAACAAAGCAGTTGAAACCCCAGCAAATGACTGGAAAACATTTGTTTCCTTCTCAATGAATTCACCATTTGGTAGGCAATTACATGTCAGAATATTCAAAGATAAAATAATGTTGAGATGAGAGAAAGGATCAAGCTTACAACAATGTTGATGAAGGAAGATATAACCCTGCAACAAGGAACATTAGAAAAACCTATAATAAAAAGCAAAGTCTTGTAAGGCAAAACAACAAAACTTTAAAGCTTCAAAAGATTCAAGGTTTTACATAACTCAATTTTACCCCAACAAAAAAGAAAAAAGAATTTTACATGAATCAAGTAGATCTAATAATCGGTTGACTTGTGCAGAGACTTGCACATCCACACGCATATTTTTTGGAGGACAATTAATTCTAACATAAGAAAACAAAAAATGATGGGAAATAATGTTGTGGAGACTCAAACTCAAAAATTTGATTTTTGTGCAGATAAAGATAAGTCATAGCAACAACGGATCTGGTTGCTATATGTTTTTTGGATTTTCTATATTTTGTCATTTTGTAGTTGTAGCCTTCCAACCTTTTGTGGTATACACACATTGCCAATGAAAACAATGAATTTTGTTACTCTGTATGTCAACTCTCATGTGAGTTTTCAATTTAGCTCTAATGATACGTAGTAAGGTTATATCATAAGTATGGTTAATGCCTTGTGATATGGATAGTTGAAATTTTCTATATTTTTTAATTTTCCCTACATTTTCACTTGCCATCCCCAAAAGATAGGCCTCCCATCCCTTACCATCCCCATCCCAAAAACATAGAACAAATATGATCTCAAGATTTTAATAGACTATCGAGGATGACTACCTTGTATTTACAAAGGAGGATCAAGCATGGGTCAATCAAGCTAATCATAAGGTGAAGCTTGTAGGTCTGAGGTAGAAGGAGCAAGTGCATGCAGCCAAGGACAAACAAATCGTTGACATTGATCTTATTGTTACCTCTTTGGCAAGTGGAATGATTAAAGCTACTTCCATGAAGCACATAAAGCATCACAACGTTCAACATCATGCATCTAGTGTTGGCAAGAGTGGTGGCTCCTCCCAACATTATTTTGATCTTATTATGATTTTGATTTACTATCTACATGGATTTTTAATCCATTTTTAGTGTACAGGAGAAAAATTAATGAATATAAGAGTAATTCTTCCTTCATATCAGCTTTGAAGTTTCAAGTTCAACATTCAATATCACATGATTTGCTTCTTGGTGGATATATATATATGTGTGTGTGTGTGTGTGTGTGGTAGACATAATTGATTATTATTCTGTATATTTGAAGTTGATTTGATATAGAGTGCAATATAATAAATGTTCTCTTAATTTTTATTTTATTTTGGTGATTTTAACTTTGTTTTCACTGAGTTTTTTTAACAAGTAGGGTCAGAGTCAAAAATCAACTTGCCCAGGTTTCGCTGAATCTGAATCTCAAAAATTTGAATTCAATGCATTAATCATTTAACTCGGTATAAATAAGAAAATACTTTTCATAGAAGATACAAAATCTAAAAGGAAATTGCAGCAAAATATATCACTTCCACATAGCCCTTATGAGAAAAACAAATGCAAAACACAATGCAAAAACATATCAAAGTACGTCCACAAGATAACATTAGATGTACCCTGGGAAAACCCTTTCAAAGGTTAAAAAAACTAGCCTCCAAAAACTCCCATTCAATTCAAATATATTATAGTAAGAACAAGATTATAATACACTTGCAAAGTCTCCATGCAAAGCTTTTGAAACATCAAGCAACTCAATTGCATTCCTCCATATGAACAAGCAAACGAGAACCATGTAGCCAAACATCCCAATCCATGCCTCTTGTAATCACATATGCAACCTACAAGAGATGCTCAACCAACCTCTAGCCAACAAGCCAACCTCAAAAGTTATTCATGTATTTGCTCTTATAGAACAAGCTTGCATAAAACCACTTAGTGGTATTACATAAACCATGTGTCTCAAAACCATGAACTCACTAAAACATGACCCCAAAATTATATATTGGGCATGAAGTGATTCCCACATCAAATATTTATCCCAATGTAACTCCCACATTAAATATTTAACTAATGTCCCATACAACATGCAAGTGTCTTGAATGCCTATCCATTGTTGTATCTACATCTCTAGATGCACCACAATTAAATGTTTTACATTATTAACATTATTATTATCATGCAAGGTTTACAACACAACTTTCCCAACAAAATTGAAGTGAATAATCTCAAAGATATTATTAACTTTCACATTTTGGTATTAAACATTCATCAAACAAAATTTTTGACTTATTATTAAATATAATCAAAATGTATATATACACCACAAGTCATTAATTATCATGTATTTGTGAATGTGTTTGGTTACTCCAGGACATTGCAACAAACAAAGATGTGGCAGAACCCAACAGCCTGTAAAACTCACATCATTGATCCGCTGCGGCCACTTGTCCAGTGGAAATCCAATTAAATATGGATCCAAAATAATTTTGCCTTCATGATTATTATGCTGAACCTGAAAATTCCAAATAATCTCACAAATGCTAATTTGGAAGGATGAAAAAATACAGATGCCAAAAGACAATCATGAATGTGCTGATAGGAATCTATAACTATATTGTACAGACATGAAACCAAGCACATTCTGCTTATGTATAATTCAAATTTGCAATGGAATAAACAACAAACTTCATACATTACCTAGATATTTTCCAGTAAATTATAGTTTTACTTAGTCCTCGTCACTCTCACTAACAACCACCCTTCTGCGCTGGGCAGGCTTACGCGGGGGTGACTCCTCCAAAGGAGATTCATCTCTCTCTCGTCTCCTCCTTTTATCTCCTTCCCTTTCATCCTCCTGTACAAAACAGTAAAATTGAAATTTAGTGCTACATAAAAAATAAGACAATATTAATAATTTAATACAACTGAAACTTGCCATTTGCATGTAATGTACTTGCTTCAAATGTAAACAACATAAACCAAACCCATGCATTGTCAAAATTGGAGGGAACATGCAGTTCCAAAACTGAGAGTTGCTGCTGATACAATTTTATCATTTTCCAAGTAAAAAAGTTAAGGTACTTCCATACCTCAGACTCCTCTTCTTCATCCTCCTGCACTTCATCCTCCTCTTCCTCTTGTACCTCAAGCTCCTCTTCTTCAGCCTCCTGCTCCTCAACATCATCTTGAACAGGTTCTTCCTCATCCTCAAGGCCCTCACTCTCATACTCAGATACCTCTCTTTCGCTCTCATCTGACATGGCTTCCTCAGCTTCGCGTCTAGAAGGTCGCACAGGACGCCTATCCCTAGAATATTTAGGTGGACGTTCTCTTGAAGGTGGTTGCTGCATTTAAAGCAAAATCATGATGAATAATACTATACGATATTAATTTCACATAAAAGATCTAAAAAATACTATAGTAAGATAAAAAAAGAAACGCAAGACTCTATAATATCTAGTTGATGAGCATATAATGCAACTAACATCTTGTATAGAAAGATAAAATATCTACATGATAGTATAATAAGACAATAAGACAAACATGAGAATCTGTAATATCTAGTTGACAAAGATATAATATATCTAATAAAATCTGCAAAAATGATAAAGTCACAAAAATAGAAACACGAAAATCTGTAATATCTTGTTCATCGACATATAATGTCTCTACTGTGCTGTACATAAAGAATGCTACCATTGCCCACAGTGCTTAGATCTACTTCATTCCAGTAAGAGAAGAATCAAGAAACTTACGCTCTTACTGTATGACATGAGAATTCACTAGCCTATGTTATCAGAAAACGAATTTTCAGTCCACAATACCTTTTTAGCATTGATTATCCGTCTCTCAGCTCTGCCTTCTGCTTCTAATTCCTCTTGGAAACGACGAGCATGCCCTCTTCGGTTCTCAGCATATCCATCCACTTCATCTTCCTAATTAACAAAATACAGAATATTACTCTCACAACTCTGGAGATAAAAAATATGCAAGAAACAGCCACACATACTAAGATCAATGGAAATCCTCTTTAATCGGATTTCCATCTACAAATTATACAACTCTGCATTTACTGAAAAACACATTTCAATTAATATCAAAAAGCACGAAAAATATATTTTAACTACAGAAACACTTTGCAACTTGATACATATGAGACTGCATATCCTTGGTTTCAAAATGTTCAAAACAAAAAGGCAGTCTACTAATATTGTTCACTAACTCAATCTCACATAATTGAGGCATGCCTAAATTCGAAATCAAAATCAAAATCAAAGCCTTAATCAAATAACAAGTCACCTCCAGTGCTTCCTCCAAATATCCTGGGGAAAGCTGTGGCTCCCTCTCACGAACAGGTGCATATTTGCGGCTAATTTTCTCCTGCTTTCGATGAAGATCTTCTCTGCTTCTGATTCTTTGCTCCAAAGCCTGCAAAAGTATCCAAGATTTAGCTAGCAGACAAAAATCTATTGTAAGATTTCTACTTTTTTATTTCCCTTACTCATTTCTTCAAAGTTCATTGGATTAAGAATTATTTTACATCTATGCATGATATTGATTATCTTGAAGAACTTAAAGATTTCATATTACATTTGAAAATTGGAAATAGGTTACCTCATACAATACATGTTAAATGAAAACGGTTTAATACCTTTTCCTTTTCCTCCTTCTCCCTCTCCGGATCTGTGTTTGTTATAACATTTTTCACTTTATAACTCTTCTTATGTCGAGAATCAACAAGAGCAGTCAACAACTTGTGTGACTTTGAAGATAAAGAAGATGGCATAAATCTCATCTTATGCTGTAGCCGCCCTTGAGATTGCAGAATTCCCTGATTGAAAAGGATATTAGCAGAAAATCAAAATATTTAAAATCAACCATATCTTATCCCTCCCATATCTTCACACCTTGAACAGATAGCTTATTTCAAAGGATCTAAAAATCTTTGTTTAATGGCAAATATGCATAAGATAATTTGTTGAAAATTTGAAATACTACACCATATTTTAACTGGAATTCATAATTCAACCATAGCTTCACCAAAACGGACTTGGAGGTACATTAAAATCATTTCTCAGAGTGGAAAATAAGCTAATTTGCTACTTGGAAATGTTTAAATTTTTAATCTCAAATTTAAAAAGTTTTCAGGTCAACATACCTTTCCATGGCGTAAAAATAGATGAGCATTATCACGTCTTGCATCTTGAACAGATATATCAAGCACTTCATTTCCAATAAGCAACTGCATACTGCCATCTGACCACCTCACAAAGCGGGCATTGCTTTCAGCCTGCAGTTAGCATCAATTTAACCACAGATATATTCATTACTGGTTTCAAAGAAAAACCACAATAAATTTGTACCTATACAAGGAAAACAATTCCTTAGATAACAATCCATTCTTATTATGTAATTATGCTTTTTAAATGTTCAAGGCAGAATTTTAGTACCCAATTCAGAAAGATCAAGCAGTATTGGATAGGACATAAATAAAGCTTGCATAGATTAAAAAGTACAGGTGTTGTCATCATGCATTTCAATAACAGATTAAAGTTTGAACTAGAAAAAACAAAAATGTAGATACAAATCTTTCAACTCTCAAAAAAAGGAGACATGAACAAATGCAACATCAATCGGCAGTGTCAGCAAGACAAGAATAAATGGAAAGAGCATCATCAAAAAATATAAGTTGCCAGTTCTGGTACAGGACCGGGTACGAAATATAGGTATGCCGGTACGGAAAATTTTTTTCTTGGGTACAATACATTTGGGTACGGCTGTTATAATATATATATGCAAAAAAATAAAAATATATAATTGTAAATACACTTGATAGTTGATAGTATGGTACTTCATCAATCATCACTAAATCATTGATCAATGGTTGTGATAAAGATAAATGCCAATTGATAGTTCAAAATTTCAATATTATGTCATATATCATATATGTCTAGAGTCACGATTCAAATGAAAATCTTTACAATTACAGAATTGAAATAAATACAATCAAAAGTTTGTATAATTGTCTTCAATCTTCATCGATCATCAAAAGGATCTAGATCAAGGTCATCGCTTGGATCAACATCATTTGAACCACAAGTAAATGCATTACCACTCGTACTAGGTGCATCATGTGTATGAGTCTCGTCATCATCATCTATACTGACACTAGCAAGCTCTGCAATAGATGCATCCAAGTTGGCACACTCAAGGGCTATGTCCCAATGCTTCATTGAAGCTTCCTTGCACTCATCTTGCTTATGTGATAGAAGATGCAAGTTGAAATAGACATAAACCAAGTCTTCTACTTCTTTTGCAACCAACTAGTTATGCTTCACTGAGTGGATAAATGAGTATGTACTCCAATTCCATTCAGCCAAAGAAGAACTTGCAACTTGATGAAATTGGAGAGAAAACCAAAACAACTTAAAATTTAAAAATAAAAAATGCAAAATAAATTAAAGAATGGCAAGTACTAAAGTCTACAATACAAATGTTAAATAATAAAAAATAAAAATTACTTGTGATAGAATCTTGATTGCAAGAGGTTGGAGGAACAAACAATCTTGCACATGGAGGTACGCCATGTATGAGTGTCTACACTGTATTGGTCTTGAAGAGCACAAATACTATGATTTCGTCCTGAGATGAACATGCCAAACTCTTTCCTAACATTTTCCACCACTTCTGGATCTGAGAAGAGTCTTTTGAATGCCCGCTTGTACCCATTAGCAACTTCACTATCTCTATATGGAGTTCTCCCTGGCAAAGCAAGTATCTATGCACTATAGTATTTGGGAGACAATGCATATGCAAGGAGATGCAATGGTGTGTTCATGGTCACTTTGAAAAAAAAATTCTTCAGGGTCACTTGGATTTTGTGCTATTATGACCTTTATTTTTTCTAACATGGAGTCAATGCCATCATAGATTTCCCCCAAACATGGTCAATCTGTATCAGCAAGCCTAATCATACTCATAATAAGCTCAATGAAACTCAAGACATAGTCCACATAAGCCCACCAATCATCATCTAGGATCAATGACTTGACCTTATAGGCCCTCTCTAAACTTAATTGCTTCCAAATACTCCATTGGTTGCTAATAACCATGGCACACAATGCCTCTCGCACCTTCACAAGTCATTTCAAAATGACTGTGTGAATTGCAAATCGGGTCTCAGCAACCTAGGATCATGTAAAACATAAGTTAATAACACATTAAAATATATTATGTAAGTATACATGGCATAAATAAAATTAAAAAATAAATTAAATAGTTAAATTAAATTTACCTTCAACAATTCCAAATTCAAGAAAGTCCTAAAAATGCTCTATGACATATGGTGGTTTGTCACAAACATTTGGATCTCCTCACCCTCTTGGTATATAGCTTTCACCCACTCTATTTGAGTGTCAATTGCTTGCATCACCAAGTTAAGGGAGTGTACAATGCATGGTGTCCAAAAAATGTGTTCATACCTTTCCTCAACCATAGCACCTGCAGCCTTGCAATTTTTTGCATTGTTTGTAATGATTTGAATAACATTTTCAGGACCCACCATCTCTATGGACTCAATGAGGATTTTAGAAATGAATTTTGCATCCTTGATTTGCCCCTCACAATCAACTATCTTCAAAAACATCACCCCTTTGGGGGACACTGCAATAACATTTATTAAAGGTCGGTTTTTGCAATATTCCCATCCATTAAAAACAATAGACACTCCTATTTCAATCCAAGAATCCCTAATTGGTTTAAACGATGTCTCTACAAAAAAAAATTCTCTTGATAATAAGGTCGTGCGTACCTTTTCATACCCAAGACCTGTGAAACCAAAACGTGCACTATTGATTGCTACCACCATTTCATGCCAATATGGTGCTCTCACCAAGTTGAAAGGAAGACCATTGGCATAAATGCAACGTGCAACTTTTTCCTCTGCAATGTCTCTTACTTCAATTTGAAATGCCTTATCCAATGGGCCTCTTTTGCGGGAAGGAGTAAGATCTTCCACTTGGACAAAGGGTGTCTCCAAGAAAGGATGTTGAGAGGCCATTAATGAATCTATAGGTAAAGTCATTGATGTTCTCTTTTTTTAATTAAAGATATGGCACAAAAAATATACATAGTGTTTTTTGATGCATTATGCACAAAACCGCTAATCTATAAGCTTTTCCATCACTGGTTACAAAATTTAGTTAAAACATCCTTCAATAAAACACTCATTTGATATTTCAAAAGCCTATGGTATACTACTAATAGTAAAATAACAATTTAACATTTTGAGGCATGTCATTCAGCCCTGCTTTCAACGTATGTTTCTATTAGAACTAGACGTCATTCCTATTTTAATGTTCATGTTTTCTTTTAGTTATGTCTAATCACGTCTTTGTGATTATCTGATTTCTTTCTGTTATGTCTATAATCACGTAACCGTGATTATTGGATCTCTAACTTTGTATTCTCTATATTCTTTCTTTCTTTCATGTGAATAATATTAATCTGATTATCTGAAATCAATCTGCTCTAGCATCCTAATATGGTATCAAAGCAGCTAATCGATCTGGTAATTCTCCCATGTTTTTGTGTGTACTCATGATACTCATGTCTCTATGAGTCTTCACGTCTCTTGTTCGAGCAACATTGGGAACTTCCATTTGGTAATCGGCTTTTCTCTTCTAAGTTGCGTCACTTTTTGTGCATACAACTCATCCCGTCGAGTGTCTGGTGCTCGCATGAAGAGTCCTCTTGAGACATTTTCTCTTCTCGTGTGCGTACGATTTGCTCTTTAGTGTTCGGTGTCTGGTGTTTCATGAAGAGTCGTTTTGATCGGGTGTTGAGTTGCATCTGTTTTGTGTGATTTTGCGTGATTTCTCGTGATTTCTCTGTGCGTGTTTTGGTCCATCTCTATTGATGCGACCATTTTGTTGAACTGAAAAAACGTGTTTGGCACATATTCTGAATCTGAGCAACCTCCTAGTTTCAAGGTTGCTAGTCAAGAACACAAGGTATGCAAATTGGTGAAAGCACTCTACGGCCTTAAGCAAGCACCACGGGCTTGGTACATGAAGATTGATCAGTACTTTATTGATCATGGCCTTCAAGGAAGTCCTTCTAACTCTAATTTGTATGTCAATCGGACTGGTGATGATATCTTGTTTCTAGTTGTCCATGTTGATGACTTAATCATTACTGGCAGTTCAGATCATTTGATTGAGGAAATCAAACATAATCTCAATCAATCATTTGACATGACAGATTTGGGACTCCTCCATTATTGCCTCAGTATAGAGGTTTGGCAATCTACTGGCAATACCTTCATTTCACAGTCGAAGTATGTCAAGAGCTTGTTGGACAAATTTCGGATGACAGATTGCAAACCAGCATCTACACCTATGGAGAGAGGGCTGAAGTTATCAACTCAGTTGGATTCACCTGTGGAGAACGAATCAAAATTCAGGCAACTTGTGCGCAGCCTCATTTATCTCACTACCAATAGACTTGACCTTAGCTTTGCAGTGAGCTACATCTCTTGCTTCATGTCAGCCCCTAAAGTTGAACATTGGGTTGTAGCAAAGCGTGTGTTGAGATATGTGAAAGGCACTTCTGACCTTGGCATTTTATATGGGAGGTGCAAAGATGCAAAGATCCAAAGTTGATTGGCTATACAGACTCAGATTGGGCAAGTTTTGTAGATGATAGGAAGTCTACTTCAGGATATGTATTCAATTTGGGTACAGGTGTAGTTACATGGACCAGCAACAAGCAACAAGCAATGGCTCTCTCCTCGACTGAAGCAGAAAATCGAGGAGCTATTAAAGCAGCTTGTGAGGCAGTTTGGCTTCGAAGGATGCTCACAGACATGCAAATGTCTCAAGCAGGCCCTTCCCCCTTATATTGCAACAATCAAAGAGTGTTGAAACTTGCCAAGACTCTATTCTTCCGTGAATGGACAAAGCATGTTGATTTTCATTGTCACTTCATTCGCCAGCTTGTCGAAGACGGATCCATAGCATTGCAGTATGTTCTGACAAAGGATCAGACTGTTAATATTTTCACCAAGTCTTTGAGACCGAATAAGTTTGTTAGATTTAGGGGGCATCTTGGTGTAGTTGATAGATTAAGCATTAAGGAAGAGTATTAGAACTAGACATAGTTCCTATTTTAATGCTTTTGTTTTCTTTCAGTTATGTCTAATCACGTCTCCATGATAATCTGATTTCTTTTTGTTATGTCTATAATCACATAACCGTGATTATTGGATCTCTAACTTTGTATTCTCTATATTCTTTCTTTCTTTCATGTGAATAATATTAATTTGATTATTTGAAATCAATCTGCTCTAGCATCTTAATAGTTTCCTACTCCACCCATCCAATTGGGGGGATCATTGCCTAAGAGTTCTTCATTAGAACGGACCGCTTCAACACCAAAATGTGAACCTTCATTGATATGGAATCTTTTGTCGTGTCTTTCTTTCTTGTTTTGTTTTTCATTCTCCTTATTGTAGCTCTTTAAAAGCTCTATCATTCCTTTAAGAAGGGGAATGTTTTTCTCCTTATTGAAGTCCCAAGTGTGCCCATATTTGATTTCCTCAATGTTAACTCGAACCGTGCCATCCTCTAGCAGCCTTAGGAATTTGTGCCTAGAAATTTCCATTGTTAAACTAACCTGCACAACAACATTGTGAAAGATGAGTTTTTTATAAAACTCAATAAGCAATCTCTTGACACCATGCAATTTTTCCTCATTCCTTTTGATCCAAATTTGCCACAAAATTTCAATTGTAAGAATTAGCCAGAATAAATTACATTCTCTATCTAGACCCTCCACATTGCCAAGTAAAATTTCAATCCATTTTATGTTACCTTCTAGCCTTTGAGATTAAAACAAAATAAATTCCGAACCTCTTTTGCATAAAGACATTCAAAGAAAACATGCTTAACAGTTTTAGGTTGCCTACAAGAACTGCACAAGACAATATCAGAATGATTAATCTATAAGGTATCTTTTGAAGAATTAATAACCATTTGAAACAAGCTTTTTTTGGCTCAATGCAATTAGACCAATTTTTCATAAAAACATTCTACCACTTTCTATTATAGAGAGATAGAGATTCCATTTCTGATAAAGATAATCAAACACATCATTATTATTGTTTAAGGATTTGTAAATAATCTTTAAATTTTTGAGCTTATCATATGAAAAAGTGTACCATCTTTCCATTTAAATAGTTTATAACAGTCTTTTTCTTCAGTGCACCCTCTAAGGTAGTTGAAGCACCTCACAGGCTCCTCTAAGTATGGAGTATGTTCTCCAATTAGAAGGGGAGAGGCTATATTCACTACTAAGGCATGCCCAAGTTTTGATTTGGCCATCAAACAAAATGTCCTTAAAGATATTTATACCTTTCGCTGCCCAAATTTTCACTAAGCATCCTTGCATAAGAGCTAGGGGCTTATCTTTATGTTTAAGGTTCCACCATATGGACCTATTTTCAAGAAGGTTTTGATTGTTGTCTAGGATACCCCTGTTACTAATTTTTTCAATGATATTTTCCCAAGCCTTCCATATGCTCTTGAAGACTGCAGATCCTACAGGTAGTATTGGAAATTTGCCAGCTATCAGGTCACTGAATGGGAGTAACTTCCATGATTTTGCTTGTTTGGGCACAACTAACTGAATGTTATTCCTTATAAGCACTTTCCAAGGTTCATTTCCCTCCAGGGATTTCAAGATCCACTTGACTACTAGAGCCATCCCATGAAGTTTCAGATCCTTTAGTCCCAAAACCCCAATGCCTTTCTCCGCACAACACCGTTACCACTTTACTGAGTTGTTTTTTATTACCCCTACCATCTAACCAAAGTTAGCATCTGATTTTTTTTATGTATTTCATTTACTTGATATTTGTTTGTTGGCGTTACAATTTACACCTCTGGAGTGCGTATTGGCAATGGACAACTATGCACAGTATTAACTGCTCTTCAAATTATGAAGGGAAGCTCCCTCTTTTGTTGCTATTGCGTAAAAAGTAAAGTGATCTAAGTTTCCTATCTTTTTACTCAGCGACAGGGCACAGGGGTGATGAAACTCAATGCGTTGCAGCTAAGGTTTTCTCTAGTTTCTACAAATCTTAACTACAACCAGGCTAAACTATCCTACCTCCTCAAGTAAAACAGAGCGAGGGGGTGTAGGAGCAATATTTGGGGAATGGTTGGATCACTTGAACCAACTATCTCTCAAAATGCATCTGAAGGATCTGAACTTTTAGATCTCCGCTGGAATAAAGTCTTATGCAAGCAAACACTCATACGGTAAGCTATATCTCAGGATTCCCAAGGAGGTGACGGCACCTGTTCGAGGTGTAGGCTGAGATGTAGATTACTAGAAACAACACAAAACAATGAACTAGATATCAAGATTCCAAAGGAGGTGACGGCACCTGTTTGAGGTGTAGACTGAAATATAGATAATAAAACAACATCAAACGATAACCATTAATCTCCAAACTCCCAAGGAGGTGACAGTGCCTGTCCAAGGTGTAGATTGAAACAATAGATTATAAAAACGAACGTTGATAGATCTTGAAACTTTGGATCAAATGGCACATTGCTCTTTGATTTATTTCTTCAAACTCATTCAACAATTTACAAAGATTTGGGACAGCGAAGGTACAAAATCATACACTATGCGATCAAACCAAATAACTCTCATCCAAGAGTGAATAGATATTGACTTGCAAGCTTGATGGCACAATGACGTAGCAATTTTGTGTAGTAATAAAAGTTAAACAATAATGAGCAAGGATGCTCTTATTTATAGAAGCTCAAAGGTGTAGGGAACCCTAAAGTCTCCTTGAGTTAACACTTAGTTCTTTCCAATCTACAAGATTTATTCCTATGTCTAAAATTAGGTAACCTAAAAGTTAACTGGAAAGTCTACTTCAATTAACTAATTCTAAAGAATCTAAACTAAAAGAGAACTCTAATATACAAAAGTGCCTCCAAAATAAACACGCACAATTAGTAGGACAATGAGTTAACTTGGAAAGAAGCATCAAGTTAACACCTGTGTCATAAATGTTATCTTGGAGGGGTAGGACGTCCTAACTGAGTGTTTACACCTCATCAACTCGAGTCATCATTTCCTCTAACCAGTCGTTGACTCCCTCTGCATCTGGACAACTGATACTTTGCAAGATGATGACGTGTCGTCCCAGCATTTCCTCGCCACTCGCAATTTGCTCCTAGTATTCAATATTCTTTGTAGCTGCATCATCAATTTTTGCTGACATGGCTGCAATTTGACTTAACCTGCAACCAATAGGATCACCGCAAAAACTGCTACAGATGAGATCCTGAAACTATGTTTGTACCTTAGCTAGCTCGACGTATGCACCTCCTTCATGTTGGTATAGGCAAGGGATAGATGTTACCAACGTTCTTACAAACTTGATAACACTTGCCACGATTTGTCTGTACTCAATCAATTCCACAAAGTTTGTATCATAAGCTTTCACTTTGTATGCAAGTTGTTCTTTCCAAGTGTGAAGATGTTGCTTGTTCTCCCCTGTAGTAACTGAATTGTACACCATCTGCAAGTCTAAGATAGTGATCTCATCTTTAGGCCTGCTCTCTACTATGTCTTGCTCTGATTCCTGAATCTCTGCGCAAAGGTCATGGGCTATGTACCTTACCTGATACAGCTCTACAAGTATACTTTGGCCCCCGATGACAAATTCTTCCACTTGATCTCTCAAGTGCTTTCCATATAGAATCAGTTGACTTAGCTGATTTTGTTCTACGAGGAGCTCCAGCATCTGGGGAAGCAAGGAAGTGACGTCCGATGTACCATGCATCAAGTTGGAGATATACAATCGCAGCTGTTCGTTTTCAACCTTTAGGGCTGCTTTGTCTTCACCGTCCTTCACCACTTTCTTTGATGCTCATTGACGCAACCTCAAAGAGATCCACCTCAACCTAGCGCGTGCTCTGGCCAAGGTTGACTTTCAATAAGGTGAAGTCATCAACTTCTACCTCATTTGCATTTCTATCTTCAGGTGGTGCAGCGGTCTCAATGACAATCTCATTGTTAGCATTCTTTCCCACATGGACTTGCTTCTTGAGCTTCTTCTCTGGAATGTCCTGATGGACATGGTCAAATTTTGAGAAGTCCAGTTGGTAGGACGACCTCCTTCTCTTCCTTCCTAGGAGATTCTCAAGCCAAGATGAATCTTGACTAGCCTCGCTAGAAGGATAGATGCTAGTCCCGTGGATTCCTGACGAGTAGGATTGTGTTGCAGTGTCGTGTGGTGGCGAATCCGGCTCTAAGTCAATATGGATCGCGACTGCTGTGGTGGTGGAGGAATGGGAGGCTCTACTTCCATCTCTCGTACTGTCTTAGCTGTAACTGTTTTCATCACTAGCTCAGTTGTGTTTGTGGCTATCTCCACATGTTGCTCTCCTTTACGAGGGTCACTCCATGTCTTTTGTTTGAGTTTTGCTCTTGACGTGGAAGGTAGTGAAGTATCAACCGGTGGCAGCTCTGTATCTGGAATAACTACCTTTTGTGTCCTTTTAATGTCCAAGTAGAGCTGGTTGTTCTTGACAACTCTGCTTGTTCTTTCCTCAATGGACGTATTTTCCTTAGCATACCAATCTATAGCTTGAAGTGGTTGTGAGTCAACCTGATCTATGAAGAACGAGGGAAGAATAACATCCCCATCATCATTGGACATCCCTTCCACGTCCTCTAACAAGAAGTCAGCAATTTGTGGAAGTTTGAACCAGCTGTAACTGTGTCTACGTACTTCGAACTCGTCTTCACGTTTTAGACATGAAGAGGCCTTCAAAATAGACAACTTCAATCAACTAGACCTACTTTCCACCAATTTTGAAGACGAGTTCGACGTACAAAGACGCAATAAACCCTCCCCCTCTGTTTTACTTGAGGAGGTAGGATAGTTTATCCTAGTTGTAGTTAAGATCTGCAGAAACCAAAGAAAACCTTAGCTGCAACACATTGAGTTTTATCACCCTTGTGCCTTGCCACTGAGTAAAAAGATAGGAAACTTAGATCACTTTACTTTTTATGCAATAATAGCAAAAGAGGGAGCTTCCCATCCTAATTTGAAGAGCAGTTAATACTATGCATAGCTATTTGTTGCCAATACACACTCCAAAGGTGTGAATTGTAACGCCAACACTATTGAATAACCACACAAAGGAATAATATAAACTGTAGGATGCAAGAATCTTTTGGCATACTTGCATCCTTCCTGCCAATGAAAGGTAGCGTTTATCCCATTTATCAAGTTTATTTTCTATTTTTCCTTTAATCCATTGCCACATGTCTTTAAGGCATGGGCTCACCGCAAATGGGATTCCAAGGTACCTTACTTGTTTGAAGGGGCCTCCCCATTGAAATCCAAATTTTCCTAACCAACTTGGTGGGGCATCTTGCCATCCCAACATAAGAAACTTAGAATTCAATAGTTTAGCCTCTGAAGCTTTGCAGAATATGTTCAATTTTACCATTAGGGTATCCATATTCTCTTCCTCAAGTCCCATGAAGAGAGTTGTGTCATCTACAAACTACAGATTTAAAAGTTCATCCTTGTTGGGGAGGGAAATGCCTTTAATTCTAGGAGAGGCAAAACTCTCTCTTAAGAGGTAAAAAATTGCATCAAAGGCAATTACAAATAGGGCAAGAGCAAGGGGGCAGCTCTACCTAATTGACCTTTCTAGTGTGAACTCTTTGGTCAATGAGCCATTTACTCCAATCTGTGCCACAACATCCTTCAAGAGAGTCCTTACAAGTTGACAAAACTTGTTAGGGAACGCAAAGGCATTTAGTGCCAAGAGCACAAAGTCCCATTCAACCCTATCATAAGCTTTTTCAAAGTCCAAGAGAAACATTGCCACCTTCTAATTGGAAAGTTTGGCTCAATTCATGGACTCCCAACTAGTTATCAAGTTTTTCAAGATGTATCTACCCTTAATGAAGCCAGTTTGGGTATTAATTATAATTTTTGGTATAGGATATTTACCAATCTATTTGCTAGTGCTTTGGCCAATATCTTGTAGGAGACATTTAGTAGCGTAATAGACCTGCAATTCTTTAGTAGAGTTTTGCCCCCTTCCTTCGGTAATAGTTTGATTATCCCTTTATTGATGTTCTTCCCCAAGGACCCAAGTAGAACAGCTTCTTTGTATAACTGAAGAAGATCATCACTGCTCCACTCCACATTTTGCTTGTAGAACTCCATTGGTAAGCCATCTGCTCCTGGGGACTTATCATTGTTTAAAGATTGGATGGCAGCTTTAATTTCCTCTCTAGTGATTTCCTTCTCCAGACCAGCAGCCTGCTCCTTTGTTATCTTCTTTGGGATAATCTACTTACATAGGTCCCTTGCCTTGAGGGTGTCCCTGTTGTTACCTTCTGAAGAGAACAAGTTATTATAGAAATTAAAGGACTCTTTGATCTATTCTTGATACATTATGGCATTGTCATCCTCCCAGGTCTTTTCAATACTTTTTTTTGCCTCCTTACTTTTTAGTGGATTGAAGAAGAATTTTGTTCTTCTATCCCCATTCTTCAACCAGGTTATTTTTGCTCTCACTCTTAGCCCTTGAATCCTTTTGGTTTGGTTCTTCTTATTGACTCTTTGATTAGATTAGTCTCTCTTGAGAGCACTAAATTAGTTGGATCATTTTGGAGATTGTATTTAGCGTTTAGCAGATTTTTGTGTAGCTGCAACTCTTTTTGCCTACTGTCCATGGCTCTTTTTTTGCCAACAGTTCGATAAATAGCCTTCCAACCATTCACATTTTGCTCCCATCTTTCAATCTTAGTCTCATCCTTATGCATCCATCAATTAATCTCCCATAGAGTGAAGATTGCTTCATTGAAATTTTCATCTCTAAGCAGGTTGGTGTTAAGTTTGAACATGTTTTCCCTTTTGGGGTCCCTATTGGCCCTTTTATTTAAGAGGAGTTTTGTTAAAATGGGGTGGTGATCAGACAAAGTATAGGGGTACACTTTAATAAACTGACCCTCTTCATCTTTGTCAAAGCTAAAATAGTCTTTATTTACATAGAATCTATCCAATCTACAATATATTCTGCAATTGCCTCTTTGGAAGTTGCACCAAGTATACCAAATGCCTTTGTTCTCTTTTTTAGTGGGTCCAAAAGATTGAGTTTACTTTTCATCCTTGTCCAGAAGTAGAGTTCATCCCCTTTCCAGTCCAATTTCTTACCACCTTTCTTATCCTCCTGATGTTCTATCATGTTGTAGTCACCCCCCAGTACCCAAGTGATATTGTGGAGGTTGTGCATCTACTGCCAAAGGTCAATTCTGCCCCTGTTGTCATTGGGCGCATATACTGAGCATATGCCAAACCTAAAACCATCCTTTTCTATTATTCTCAAGACAGCTCTCTGACAAGGGGACAAGCCACTATCCACCGCAAATTTAGCCCACTTATTAGCTAGCAGTATGGCTGAACCACCTTTTCCTTTTTCATGATTTGTTACAAAGTGAACTGAGTCTTTCCATATAAAGTTTAGATTTGTTTCAAGTGTGACTTTGATGGCCTTTACCTCTTGCAGGAAAACCACATCTTTCTTCTTTATTAGATTTAGGAATTTCCTCACTATATGTTTTTTTGTCATGGGATTCAAGTCCCCTGACATTCCAGGAGGTACATTGTAAATCCATATAAAACAGAATTAAGAGGTATCCATTGCTTTCCTAAAGCTATCATAGCATTTAGGAAGACTACTTTCAGTATCATTCCTTTTGACCAAGGGGTATGGGGACTCTTTAGTCCTTTTCTTTCTTTTAAACTTAGTGACATTTGAGATGCCACAGCCGGATGGAGCATTTTTTTCTTATCTGAAATGCCATTGCTAAGCATAGACTTGTTGATGGGAGGAGACTTCCATCCAGTCTCACCTAGGAGCTGTTCATTTCCAATAGTTTCTGCGGGGTCTTGAGGACAGTCTTCATTATTTTGCCCTGTTGGAGAGGATTCTAAACTTTTACTGCCCTCATTTTCCATATCATCAGAGGGGTTGAGTTGATTATCTAAGTTCAGTTTTATTCTTAGCTTAGTATCTTGTTTCAATCTTGGCAGACTTCCAGTAAGTATTTGTGGGTTTATTTTCTTTTCCAGACTCAGATCCTTAGGCACCTACACTTGCACATAGCTGAGCTCACAATCTGAACATGAGCTTTGATTAATTAATTTCTTGGATGATGACCCTTGAGGGTTTCCCCTTTCATTTCTATATTCTTCTTGTATGGGCCTTTGCAGGTGTCTAGGAATTTGATTATTATTTTCAATTTCAAAAACCATGTTTTTAACTTTTGAGTCAACTTTTTTGAATGATCAGGGGTTAGAATTCTCAACAGCCTCCAACTCTTCAAAGAGTGGAAGCTCACAGGATAAATATCCTCTTGGCTTGCTACAACCCGTGTGCTCTGCTCAACTTGAAAAGCCTTAGGGTTGCTTCTTAAAGCAATATTTTGACAGATTTTTTCCATTACCAATTGCTGCACATTTTTCTTCTCACAATTATTTATTAAACCAGATTATCATTAGCCAAAAAGCCCGAGGTGGGAGTCACCTGCAAATCCATCTTACCTTGGAGTAGTTCTTTGAGAGAGTTTGATGGGATGGAGGCATCAGCCATCCAAATGCCTGATACCATCTCCAATTCCAGCTTCCTTACCAGTATAGGGATTTGAAGAGTCCGCCCCCGAGGGGGTTGGATTCTGAATATCCTCCCCATCACTTTCAGACATCGAATCTTCAACATCATTTTTACTAGATCCCGCGCTCAAAAGAGTCTAGGGATCATTTTTATCCTTAGGAATGAAGAAACTATCCATTTCAGAATTTCCACTTGGTGAGACAATGTCATCCCCATTCATGAATTTAGGGTTTACAACTAGAGAGGGTATTTTTTCCATCTGGTCAAGGGGGACATCAAAACTATTATCTGACTTGGATTTAGGGTTAAGAATAGCTTTTTTAATGTTTAGATTTTTGTTAATAATAGGGCAGCTTCGTCGAAAATGCCCTTCCCTCCTGCAAAGGTAGCATGCATTTATGCCCCCTAGGATTTCCAAACCACAACAAATTATAGAATCTTGGTCTGGCAACTCCACCCTTTCGGGTATTTCCACACCAAGCAAAAGGGTAATTAAAACCCTAGCATCAAGATGCGGCAAGGTAACCGTAGCATCTTCCACCCTAATAACCTTACCAACCGAGGAGATGATTTTTGGCAAAAACTTCCACAAAAAAAGAGGAAGGTTTTTTACGGTTAACCATCTTGTGCCCGAGAGTGCTAAAACTCCATAGTAAATGGCTTTACGAGACCATTTCATAGCCCTGAAGGTGCATTTACGTATGTTCCAAATTTGCTTTTCAATTACAGTCTTTTGCATTTTTGGGCTATGAAAGAAAATCAAGAAGAGTCCTTTTTGGACCATCTTGCAAAATGATATTTTAACCCCAATTTTTTTCCCCCACGCACTAATAAACCAATCATCTAAACAATTTCTTGCAGGAAGCTTGCTGCAATCTATAGCCACTAAAGAAATTGCAATATTTCTAAGCCTAACTTTTTCAGTGCTTATAGCATCAACAATTTCCTAAGTTGGAATGGGAGAAAGAACATTAGGGTTATCATTTGAACGCTTACCTTCCCCCGCTCCATCTCGGCAAATGACGCCATCTTTGCAAAGGGGATTCACAGGGAATGAAGCCGAAGGTGGGACAAGACCAGGTACCTCCGCCAAAACATTGGCCTCCTCTAGATTGATAGAAACATCATTAGGGGCGGCCTAAGGGGGCCTCAGTCATTTCACCATAAATTTAATTGTACAATACACTAGAGATCCAGATAAGAGCGGAGGGCTCCAGCAAAAGATAGCTAATGCAAATTAAAACTCAAGCATAAGACACCAGTCAACCACATACGAAATGAGGACTGCAAAATGGGGCAGAGACTGGTTACTCGTGTGAGAGACAAACCTTGTGGAGGAAGGCTTAGGCTTCCTCCACCAAAAGCCGAGGTGTTGCCATGCCTCTTGATGTTTTCTTTGCTAAAAGATGAGATCTTAATTTTGCTCTTTTACTCACAGCATCAGCTTGTTCTTGTTCTCTAATGAATGCCATAATTTTTTCCATTGGCAACCCCTTCTTATTTCACCCTTCACCTATTCTAATCCCTTTCCCACTTTGTGCACATAAGTGAGCTTTCACTCGACTATACGAGCTCTTAAATTGGAATTTGCACTCACCACAATCCCAAATGAATACCCCACCTCTTGGAAGTTGTTCAAGCATCGTAACATAATTCCATAAAGGAGATGCTTGATCAATCTTGAATTTTTTGCTTGCATCAATACCCACTGAACTTAAAGTTGTGGCCATTTCAAATAGATTGCAATTTTATTTTGTTGTTATAAGAAATTATAAAACTTTAAATTACAAAATAAATAAATAAATACAACCCTACAATATGTATAATTTATAAAGTATAAACTAATGAAACTTCAAGATGAACACCAAAAAACATTGAAACAAATAGCAAAACTTGTTTCTTTTCTAAAAAAACTTGAAACCAAAGTTGCATGGACACGGATGCGAATACAGATGCGGATACGGTATCAAATATGGATACGACCATTTTTTAAGACCCCCAATATGGATACAACGAGATACGACATTCATAAAAAACACATACACATATTTTCTAAGTTATTAGTGGAGATTTTCATTACTTTAAAAGCAAATAAGTAAATATAAATTAAGATAATATTAAAATTTAAATATTAATAATTTAGTAAAGAATAAACAATTAAATATATATTAATAAATTTTATTTATATTTAAAGAATAATTTAAAAAAAAATTGTAATGTTTAAACAACATAGTATAAATATTAAACATAAATATAAAGTTATAAACAATTAACATTTTTAAATCCACAAAAATTAAAATGCCAAAAAAATAGTAGAGCTGCACTAAAAGAAGACCTAGAAAAATGGGTTGGTGAAATAGAAAAACGTTTCATTTCTCTTCTTCATTTGGTGTAGGTTTCATTTATACAAACAAACAAACAAACAAACAAAAAATTTGCACGATTGAAGTTCTTTAAGATTAAGTTTAGGAAGATTCACGTCAAATTTTTTGAAAATCAAATCACATAGTATCTAGCACAACTAGAAAATCAAGGTTTTTTTGGCACGTATGGGTATAGTATCCAATGTGTATTTGTTGTGTGTCGTACCTATATCCATATCGGATACAGGGATACGCGGGCCCAGGGAGGGGGCAAGGGTGTATCCAACTACTTTGTTTGAAACAATTTGTTAAAACTAAAAAATCAATTACAATGCTTACCTTAGATGATTAGATGTCTTTTGTGCAAGCTATCCTTGATCCTTTGGCACCCTTTGATCGATCTCCTTTGAAAAACGAGCAACCTTTCAAAATGGAAAAATATGCTTGATGAATATGTTTGAGGAGAGCAATGAAATGTTGAATGGGCTTTAGATGGCATTTTTAGGGTTTATGGCACTTTTTAGTTAAGTTTTTTATGCTTTTGCATACACTTTTGGTGCCCCCTAGGCGTTGGCGCCCGCAGGGGCACCCCAGGTTCCCCCACAAAACCAAGGAACCCGATAACATAGCAAAAAATTAATCAGAATTTAGAAAACTCTTTTAGGCAAACACGTTGCACCAGAAAATAAGAAAAATAGCAATAGGGTTCCTATTGTGGCTACCCAATTGTAGCAAAGATTTGACACTTCATTAGTGTCACTCCAGATTCAATTTGACATAGTTTAAAAAGTTAATTAGTTTGAGTTTTTAGCACACATCCTAAATAGGGAAAGACTCCACAAGTATGGTGAAAAATCAGTCATTCAAGCCAATCTTGTATCTTCAATTAACCGTCACTCCTAATTCCTAATGGTAACAATCAATTTCATATCCAATCCTCAAATTCTAAAATCTAAATCTCAATCATGTAATCAACTTCATCTAAATCATCTTCTTCAATTGTTCAGATAGAGTTTCCACAATAAGCTCCAACCAGATTTGACATTCCCATTTCTCAATAATATATTTTCATTAAGTAAAAGGATGATTTTGTGGAAAACATGATAATTTTTGTATTTTCAAATCACGCATCCAAAAAAATGTTTATATCTAAAGGTTATTAAAGTAGGTAAATATGATTAAAAAATGCATTGTTTAACATACAAAAGAGCTGAAAACAATTTTAGCTTTTAGCTCAGAAATTGATTGTATTAACAAAGAGAACAGATTACAATATATAGAGGAAGTAAATAACTGTAGACATCAAAATGTCTAACTACCTCAACTACTGACTACTGTAGATATAATTGACCATTAAACAAAAGAGGAATATAATATTCTAACAGCCTCCCTTAATGGTCAATCATCTAACTAACCTACAGAAAACAATCTGCAGGTCATTTGGTCACAAATTCTTCAAAACACTCTGTTGTGGCTAAGAACCTCCCTGGATCTGCAGAATGTTAATGACCAAGAGAACCAAAAACCGTCCAGAAAAAACAGAGAAGGCTGTCGCCTTCTTGAGAATGTTCTGCAACAAGAGACAAGAGCTTGCCACCGACTCTGCCACTGAGATGAGTCTGCCACTAACCCTCCCAGAATCTGCAGAACTGCTGACCAGAAGTCATCACAAAACAGCCAACCTAACGTTGGGTAACAGAGTTGTCCCTCCCTGAAACCAGAGACACACTGAGAACAGCTACCACGATTTTGAGGATAAATCGGCAAACCGTCGAAACTTTTGCAGAGGAACATGACGCCCGAGAATAGACTGCAAGAAGCTAGTGGTGCAAATGTTCGCCCCAACAACTCCAAGTGCGACCAAAATAGACTGCAACCAACCACAATTTTTGAGGAAAAAATCGCCAAACCCAACATTACAAACAATCATTTTTATTTTTTTTGGGAAAAAAAGGTAAAAACCAAATACCAGAGAGCCCTCCCAAACAACAGAAACCCTGACTAGGGTATACAGGAAAAACTCTTAATTTTTTAGTAGAAAATTATAAACCCTCGAATTTTTTAAGGGAAAAATTATGAAAACCCCCATTTGATTTTTTTTAAGGAAAAAATAATTTAAAACCCAGAAATTTAGATTTTTTTTTATAAGGGAAAAATTATTTAAAAGACCCATACATCGATTGTCGGCTAGAAAAACAAAGGGTTTGGAACCCTAGCCGGAGAACAAACCTACACAAAAATCAAGGCACGGAAAACGAAGCACCCAGAAAAATCGAAGACCAACCCATTTGAGATCTCAAAAAACCCAAAAGGAATCTGCAATCGAAAAAAAATCCGCCTTGAACTGGAGGGTCAAAACCCTAGACGAAAATTTTAGAACCCTGGGCGGCCATTAACAAACCAGAAAACAACTGAAATCTTCTAAAGCCGAAGCAAAAATGAGACTAGAAACCCTAGTCGTCGCTGGAAAAACAAAGGCGATCTTCTTTGAGCAAGTAACCACCAAAAACAAGCCCAAAACAGAAGATAAAACACGAGCATGAAGAAACAACAAAATCGCGTTCAAAAAGAGGCAAAAAAAATCTTGTCTAAAACCACGCCTAGCTTTAGTACAAAACGCGTGCCAAAAGACAGGAAAAGAATGCACGACCAATAGTAAACATGTGCCGAGGAGAAAGAAGAAAACACGAGCTCTTGAACAGAAACGGGTTCTTCAGTCTAAGAAAAAAACGTATCCAAGATGAAAATGCAATCAAAACAAATCGTGGCCCTGGAGACATACGCCAAAGATCTTTAACCAAAGATCACGCCTAGAGAGCTCAAAAAATCGCATCCATTGTGTGCCCTAGCCACGTGAAAACAAGAAACGCCCAGAGAGGACACACAACGCGACAAAAGTAGCAAAAATCGTGCGCCTAGGTTGAAACATGAAAACTACTTCAGATGGCATCTAAATTAGATGAAAAACGCAAGACTTTTTCTGAACTAGCACGCCCAAAAGACCACAAACAAACCCACGAATTTGCAGAGAAGGGCTTCGATTTTCTGTGAGAAGAAACCCACAAAAATCTCCAACAAAAACCCTCGAATTTTTCTCCTTAACTAAAGGACAAAAATCACCAAAAACAAGAGCCACGAAATTTTGAAAACTTCCCAGAATCCTAAGCCCTCCCGTGAGGGAGACTCATACCTGCTCTAATACCATGAAAACAATTTTAGCTTTTAGCTAGGAAAATTGTTTGTATTAACAAGGAGAACATATTACAATATATAGAGGAAGTAAATAACTGTAGACATTAAAATGTCTAACTACCTCAACTACTAACTACCGTAGATATAATTGACCATTAAACAAAAGAAGAATATAATATTCTAACAAGAGCTAAAGGCTAGGTGTTGATAAAGTGACTCAAAACTAAAACATTAAAAACAAAAACAATGGAAGCAAAAGTAGAGGGGGAAAACCTAAGGTTTGTAAACCATAGCATTAAGTTTTAAGTGAAAATATAGATATCCATGCAAGGTAAGGAACCCAATATAGATATCCATGCAAGGTAAGGAACCCTCAAGGAAGGCTGGGAACAAAAAATACCAATGCTGAAACTAATGATTGGAGACTGGAAACCAATGCCTGCAGCAGATATAGAAGAATCAGAAACATCATTCACCAACACAAAAAAGAACATAGGATCTAAAACATTTCATGTGAAAATATCCTAGGCTAATGGGAAAATGTTCGGAAATCCTAGGAGGAAAAAGATACTTGCTAATGAACCTCTCCTAACAACAAACAACATGTTCACTTTTTCCTAAATATGATCTAATCTGGCCAAAAAATTTGATCATCATGTACACTTTGAACATTGCCACTTACCCAGATGAAGAATTGATAGATCTCCATGGAAGCTTGCCTTGTATCTGTAAAGTAAAGAGATACAAGAAAACAACAGCATACTAGATGGCCTTCTAATCCTGTTATGACGGTTTACAATTAGTGTTTAGGAGTAACTAAAAACAACTTTGCTGAAGCATGGACCTTGATGAAAGGGGAGTTCAAAGCTCTCTCTAGTCATTTCCAATTTTGGCAAATAGAACAATGACCCCTACCCATGGTCAACAAGCACTATCATAGTATCGAGGACATGTCTTAGATACATCTTACCCATCATTAGTATGTTTTAGTTCATAATATCAGCAGCATAGCAGTACCATTTGCATTGCACTTTTAAGTAAATTATGTTCGACAAATGAAAAGGGGAAACCAAATATCTGACTGATCAATGAGCTATGTATAGTCCATCACAATTAATACAAATGTTGAGCATATGGAGTTCAAAATGTAATGTCCCCATTCTAGCCATACGCTCTTCAATGACTAATAGCCTATTTCTGGAAGCCCGTAGGCTTGCCAAAAGTAAAATTAGGGTTTCCTATTTTATAGGAGGGTTTTGAGGCATTTTTTAAGGTTTGCATGTATGAGTTCCTGATACATGTCTGGTGGAGTCTTCTAAGTTTTTGGAGAGCTTCGGAATGGTGTAACATGCATCTCTATCTGACAACCTTTCCCGGAACTTGTTATTTTTAGCCTGTATGTTGGAGTTTCGAGATTTGGATTGCGGATTCTTTTTGGGTTTTTAGAGAGCTTCGCAATGTTATAACATGCAAAGGCATTGGGCAACTTTTCAAAATTTACTATTTTTAGTAAGTTCTATTTTTGGCAGTATTCAAATTGGCAGCAGTTGAGTGAGCTTTCTTCTTCAAGCAGGGCAGTTGAGTATTTCTGAATTTGGCTTTCTTAGGTGCATTTTAAAAGAAATGATTTATTTAAATTATTTATTTATTATAATGTGTTTTTAACCTCTTGGCCTAGCATGATAGCTTCATGTTATTTTAAAAGGGGGAACCTTGAGGGTGGATGCCTCATCAGGAAGTAAATCAAATATTTTTAAAGTAAATATTCCTCATTTGTGTTTTTGATGCCACATTTAAATATTTCAAAAGGCTTTTTGTTTTGGACGCCAAGTTGAAGGAAAATGAAGAATTAAAAAACGAAATTATTTCCAAGAAGTGTGGAAGCGTCCCTTCTAGGGGAAATTGAAGAGTCACCTCAAACTCTTTAAATGTAAGTCTTTGCTCATTCATTCATCATCTATTGCTCACCATATCGAAATGCTGCTGGATTGATTTCAAAACCCGGCTAAGGGGGAGCTTGGCATTTACACCATTCTACGAGCCTGAAACTATGGTTCCCTAGATGGTCAATTGGGAGTGTGCTTCATTCAGAATTTGCACAGAGCTGATTGGAGATTGATAATTTCTTTCGAGTTTTGTTTGTTTTTCAATTGGGCTTGCTTATGATAAATATTAGATGATTTTAGGAGTGATTGGGTGTATTATTCTTGAAGCTTATGAATGTCCTCTTGCTTGGCCGTACTCCACTGCCGTACTTGGCAGTTGAGGGCGATTTTGATAGTAAATTCATGCCGACTCCTTTAATGTCTATGATGTATGGGAGTTGTTTGCTATGTCTGGGCGCCTCTTTTGAGATCCATTTGATGATGTTTGGGGCAAGTTTTATGTAGTTCTAAAACCATTTGTACCATCCAGTGTCGTACAGCTACAGGGAATGATTTGATAGTCTTGGAACTGTTGTTCATTGTTTGATGCAAATATCTTATGAATTGTTATTGTTCAGTGTTGGCAAGTATTATTGATCACTTCTTTGAAACTTCTGGGCAGTTTTTAGAAATATCCATTGATTCATGATAGTCCATGGCCGTACAGACCTGTAGGAGGGCATTTGTATTCATGAGTAGATTGCCTACGGTTATGACAGTCTTCTTTGTTCAGTGCTAATGTTTAATGGATGATAACAGTTGAGGGGCAGTTTGGTAATGTTTCATAATGTTTGTGTGTACTCATGTGTAGTTGGACATGCTCCAAGGGCCGTACAACACATAACGAGGTCTGGTTTGTATGATAGTTCTGATCAGCAGTAAATCTCTGCCAGTTATCAGTTATGAACCGTTATAACATAAAGTTCATTGATACTAAATCATATGCAGGGTTTCCTTGTGATTGCAAAACATAGACAATGCTGATATGCTGATCTAATGCATCTTTCTGAGTAGTTTGCTGTCTGATATATAATTTGTAATCATTATTTTTAAATGTTGCAAACACACTAAAGAACCCCTGGATGGTTTACTGCCGGTGTGGGAAAATTGGAACTTTATCTTTCAAGTTTTCTACCCATTGAATAAGTGGCGAATTCCCAATGGAGAAGTGGATGATTTTGTAATTTCTTTCTTATATTTCCCCCCACTGAACAAGTGGTAGCATGGAACCTTCATGGTTGGCTCACCGCCTACTATTTCAGTTCAGTACTGCTAACGATCCCATCACTATAAGCTATCACCATGCCTTCAATAGGATTTTGGTGAAGGTTACTTTCAAGTTGGTTATCTTTTGGGAGCTAACGCTAAACGCTAGTGTGGTATTGGTTTTTGTGATAAAAATTTGGGAAAAAACTAAGGGGCATATTTCACAGAATAATCGAATGAATCTATTCACATGAAAGAATGACTAAATAGAATACAATGAAAGAGTTGAAATAATCAAGAAGACGTGATTATAGGCTAACTAAAAGAAACAAAAGAATTATAATAGGAACTACTAAAGTAACAGAATGTTACACTGAGCATTAATTAAATAGTAAATATAATTCTAATACCCTCCCTTAATGCTCAATCAATCAACTACACCAAGATGCACCCTAAATTTAACAAACTTATCTGGGCTTAAAGACTTGGTGAGAATATCCGCAGTCTGATCCTCTATCGGAACATACTGCAATGTTATGATCCGTCTTCGACAAGTTGGCGGATGAAGTGACAATGAAGATCAACATGCTTTGTCCATTCATGGAAGATTGGATTCTTGGCGAGTTTCAGCACCCCTTGATTGTCGCAATATAAGGGGGAAGGTCCTACTTGACACATTTGAATGTCCATGAGTATCCTTCGAAGCCAAACTGCCTCACAAGCTGCTTTAACAGCTCCTCAATATTCTGCTTCGATCAAGGAGAAAGCCACTGCCTACTGCTTCTTGCTAGTCCATGTAACTACACCTGTACCCAAACTGAATACATACCCTGAAGTAGACTTTCTGTCATCAACAAAACCTGCCCAATCTGAGTCTGTATAACCAATCAGCTTTGGATCTTCGGATCTTTGCACCTCCCATATAAAATGCCAAGGTCAAAAGTGCTTTTCACATCTTAGCACACGCTTCGCTACAACCCAATGTTCAACTTTAGGGGCTGACATGAAGCGAGAGATGTAGCTCACTGCAAAGCTAAGGTTAGGTCTAGTGGCAGCGAGATAGATGAGGTTGCCCACAAGTTGCCTGAATTCTGATTCGTTATGCACAATGAATCTAACTAAGCTGATAACTTCAGCCCTCTCTCCATAGGTGTAGATGTTGGTTTGCAATCTATCATCCGGCACCTGTCCAACAAGCTCTTGGCATACTTTGACTGTGAAATGAAGGTACTACCAATAGACTGCCAAACCTCTATACCGAGGCAATAATGGAGGAGTCCCAAATCTGTCATGTCAAATGATTGACTGAGATTATGTTTGATCTCCTCAACCAGATGATATGAACTGCCAGTAATGATTAAATCATCAACATAGACAACTAGGAACAAGATATCATTACCAGTCTGATTGACATACAAATTAGAGTCAAAAGGACTTCACTGAAGGCCATGATCAATAAGGTACTGATCAATCTTCAAGTACCAAGCTCGTGGTGCCTACTTAAGGCCGTAGAGTGCTTTCACCAATTTGCATACTCAGTGTTCTTTACCAGCAACCTTGAAACCAAGAGGTTGCGTCATATAAACTTCTTAATGCAAATTACCATTGAGGAAGGCACTCTTTACGTCCATTTGATGGACTTTCCATCCAAACTGAGGTGTTGTCGAGAGGGCAAGCCGAATGGTACTCATCTTGGTTGTAGGAGCAAAAGTCTTCTCATAGTCAATGCCCTCTTGTTGTGAAAACCCTTTGGCTACTAACCTAGCCGTGTATTTATCAAGGGTTCTATCAACCTTATACTTAACCTTATAAACCCCTTTGCAGCCTATGGGTTTCTTCCCATGCGGAAGATCTGAAAGCTCCCAAGTGTGAGTCTACATGAGACTATGATGTTCAGTTGTCATAGCCTATTCCCACTCAGGTGTGCCTTTAGCCTCTGTATATGTCTAAGGCTCTGAAATGCTATGAAGGTTGGCCATAAGAGCAAAATTCACTGTATTTTGTTGTTTTCTCTTATTTCGAGCAGATCTCCCCTCTAGTAACTCATCATCATGAAGAGCACCAATCGTCGAAGCCCACCATTTAGGCCAAAGAGTAGATGAACCAATATCGGAATCAGGAGGAACAACCTCTACTAGATAAGCTGGAACTGACATATCTGAAAGAACATCCAGATCTTGCTGAATAGGGGCCGGTGGTGGAAGCGGCTACTGAGGTGCCTGCACCTATGCGAAATCCCTCCCATAAAGTGGACCAAGTGGAAGATAAACACCCAAATCAAAATCTTTCTAAGGCTGAACCTCAGAACAAATAGGAGAAGACTAATAGAAGAGCCCACAATTCTCATCAACCACGATATCAGGACTAAAGATTAGACGATCAATGTCTGTATCTATCAATTTGTATGCCTTATGGTTCTCACTATAACACGTAAACATGAGTTTTTGGCTCTTGGAATCCAACTCAGTGCACTGAGCATCAAGAATCCAAACATGAGCAATGGAGCCAAAAACCTTCAGGTGACTAATGTTCGGCTTACGTCTAGACCAAGCTTCTTCAGGAGTCATCTTCTTCATAGCATGAGTAGGAGAAATAGCAGTATACACTGCTTCAGCCCAGAACTTCTTAGGAACATGTCTATGCTCCAACATAGAACGTGCCATTTCAGTAAGGGTGCGATTGAGGTGCTCAACTACACCATTTTGCTAAGGGATGTAAGGTGTGGTGAAATGGCGCTTTATGCCATGTGCAGCACAAAATGTGGATAAATCTTTGGAACAAAATTTCCCCCTATTATCAGACTTGAGAGTAATAATAGAAGAACCAGACTCTTTTTCCACAAAGGCCTGAAACTGCTGAAATATGCTAAACACCTCTGATTTAAGCTTCAAAAAATACACCCACATCTTTCTATTGAAATCATCAACAAAAAGAAAAAAATACTTGGATCCAGTGATGGAAGGCATATGCATTGGACCACATACAGCAGCGTGGACCAACTGTAAAACCCTTGAAGCCCGCCATGAGTCGCCATCAGAGAAAGGAGTTCGATGTTGCTTTCCAGCCTGACAAGCTTTGCAAACTCCATTAGTTTGAATCTGAATCATAGGTAGACCACTAACGAGATCATCTCATGATAATTGAAAGAGATAGTGCAAGTTCAGGTGCCCATAACGTTGATGCCAGAGACTGCTGATAGAAGTGCTCCTGGCTGCCATAGCATGCTCTTGAGAATCACTAGAATCAACAAGTCTATAAAGACCATGATCCTCAAGTCGTTGAATGATAGTAGTCTGTGTCTTTCTGTCAACAATACTGCATGTATGCATACTGAAGACAATGTCCAACTGAGGAGAGTGAGTCATAATCCGACTTACAAAAAGTAAAGTTCATCTCCATCCTAGGTACAAAGTATACATCAAGAAATATCAAATTTCTCCCACCAAACTGAATGAACGTTGCCCTTGCCGACAACAGTATACTCTGCGCCTCTTCTAAAGATAACTAAATCTCTGAAAGGCGTGTACTAAATGAACCAATCCCGGTGATGTGTGAAATGGCATGAAGCACCAAAGTCAATGTACCAAGTAGAAGTGTTTGTAGGATCTATAGGACTCTTTGCCATGAATGCAAAGAAGGCAGACTCATTCTACTTAGTGTGCTCCGCTACATATGCTTTCGGTCAAGACTCTCCTTGCTTGCCTTGTTCAGAGGCCAAGCGTTTTTGGCAATCCTTCTTCATGTGGCCAAATTTGTGACAATAATTGCACTGAATATTCTTTGACTTCGAAGAATCTGAAGATTGCCCCTGATTGTGTTGTTGAAAGGATGAAGGCTTGCCCTTATTCTTCTGAAATGTCTTTGCAGGGAATGCTTGCACTGAAGAGGATGAAGTGGCACTAGTACCAAACTGTTGTTTCGAACAATCCTGCTGTAGAAGTTTGTTGCAAAGATCTGGAAACATCAAGTCAACATTAGTCGTAATGTTGAGAGTCTCAATAAAGTGCTCATACGGATGTGGTAAACTCTTCAGAGTGATCACCACCATATCTTCTTCCTCCATCTTCCGACCAATAGCCTCGAGTTGATCTCGAATGTCCTTGATCCTGGTCAAGTGTGCCTACAGAGGTGTATTCTCATCCATGACAATAGAAAACATGTTCTTCAAAAAGAACGCACAACTCTTGTCGAAAGTCTCATGAAGAGCTTTCAGAAGATCCCAAATCTCCTTCACTAATTTACCTAAAGGAACCTAAGGTAACTAGTCATCAGTGACCAATAACTTTATGAGCATAACGGCTTCCCGATTCTGCTCATCAAACTTCATCTGATCCTTATACAATCTGGTCAAGACATCAATACTCAAATATCGTCATCATACGTTGCTTCCATGTGTTGTAGTTGCGATCATTGAACTTCTGACTATTGTCCAACATGATGTTGAAAAAAGAGGCCATGCTTCACGCTTTTTGAGGCACAAAAAAATGAAGATGACGCAACCAAATAGACAGCACAAAATTCGAGACAACACACCCTGAACCCAAGAAGAAATCCAAACATGGATTTCGAGGCACAAAAGAATTTTTGCAAATTGAAAACACGAAACCCTAGGTACAAAAAAAATACCCGAAATACTGATGGCACAAATTCCAAGATACGAATTTCAATGTATTGAGGCAATTTTTGGCACAAATTTTGAGACCAACCCACCAGCACAAATCCCAATGTACGGAGCTAAATTTCAACTGCTACCCAAAAAGAATCTGAGATCAAAAAAAAATTCCACTGAAAATCAATGAGATATTTGCAAAACCCTAGCCGATGTTCTGAAAACTTTTAAAAAATCCAAAAAAGGCTTAAAATCAAGCTTAGAACGAATTAAATCCCTGAAAATTGTCTGTTGAAACTTGTGCAAAGAGCAGACCAGAAAACATGACCTAGAGTTCTACAAAAACGCGCCCAAAAATAAACCCTAGTCGCACTTAGCAAGATACTTAAAAAATGCAACCTCCAGAAAAATAAATCCGCGGCCAAGAGAGAAAAATGACTAAATGAGATCAAATCCCGCTAAAACACATCTAGCATAGACAAGGTCTTTAGAAAAAACGCCTTCAAAGAAACGCGAGCAAACAAATATAGAAAAAATGGTGCCTTCAAAAGAAGAACGACATGTCTGAAGATCGCAGCCAGAAAAGCCCAGAGATGCACGCCCCAAAAAAAAAAAAAGGCGAAAATGAGAAATTGCAGGCTAAAACCCTTCACACGGCAAGATGCGACCAGGATTAAAACTTGCGTGCCCAGAAGTCTTTCACTCGCGTCCAAGAAATAAGAAATGAAATTACACCTAGATGATCATGTGACCACACAAAAAAAAAAATTGAATTATAGCTCAAGAAAGAAACCCACGAAAAAATTTAATTATTGGCGCCCAGCCCAGAAAAATCCGCTCTGATACCATAATACAAATGCAGAGCATATGGATTTCAAAATAATCGAATGAATCTATTCACATGAAAGACTGACTAAATAGAATACAATGAAAGAGTTGCAATAATCACAGAAATGTGATTATAGGCTAACTGAAAGAAACGGAAGCATTAAAATAGGAACTACTAAAGTAGCAGAATGTTACACTGAGCATTAATTAAATAGTAAATATAATTCTAATAACAATTAAGATACCAGTACAAGAAATTCCACAAGTCCACAAATCCATAGAAGTAAAGCTATAAAATTTCCCGCTAATACATGAAATGAAGATAAAATGTACAAAACTATGTGGTTGGGCCAAAATTATAAGGCACAGTCACATTGAAACCCCCATGTCCAAGATCCCAATTTTTCTTTACCACATCTCCATTGGACAGACATTAATTTGTTCCCTCAACCACAGTTCCATACATAAGGATTATAGAGCTCACTTATTCATGTTGTGAGCCCACCCACTAGCAATAAGGCAAGCACTTGCATCCCCCTCAAATGAGATAAAAACTGTGTGGGCGCACATCTGCTTCTAATCCAACTTCAACCCCTGCTATAGAAGAACTAAGTGATTTTAGGCCCAACCTTGGCTCTACTAAGGCCTCTAATTTATTGAATCTCTCCTCATAACCCTGATTTAATTGTTCTTGTTGACCTAGTATCCAACAAGTGCTCGACCATTTAGACAATGTCATAAAAGGGATTCATGGAAATCAAAACCTCCAGATGAGTTTTGCACCAAAACTGGCAAATAGAGATTACATCATCATTAAAAACTTAAAACTATGGGTCGTCCTTATAGCCAAACCATCCGCAGGGAATGTGCTCCAAGAGTGAGTTCATGATTCAAGCTTTAAAGTCAAGCTAGAGCTCTGACTCAACATTCAGAATAAATACAACAGCTCTATCCCAATTCAGACACAGTCTGTTAGCATCTTGTGGTAATTAGTAAACTTTGTCAAAGCATTCATGCTCCACCATTGCTTCAAAATTTTAAAAAGTAGATTTCATCAGATCCCCTCTCAACTTCAGCTTAGAGGCATATGTGAATAAAATATTCTAACCATATTACATGAACTAAGTATGCAGTAAGTCAGTTGAGTGTTACACCACAGTAGATTCCTTAAACTATAACAATGTGATGTAAATTTACTGTTAAGTAAATACCACTGGTACTCACTACTGGTTAAGCATGTTGGCAATTATTTCAAATAAATCTTAAAAATGTGATTAATCTCTCTATTGTTGGTAAGAGAGATAAAAAGGATCCTATACAAACCTAGTTATGCGATGACAGCATTTATTCCACTTTGAATAGTGAATAGTAATAAAAATTAGTCACTTACGCAAGTTAGTCTTCTAATGTGATGATGAAAAGTAGATTTTAAAACATGAAGTAGCATATGCATAGCCTTGTGCATAACAGAGATGCTAAATAAGTAACTCTGCATGAGAGACAAACTTTATCATGGATTTACCCTGGAAATTGAAGTACATGGAAAATATCCCCCATTAATTGGGTGATTGAGAAAAAGTCCCTTCAAAAAAAGGTCCATTAGTAAGGACTGAGAATGTCAACGTGAATTTTGATGATGTCAAAGAGGGAATTCAAGCCCCACAGGTACAAAGATTGTTTTTCGATTGGCTGATGAAAGTTTTGTTATGGGGGCTTAGTTCTTTTTTGGTAGTAAATTGAACAATGAAATGGAAGCATTGGCAGTCTTGGAAGGGATCAGATTGGCAATTACCACTGATTTCAATCTTGAGGTCAAAGGTGACTCTCTATTGATTAAAGATGGTTTAAAGAATAATGCTTTGCATCATTGGAAATTAAAAAAACATTATTGAGTAAATTCTTCTTCTTAAAGTCCATTTCAAATTTCTTGAGTTTAGACATTGCTTGAGGGAAGGCAATGTGGTGGTGGATTGGCTTGCAAATGCAGGATTGAAACAGCTCCCCTTCTCTTCTAAGATCAGTGTCCTTTCAGAAGAGTGGGACTTGGGCTCATGGTTAGTGAGGGATTCCTCCTCTAGCAATGAACCAATAAATTGAAAACTTAGAGATCTCCTCCATTTTATTTAATGAGTAATCATTAACTAAAATGGAGTGAATTGTGTCAGCTTTTCACTTGTGTGAGAAGCCTTTGTGATCTGGGCCTCTGGCAGATAGAAGTTCTTGGCTTGTGAACAACACCATTAAATGTTTATCAACCATTTCGCAGCAGACATTTTGGTTTGTGTACTGCTGTTTTGCTTTGTGCAGGTGTTGCCACTTGTCTGGAGTATTCAGCCAGCCCAAATGAAAGGCAGTTTCAAGAGAGATGTGCACTATGCTGGAGCAGTAACAGATTGCTGAATCAGGAAAACATTTTGTATTCCTAGGTTATCTATACTGCATCTGATAAAAGAAATTCTGAGTGTTGATGAGCTGTAATTCCAGGTTGCAACGAACCCGTGCCTTAATTACAGAGGATTTTGTCAACAAATTAGAAGCTTAAAAACAAACAGATTCAGGACTACTGCCAAGAATTGCCACTTTGCATGAAAATTTTGAAAGTGGTTATTTGGGAGGGATGTTTGGAGATATACTGTGTGCAGCAAGTCTCCATCATTGCAAAAAGTGGTGCATCAAGAGCTGTTAAGACTATGGAGGAGTAACCAGACATCTTGAAATCCATCGAGGAAGATACTGCCCCATGGTCATCTTAATATTTCATAATGTTCATATTTTCTAGGTGGTAGTAGTTTAGGGGATTTGGTCATATCTTGCCTTTTCTTCCTGTCTGTATGCTTGAATATTTGAACTCCCTATTTATGTCAGATATCACCACTTATTCTTATGTTTATTGTTTTTTACTGTTGACAGAAGGCCCCTATAGAACCCTACTTACTCTATTAAAAAAATATTAAATCTATGAAAAATTTTACAAACTGAAAACAACATTTTAAGAGGTAAAATATGAAAAGTTATGGAGAAAGGACAAGAATACTCAAAATTCAAAACTCAGAAAAAAGGTTGAAGCAACATGTTTCTAGCGTTTCAATTTTTAAAGTTAAGACAAAATATTTAACTTGAAGAAACTTGTTCAGTGAATTAATTGATCATGGCACATGCCTCTCAACTAACTTGTCACATGTTTTAAAACACTAGTAAGTAAAACAAGAAGAGACTTTTAACAGGGCAAAAGGAATGTTTGGAGACTGAATAGGTCTACAACGATGCAAAAGTTCCCTGAAAAGAAAATGCTTCAAGTGGCTAGAAAATTAATTTTTATGAGCTAATTAATTTATTTCAAATAATTTTCATTCAAGTAATTCATCATTTATTTCACATTGCATGCAAATAAGGTCTTGCCTCAAGATATTTCTTCTTGAATAAAGGCAATAAGCCAGACTGTGGACCCTTGTTTCCATTTGGAGTCAACAGAAAGCAAGAAGTGTTGAAACCTAGTTTTGGGTTTTTACATGGTGGAATAGATAATGGAGATTATCTAGACTTCACTTCATCAAAGATGAGATGAAGAGTAAATTATTAGCTTTTCAAAGTCATCTGTGTTTTCAAGTGAATTAAACAACTAATGCTACATTCTGAATCCAAAGTAGCAAAGCAACCACAAGGATATTATCTGAAAACAGAATCTATACTAGAAGAGGATGCATAGATATGACAAAGATATTTCAGATACTACATTCAGAGCTAAGCATAATTTTTACTTACAGAGATGGTACCATTACGATTTCGGACCTCCCTCCATCGCACTACATTATCTTCCAATCTAATGCGTTTCTTAGCCCCAGATTCATCTGTAATGAAGACTTCCTCTTCAACAAATGTCTTGGGATCAAACGGCTTTGGTTCAATTCCCATTATGTTTGAGACTCGCACAATATTCATCTGGAAGGTTGCAGAAAAACATGTGTACAGTCAAGCATAATACAAAGTGAAAATTACTAATGATGATAAAAGAAAAAAAAAACGCAAGCACCAGATAAGATCCCTCATTAAATATGGTAAATAATAAAAAAGATGAAAAAACTATCAACTCCCAGGTAAATTTACCTCAGCAGTTAATATGGTGAATTGCAACAAAAAATCTAGACACAGCTAAAAAATGCAGCTACACATAATAGTCTAAAAACACATTCAATCAACAGCATTCTTCATTTTAGAAAATGACAGCTTAAAAAGCAGAGTGAAAAGTTATATCAATATTTTCATTCACACTGGTCTCAAAACCCTGATAAATGAAAGCTACATCTATTGTAAGTTTGCAACAATTCCCTCATAATAGGTAAATTGGCCTCCAATCACACAAAAGATCTATTGAAAAAATTCATAGCTATACCTAGTGCAATGGACTGAAGAAAAATCATGAACCCTGGCTAATAATCTTAGATTCTTATTTGTGCAATGGCATACTAAAATGCCCTAATATTTTGACCATAGCCAGTGATGCAGAAACTGATACAGGAAACAATAGAACATGGTATATCCACCAGTCAAATGAACACTGCATTGTTTTAATGTACTTCTACATACGTGATTAGTACACAATTCTGCAATGATCCCAAAATCCAATAATTATCACCTTCAAACAATTTCACTTCCTCAAAATATAAGTTTGTACAAACCACAGAGCTCTGTGTTTGCATTCTCTACCAAACTGTGTGCAGTAACATTAGTTATTTTATCTGAACACTGGACCTCTTACAAAAAATCAAAAAAGGCCTCAACTCTTGAACCATTTAGCCTTCACAATAGAGGCTCATTGACAACTACAGTTGATGACATCCTGAGATTAAATTTTATATACAATGTTTTCTACTAAAATGCATGCCAAAAAACAGGGGGAAAAAAGCTCAGGCTACACAGTTAAAGTCTCTTTTATAGTTTGAATTTGTTTTCCTTCTTCTGTATAAGATAACACAATATTTCAGTTGAAATCCAATGAAAAATTAGAACAAAGGTACTTTTTACAAAACCACAACTTTTCCAATAAGGATTAAGAATAATTTCATAAGATATACAATCTTCCCAGTAGGATCTACAAGCATTGAAATGGATTTAATATGCATGACCTATAAGAGAAAATGGAAAATCTACACTGTATGACTAAAAGCACAGCTGATCTAAAAAGTAACAACCCAAGCTACAAAATGTTAATGTTTATAGCATCGAGAGATATTTTCTCCTAATTAAAAATCAAATAAATGATTTCCAAGGCAGGTCGGCCTTGATTTACAAATGATATTTTTTATTTTTTATTTTTCCTAAGAGACCGACCTAGAGAAGAGGTCACCTAAACTTTGTATATAAGGGAGGTGATTTCATCTCATTTGACAATCAATTCATTCTCTCTAATTCGCATCTCCTAAGCAGCAGCAGAAGTTCGCATTCTTAGAGCAGCAGATCGATTCTTTGAAGAAGCATCATCAATCATTCAAGGAGGAGTGATATATATATTATTGTATGAGATTCCGCCCTGTATAAGGCCTGATTATTGTAAGCAGAATTCTGCTCTAGTTCTTTCAATATATAAGAGATATATTTTGCTGGGTTTTTCTCCTTCGAGAAGGAGGGTTTTCCGAGGGTAATTCACTATGTTCTTTGTTTAGTGTGTTGTATTTCTGCTTATTTACATTTCTGGTCTAAATCTAACATGGTATCAGAGCAGGTTTAAGCAAAGATCCAATCAGATTTGTTTAAGCAGTCAAGACATCTTTTTATCTAAGGCAGTCTATCAAAGAATCGAAGATGGTGAACGGAGTCAAGGTCGAAGATATGCTTGATGGAGCATCAAATTTCACCTCTTGGAAATTCAGAGTTCTTATTGCCTTAGAAGAAAATGATCTTCTAGATTTCGTGGAAAATGATGTGCCCGAGCCATCCGATGATGCTAAGAAAATTCAATGGATTCGTCAAACTATACAAGAGGCAGAAAAGTATGCAGCTCCTCGAGGCACCTTTAGGGAAAGCAAGAGACCGCAGAAGTTTCTAGGTTATGTGGCATTGATGAGTCACATCATTGATTCTGAGCCTTCCAGCTTTGAGGAGGCATCCAACCAACAGGTATGGAGAGATGCAATGACAGAAGAGTATCAGTCCATCATTAAGAATAATGTATCGGATGTTGTTCTGAGACCTGAAGGGAAATCAATAGCATCTTCCAAATGGCTCTACAAAATCAAGCATGCAGCTGATGGCAGCATTGAGAAACACAAGGCAAGATTTGTGGCAAGAGGATTCTCTTAGAAGGAGGGAATAGATTATGAGGAGACATTTGCTCCTGTTGCTCGATACACTTCTATCAAGACAATTATTGCTATTGCATCTGCTAAAGGCTGGAAGTTACATCAAATGGACGTAAAGACTGCATTTCTTAATGGTGTGATTGAAGAAGTGTACATTAAGCAACCAGATGGTTTTGTGATTCATGGGAAGGAGTCTCATGTATGCAGATTGAAGGCATTGTACAGCCTTAAGCAAGCACCCCGTGCATGGTATGAAAGGATTGATAGATATTTGATGAGCTTGGGATTCTCCAAGAATGATGCAAATTCCAATCTTTACTTCAAGATACTTGATGGTGAGCCTTTGATATTGGTTCTTTATGTTGATGATTTATTTCTCACCGAAGCAGAGTATCTCATTGTCAGATGCAAGAAAGAGTTAGCCTCCGAGTTTGAGTTGAAGGGATTGGAAGTGTGGCAAAGACCTAATGAGATTCTTCTAAATCAAGGAAAATACACTATAGACATCTTGAAGAGATTTGGAATGATGGACTGCAGTCCATGTCTACACCTATGGAGACAAATTTGAAGAAGTTGAGTGACTTTGCAGCTGATTCAGATTTGGTAGATCCCACCATGTATAGACAATTGATTGGATCATTAATGTATCTAGTCAACACTAGACCAGACATCTGTTATGCGGTGAGTGCTCTCAGCCAATTCATGTGTGAGCCAAGACAAATACATCTAGTTGCAGCAAAGCATATTCTGAGATACTTGTTTGGCGCTGTGGGATATGGCTTGAGATATACTTCCTGTGAAGATCTGAAGTTCAAGGCTATACTGATTCTGATTGGGCCGAGAGTTTAACTGATAGAAAGAGCACCTCTGGATGTTGCTTCAGTTTGGGGTTTGCCATGATTTCTTGGTGTAGTAGGAAGTAGACTTTTGTGGCACTAAGCACTACAGAGGCTGAGTATATTGCAGCATGTGTGGCAGCTCAACAAGCAATGTCACTTTGAAAGCTCCTTGCAGGATTGTTTGGTCAAACATTGGAGCCGATTGTGATTCATTGTGATAATCAAAGTTGTGTGAAGCTCTCAGTAAATCTAGTGTTTCATGATAGGACAAAGCATGTGGAGATCAAGTATCATTACATCAAAGACATGGTGCTGAGGAAAGCAATTCAACTCAAGTACATTTGCACTGATGATTAGTCGGCTGATATTCTCACCAAGCCTCTTTCCAGAGTGAAGTTTGCACATTTCCAGGACAAGCTTGGGGTAGTGGAGAATGTCACCCTTGCTGAGAGGGAGACTCAACATCAGTGAGCCTAGCTATAATGCATATTTCTCTGAGATGTAGAAATATGAGGTGAAAGCCCTCATACATCTCTGAGACGGAGATGTGTTTCTTTCCACACATGGGAGTAGCCATGGTGTATGTCATGTTGAGAGACTTCATGACGACATCACATTGAGAGACTCCGTGATGAACCCTTTGTACTTGTGTTTTTCCACACATGGGAGTAGCCATGGTGAACATCATGTTGAAAGACTCCATGACGACATCATATTGAGAGACTCCGTGATGGACACTTGTACATGCGTTTCTTTCCACACATTGGAGTAGCCATGGTGGACATCATGTTGAGAGACTCCATGACGACATCACGTTGAGAGACTCTGTGATGAACTCTTGTACATCTCTAAGACTGAGATGTGATTTTCCACAAATGGCTGTAGCCATAGTGGGTGTCATGTCGAGAGACTCCATGACGAGGATATTTGGAAAATCCCTCCCTAGCTAAGAGGGAGTGTTAATGTTTACAGCATCGGGAGATATTTTCTCCTAATTAAAAATCAAATAAATGATATCCAAGGCAGGTCGGCCTTGATTTACAAATGATATTTTTTATTTTTTATTTTTCCTAAGAGGCTGACCTAGAGAAGAGGTCGCCTAAACTTTGTATATAAGGGGGGTGATTTCATCTCATTTGACAATCAATTTATTCTCTCTAATTCGCATCTCCTAAGCAGCTGCAGAAGTTCGCATTCTTAGAGCAGCAGATCAATTCTTTGAAGAAGCATCATCAATCATTCAAGAAGGAGTGATATATATATATTATTGTATGAGATTCCGCCCTGTATAAGGCCTGATTATTGTAAGCAGAATTCTGCTCTAGTTCTTTCAATGTATAAGAGATATATTTTGCTGGGTTTTTCTCCCTCGAGAAGGAGGGTTTTCCCAGGGTAATTCGCTGTGTTCTATGTTTAGTGTGTTATATTTCTGCTTATTTACATTTCTGGTCTAAATCTAACACAAAAGACCATCAAAAATTTTCAAAAAACAGAAACAAGAAAAACCAACAGAAATTTCATGTTAATCCACCTCTTCCTATATGATCAAGCCTTTTTATTGTGGAATATTTGACAAAGATTAAAACAAGGTTGAGAAACAAAGGGTTCAGAATGCAGAATGGACTCCATTAATTACCTTGTCCGGCAGACCTGGTGGTGCGCAAAGTGGAATCTCCAAATCTAAGGGTGGACCTACTGGCTTCTCTTTTATCTTCTGATCAAATGGTTGCTCTTCTTCAGATTCATATTGCTCCTCTTCATCACGTATCATATCTTCCGGATGCATTCCCCTTTGCTCACTTCCTTCCTCTTCCGAAACAGCCCTCTGGAAAATAATGAAGAAATCAATTCCACTGAACAATATTAAGCTGTTCAGTTAGATATAGAAAAACATACCACAAGAAACTAATAAAACTTCAAACTAACAATAATAGCATCCAAACAGTTTTAGGATCAAACCCATTGTACTCATACTGTATTAGTTTTGCTTCAGTATAGCATTTTCATTGTGAGTTTCTAATGTTTATACTTACACCTGCACTTTGTTCTGGGCTATTCTGACCAGCATATTCTTGTGGCTCTTCCTCGTCAGAATCACCAAAAACATCATGCATATTTGTTGTTGAATGTAAAACATTGTGCTCATCACCTTGCTCACTGTGTTTTACAATGCCAGAAAAAATCAATTAAGAGTAGATAGAACTTAATAGTATATGAGAGAAACTGTAACTGTGTTCTACATAGCATCTATTTCTTGCTTACACATAGACTATGCAATTGCTACATTACCAAGCAAAGACATGTTATCTCCAGATCAAAACACTAGTCCTTATAAACGCTAGGCAAACAAGTATAGGAAATCCCCAACTGAATGGAGTTAAATTCTCTTGATAATCAATATAACAAGATTATATAACTCTGAAGATGCAGACTCAGCAACAGTGACAACCCGTATGAAGGCATTTTCTATATTTGCCCCTCTAGACGGGAAAAGTCTATTACATGATGACACAAGAAAAATAAGTGATGTACAAGGCCACTACAATAGAGTCCTAAAATTTCACAATCACAGTAATAAAAAACCTTCCTCATTATGACAATAAAAAAGCCATGACAGAGATAAATCAATGAATATTGCAAAAGCTCAAAATCACCTTGGTTCTCTGACTTGTTCAACTTCTTCATCTCCATCCTCTAAACCCTTATTCTCTCCAGACCCTTCAGATACACTTGCACTGACTGCATGTCTCCTACTTGTTGCTTCCCTTCTATCATATTCTTCTGCATCACTTTCTGCTTCTTTTCCCTCACTCTCCATCCTTTGGCCACTATTTTCTCTTTCTGGTGAGCTTCTATACCTTTCTCCTTCACTTTCTTCTTTTTCAGGCTCACTATCTGCTCTTTCTCCTTCACTTTCAGGTTCAGCTTCACCTTCTCCTTCAATTTCAGCTTGGCCTTCACCCTCAAATTCCCCTTCCCCTTCTTCATCCTAAGAAGCAAATTAATGTTATAAAAAATAAATGCATCAAAGGATTTTCATGTAAACAACAAGAAATATATAGCTGAGACAAACCACGAAACAAGTTATATGAAATACAATCACATTTGAAAACTCAAAAATGGCTCATACAGTGGCGAATTAAATCTAAGGTTAATTAAAATAAATGAAAACAATAAGTATACCTTATTTATAGTAAAGCTTCCAATGCACCATTTCCTCATAGCAATTCACTTTTCATAGAGCATGATGTTAACATTATATGTTTGGTAAGCATCTAACATTTCTCACAACCTAAATAAGTAAATTACATAATTATTTAGTTAAAGCATAATTGTAAGGGAATAAAATCCTTTTTACATAAATCTAGGTTAATTAAATAAATGAAAACAATAAGTATTCAATTAATCCAGATTTAATTAGGAGTTGGGTTGATAAATATTAGATATGTAATGAATATTCAAAAAATAAAGAGGGAGTATAAG